>CAAE01014786.1:971115-1094174 GCA_000180735.1 Tetraodon nigroviridis
AAGTGTTGTATGCAACCAGGTGTGTGAGTTGAGTGTATCACTCAAAGAATACAATAATGAGGTTTGAATAAGTGAAACCATTGTTAAGTTCGGCTCTAGCCAGCATTTCCTGAGACATGAACGAGGGAGGAATGGTGAGTGACGAAAGAATGTTGAGGTTAAACAGCCAGGCAGGAGGCCAGGAGGAAAACCAGATTCACGGATGTAGTGAAGGAGGGAATGAAATGAAGAGAGGATTCAGAGGACAGGTTTACATGGAGGGTTGACTTCCTGTGGTGACCTCTAGGAAGAGCAGCTAAAAAAAGCAGCAATTTGATGTGAAAAGTTTGATGATGCTGTTTTATGATGGGGGATACTTGATGTTCTTGCAGTAAATGTTTTTCAAGAGCATCATTTTCAACATTTTCCCTGCTTTCTGGAAAGTGTATGCTCTACTGACAACAGTGGGCTTCTCACAACTAAACACAACTGATTCAAAAATGACATAAATTTGATTCATCCTAGTTTTTGTATAACATAAATCTTTAAAAAAATGTGTTGAAATATTACACATGTAAACGTCCGTGTCTGTCTGAAACACATTTGTCTGAATAATATAAATAACTGAAAAAAGGGTTTATTTCCTATGTTTATCATAATTACCAACACTTTATTTCCACTACAAATTATTATAACTGATATTCAAGAACACAGATGCGTTGGAAATACAATAACACAGTAAAGCAGTTTCTTTTTTTCCTTGGTGCTTTATCGGCCCTCCAGAACTTTGTCTCTAGCGATCACCGACTCATTGAATTTGATCATGAGTGTCGTGCCCTTGTGCCAGTGGACCGTGACCTTGGCAGGGAAGCCACTGTGGGTGAGGATAGCCTCCACGATTCCTCCAGTGAAGGCTGCACAGTTCAACGTGCTGTTCTCTTTTGGAACAGAGATAAACATGTTGACCAGTGGTTCCTTTTCAATAATGTAGTAGGTCTTGTCGTCATCGTTAGCCTGCTCCAGTTTGTCTGCCTCTTTGCCAAATAGAGCTTTCCAGATGGAAACCTGTGAAGCACAGAATTAAGCTTTATTTTTTCCCCACAGTAGAGACATTTTAGTTTCCCGGCAGCAGCATACAGAGCAGAAAATGAAAGGAAATAAGTAATGCACAAAAGTTTTGTGGATTCTTTAAATTAAAAAAAAGTCACATTTCACAAAAACGATAAGCTTAAAAAAATAGCTACAGTACCTGTACACATATAATTTTATAATTTAAATGCACTGTGTTAAACTCCTGGCTATATTGTCCCTTTCTTGTATTTGTAATCTGACAGCCTCTCTATTTTTAAAGACTGTTGGTTTTGATCACATGTTTTATTAATCACAAACATGTGTTTGCCAAGTAACAAAAATACAACACTGATCTAGTAAATGGAACACTTATAAAAGTATAATATATTCCTATAACTTTTGCAAAAGGCTTAGTTAAAACATGTCTGAATAAAGTAAACAAACAACCCTAACCCTACGACTGTTAATAAGATCTTAGATTCTAGGAATATTGAATTTAGGTGTTAGCCGTAGGTCAGCCTACCTTGATGAAAAGCAGAATATTCAGCACTTTGGTCTCCCTCTTGCCGTTCTTCTCCCTCAGAACCAGCACGTCCAGCAGACTGGCTCCCACCCGCTGACCCAGCTCGGCCAGGCGGTTCTGGAGCTCCGTCACCGAGTACACTCGGCTCTGGCAGTACTGCACAACCTCCGAGAAGAGCAGGGCGAACGCACTCACACTCACCTCCGTCTTGGGTCTGCTCAGAGGCCGCTCCAAGATAGCAGATTTGCCTCTGGTGAAGCGAGTCTCCATTGTTATTAACCTGGAGCGATACAGAGCAAAGGGAAGCATTAGGCTAAGGCCTGCGTGCTAACGCTGATTACAGACACACAAACCACGCAAATGGGTTTATCGTGCGTAAGAATTGTGTTTTGATTTCCTATCTCCTGAATAAGATGAGTTTAAACTACAAAATTTTTGCTTACCCCGTTTCTTTCCTGATATTTTATTCAACTTCCGGTTTTAGGGAGACGTCATTCTTGTCACGTGATCTACCAGCGTTTCTTCTTCGGCTGCTGCTTGCGTTAAGTTCAAAGTAATATTTTTTCTACAATACCTAATTGTTCTGCACACTTGTTTGATGAATTCACCTCTCCGGCGTCGAAAAGGCGTTTGGTTTTTCTATTTTTTAAGTATTTTGATCTGTTTATTGGATCGTCGATAACTAAACTTTATTTTGAAAATCAGAACAGATGGAAAACACAGGCGCTCACTTCATTTAGTAAAAAAAACAATAAGGGCAAATTAAAAAAAACAATAAGTGCACGAATAATTTTTCCTTTAATTTTCAAAAAATGTGAATCATTCTTCCCAGAAAGAGTTGTTTATGTGACACATTTGAACTCGATGTAGGTTAAATCAATATTTGAGTGTGCAAACAGTACTCTTGACCATTGGGACATAGCATCAGACTCATGTACATGCACAAGTACACATTTTCTACATGCAACAGTTTTTTCACTGGACTCTTCACTTCTAGCTGTCAAAGAGCTCTATCGCTCCAATCTATGTGGGCAGCAGGGATGAGATGCAACATGATTTTGTTTGGATTACATTGGTTTTTTCTGACATTGTCTTTGTTCTTTGCAGTTCACAGCAGGCCAACATGTAAGTAATTTTCTTTTTAAAAAAGTAGAACATTAAACTGTAATGTTTAATTGGACTGATTATATAAAATTACTATGAGAGTAAGGGGCATTTCCTTTGTAGCTGATATGTTAAGGGTCAAAACCTTATAATCTCACTCATTTGTGTTGTAATTCTGAAAATAAATGAATTTAAAAAACATTCATTTGTTTATTTACTTGTTCCTTCCCTTTGTTTCCTAATTCTGCCAGTAACAAGATCTCTGCGTAACATGGAGAGATTGATCCAAGCTATTGAGCAGGTGGAGGACTCCAACCCAGGCCTGTCTCCCCTGGCTCTGGTCAGGGCTCTGCGGAGGACGGCCGGCCACGACAATGAGATGACCATCCATTTCTTGGGTCCTTCATACAACCTCAGTGTTGATGAGGTCCTGGACACAGCCATTCTCAATGCCTCGTCTTTTAGATTTTTTGACAAGGCCGTTCACCACATTGTGACCCAAAGTGGGGAGGAAAGAGGGGTGGTTCTTACACCTGATGGCACCACCGTGGCTCTCTCGCCCTTACTCCTTGGTATAGAATCGGGACTGAAAGCCAGCACGGATGGCACACCACCTGCTGGAATCTTCCCGCTCACCTTGGGCAGGAGGCTGGGATTATCCTTCCTCAGCCTCCAAGAGTTCCCACCATCTTATCGCCTTGGGCCAAACGGTTGTTGGGACAGCGTGAAGCACCCTAAGGTGTTTAAATTGAGTAAGCCGGCAACTCTGGCTACTGATGCTATTATTAATGGAGGCATGGATGGACTTATACTTGGAATGGACCTCAGTAACCATTCGGCGCCCCAACAGGCTCTCAGTGAGCTTTTAAAAGGCTACTATAATTTTACGTTGCATGAAATGCGAGGTCTTGACGCCGTGCACACTCATATCAGTCCACGACGAAGGGAAATTTCCAAGTCCATTCTGGAGCCTCTCGATCTTTACGGTCTGGTCATGGAAACACTCAATCTGATTTGGAAGTTGGAGAAAACCGAATGGATTGCTCTGGACAAAGGTGTGGAGAAGGCAGTGAAAGAAGGGTTGCAAGAATTTGCTCATAAATATTGGGGTGAGTTGTAAGACTATAAGATCGGTCACGATTGTTTTTAAATCAGTAACTTCTGCTTTGTGGAACACAGAAGAGTTTAGTGTAACGTCTAAGATGTGGGAGCTTTCCGCCCTCTAGTGGTAGTCCTTTTTATCATTTCAGGTTGACCTTTAATGTTTGAGTCTCTTTCCTATTTGAATTCTAGAAGGGAATGTGGGAAAAATAATCCAAAGTATTTCCTGAAGTGATTTTAGTATTGATAAATGAACTGGCTCACTGGTTCCACAGATTGCCCTCCAATCATCTCTCGTTGTCAGTGGGGGGCAAAGCCCTACCGTAGTACACCGATGCCATTGTCTCTACCCGTCCCGTTCCTCTACATTCACCACACATACGAGCCATCCTCGCCATGCCTGTCCTTCCCAAGGTGCTCTCAGGACATGAGGTCCATGCAGCACTTCCACCAGGTTGAGCGTGGCTGGAACGACATTGGTTACAGGTATTGTTGGAAACGATCGCTGCCATGATGGAGGCAACAAACAGAAGAGTTTTTCATGTTCTGTCACATTTTCATCCATAAACCTCTTTCTTACTGTTCTCAGCTTTGTGGTCGGCTCTGATGGCTACGTCTACGAAGGCAGAGGTTGGAACGTCCTCGGCGCACACACCAGGGGTCACAACAGTTTAGGATACGGCGTGTCAATCATCGGGGACTACACCGCCACTCTGCCGTCTCAGCACGCCATGGACCTGCTTCGCCACCGTCTCGTCCGCTGTGCTGTGGACAGAGGACGGCTGACCCCCAACTTCACCATCCATGGTCACCGGCAGGTGGTGAACTACACCAGCTGCCCCGGAGAGGCCTTCTTCTCAGAAATACAAAGCTGGGAGCACTTCAGGGACCACCATGAACCTGATTTCAACTGAATATTTTTCATCACATCAATATTTGTGTAGTATTTTCATGTATTATTATTATCAAGGCGTTAATTACTATCTATACCTCAAAAGATCAATAAAGTAGACAAGTCACATTGTTGATTTGGCAAGTATGTCTTTCTTTCTTTCTTGTCATTTTAAAATTATGGGTTATGCTAGTTGAAAGTAATTTTTTTTCTTCTATAAATGTATTAATCCTTGTGTAGTTGTTGACTTTGCAAATAAATCCTCAAAATGAAAGTACCCTTTTGGGTCTAAAGAACAAAGTTACACAATAAAACTATATTCATAGTCCTTTCAGTAGGGATGGTCAACAGAAAGAGAAATAACGGGCCCTAATTCTATGCAGAAAGGCATTTCCGAGAAACTGCCTCCAAGTACAGAGGCTAAAAATAGTGGGCTGCAAAACAAGGGTCAAAACGAAAGTGAAAGCAAATAGCGGCATAAATGCAGCATCCGCGCTGGCACCGCAGTCAGTACTAAGGCTTGAAGAGGACGACAGGAGAAAACTGCAAACATGCGTGAGCATTTTTATTATTTCTTGTTAATAATCTGATGTCTTTTCCTCTGTTATCCGTTTACTTTGTGCTCATTTTTTACCGATGGTAAAAAAAAAAAAATCGCGGACTCACTGTCGTACCTTTGTTTAAAAGATTGCTTTAAAGGCTGTGATTGATTCTCTGTACGTAACTAATCAGGGAATAAATAAATAGAATGTTAATATTGTGAATTTATTGGAACCCTTGTAGCTTACGGAAACATAATGAAAATAAGCACAACCGGTGCGTCTGCTGTGACGGCTAGACAGGACAGACTTGAACCAGGTAAGAAAATATTATCTGCTTTGCTTAGAAAAGCATTATAAATATCCTTCTACATCTGATGTGCTATTTGTCTTTCAGTAAAAGGCGTGGCTGCGTCAGAAAAAATGGCACAGATTGATGTAGAGCGGATGAGAAGATACACCGGTATAATCAGCAGAGCAGCCCAGCAGTGTGACGTGGATCCAGCTCTCATCGCGGGGATCATCTCCAGAGAGTCCAGGGCTGGAAACCAGCTGGACAACGGCTGGGGAGATAACGGCAAGGCCTGGGGGCTGATGCAGGTAGACCCAAAGACTGCTGACCCAACAGCGTTTATCACCTTCAGATGTTGTTGATCTGCTTTCTGCAGGTGGATGTTACCCCAAACGGGGGTGGACACACACCAGTTGGAAACTGGGACAGTTTGGAACACCTGGTACAGGCCACCAATATCCTTGTCTACTTTATCGGAAGGATCAGGGACAAATTTCCTACATGGGATGCAAACCAGCACCTGAAAGGTTTCATTGGCACAAACCACGTCCTGACCGTTTTTGTTTTGTTACTTTCTCACATGTGATTGTGTTTGCAGGAGCTATAGCTGCCTACAATATGGGTGATGGGAATGTCGAGCCCGGTAAAGACGTCGACGCCAACACGACTGGGGGGGACTACTCTAATGACGTGGTTGCCAGAGCTAAGTGGTATAAGCGAAACTTGAGTTTTTAAGTCTGGAAGATCTCCCAAATCACAGAAGACAGACTCAGACATGAAGTTTAGAATTTGACTTATTTGCTAGCTGATTTTTTAATTGAACAAGTTACAATACATATAAAAAATGTAACACACAGAGATGCTAATCTACAGCCAAAAGGGATAATAATTTTTTTGCATTCTTACGTTTTATGACTGTATTTCTTTAGTTTAAACAAACCAGAGTAAATAAATTATTATTTCTTTTTTTTTTTGACAACTTCTCACCATGACATTTCCGTACAATCTACCCTACTGACGTCATGGTTGTGGTGCACGTAGATTAGATAATGACACCCTTGAAAACACCACCCCTGAACAAGAAACACTGTTCAGAGGTGACACTGGGGACGCTTGATTCCTCCTTTTTTAATCGATTTAAAGCAAATTTTCAAACCTAAAATGTGCTTCTTGTTTCTTCGTGCTGTTACCGAAGCTCAGCGGTAACGATGTGGGCTCACTTTGGCTCAGTCACAAAGGTAAAGTTGGTTTTTGTGCTCACCAGAGTCACATTACTCCTCACCTGGAATGATTTCTCAGCTGTTGTCAGTTCAAGGAGCAGCGGGGGCCGTAAATGGTGGCAAAGCTTTAAACGAACTTTGACCCTTCCCCCCGCCGGGAACGTCACAGTGGCTGTCCTGGGCGTCAGAGTCGGCTGTAGGGGCAGTGGTGCTCCTGGTGCTGCCGCAGCTCGTCGCCGTGCTGGAAGGCGTGCAGGCAGCGAGGACAGCGGTGAGGCCGCTCGTCTCTGTGCTTGCGGCTGTGTGTGATGAGGTTGGAGCTCTGGCTGAACGCTCGTCCACATGTGTGACACACGTGGGGCTTCTCCCCTGGGGCACCAACACAGCACCAGTACAGAAACCACCAGAACCGTAAGAACTGTGTGTGTGTGTGTCAAATTGGTTATGACCTTCAAGAACATTGAAGGGATGAATGACTTTTAAATGAGTGTATCTGCTTGGAGGTTTACTAGCATTAGCATCTGCAGGTTACCGGCAGGTGATTGGCCGTGGCGTGGGCATACCTGTGTGGATGAAGGTGTGCTTCTTCATGTCGGACTTTTGGTGGAAGCTTTTGCCGCAGTACGGGCAGGGGTAGGGCCGGGTGTCCGAGTGTATCAGCAGGTGAGTGGACAGGGTGGAAGAGCGCTTGAAGACTTTCCCACAGACTGTGCAGCCAAACGCCCGCTCCTAAAACAGCCAGTAACATACGCGAAACGATGTACGTGTGTGTGTGTATCATATCACATGCATCACCCATCTCAACCAGGACGTGCTGCTGACCTTTCCCCTGCTCCTCTTGTGGGATCTGACGTCCGCCGGCAGCAGAGCTGCGTCTCCATGACTCCGGCACATGTGACTCTCCACACTTGACAGACAGGAAAACGTCTGCGAAGACGGGATGGAAGCAAATTTACAGCTAGCCGGCCTTTTCCTTCATGGTGGGTCTGCAGGACTCATCCAGGGCTTCCTACTTTGCCACAGATGGGACACTCTGGCCTCGGAGCCCTGATCTTGGAGCTGCTGCGGCTCCTCAGTTCCATCGAGATGTGAGAGGGCTGGAGAAAGTTTCCCAGTCTCACAGGCAGTTTATCGGTGCACGGCGAGTTGGCACCAGGCCCGGTCCTGTCATCTTCCTGCTTCGGTGAGAATAAAGTGCTGGAGTTGACATCAGAGTGGGCCTCAGCGGAGTGAGAGTCTGAACAGAAAGAAAGACAAGTGACTGCTAAATGCACACATGTTAAAATCAATGATGAATCTCAAAAACATGACCAGGGATGAATGAGAAAAGAGGGAAAAATGTAGTTTTCTAATGAGAAGACCCACTTTGATCGGAGCGGCCGGCAGCCTGGACCTCCTGCTGTGACACCGTGTAGGAAGGTGCGGAGCAGGAGCGCCCCAGGGACGCGTCCCAGGACCACATCCCGTCCCCAGCGTGGTGCACAGGGGCCGGTTCAGGGCTGCGACTCCTGGCTGGGGTACGATGGGTATGCAGACCCCCCCGCTTCACCAGGAAAGACCGAGGCATCTCAGAGAGGAGGAGGACCCGTCCCAGGCCTTAAATCCAAAAATCAGTCAGGACAAAAGTCGCTACAGACGAGCAAATACACAAGATCCATGAAAATAGTTACAATCCTTTAATAAAATATCACAAACACAACGAATCGCCTGACACGTCCTGTTTGTTTTGTATTTTTCATTTTTCTATGTTACAAAATGAGAAAAAAATCTGACTAGGGTCAAAAGGAGACTTGGTCACGTCGCAGCAAAGTTGTTGTGGTTGCGAGAGTCAACACATTGACCACGACGAAGATGGAAGAAGGAAGACGAAAAAGGACGCAGCACCCACAAGATTAGCCTTTTAGGCCTAAACAGGCCACCAAAGTTTTAAAAGTACCCTTTGAAATTAGAGTGAGGACGTTTAACGTAGCTTAAATAAACTACCGGTTTATGGAGTTTAACTTTGATATTCATCAATGCTGCATTGAACCGTTAACAAACAGGAAAAAAAAAACGCATTAAAAAATCTCTAGAATTGAAGCACTTCCTGTAAAAGATACATAAAACATGTTAATTCTTTATTTTCCTTTAATAATGGCGGCATAGAGCCGAAGTAAATTTCCATGAATGTAATGGAAACTGGTTACAGTTGCTTAGTCATCGGCTGCTGTTGTTTTTCATCTTTTATAGAATCCAAATGCCAAAATTTAACTAAGCAAGCGTTTTTTTTTTTTTCCTGCTAAAGTGATACTCTGGTAATTTCATGCGAAATGTGGCGTCATCACCGCCTTCAGGCAGTCAAAAAGTGTGTGTATTTAACACAAGCGTCTGGACCCTCCGAACATCACCGACAACAGGTCGCTTCACCTTTGCCGAGTCTCCCGCTGCTCCCTATCTGGGGTGTGTTTTAGTGCCCTTTTGCCCTTTTTTTGCTGCTTTCCTGTTGAATAATGAGCCACATCTTTCACCACTTCAGCCTTTCTCATGAATCACATTTTTTTTTTTAAGCGAGGGTCATTCCGCAAGTTTTACCTCTGCAGCAACTTCCTCACATAAAGTTAAATAAACTGCATTAAATAAATATATATACTAATAAACATTATTTACCATGTGGTAGATAAAAGATCTGTTTATATTCGTTAATTTTGAGAAATACTGTAATGCTGATGATTGATATCAACTGACAATCACTAATACTTCAACTACTATGACTACTACCACTAATAGTAGTAGTATTAATACTACTATAATTTACCATCGGCTTAAGGAAAGCCTTCATAAAGCAACCAAATCAAAAGTAAGCCCAAATGGAGACATTTTTTTAAAATAAATGTGCCAATACTCACCAGATTTCTGAAAGCTCACACTAATTCGTTCTCATTGTCTATAAATATAAACCACTGAACTAAACAACAAAACCAAACTAAATCACGTTCGAGACAGGAGCCTGGAAGGTCACATGTGATCGGCGTGCTCTGTGATGAATTGTAAGCCGCCAACGTTTGTCTGCAGGTCGGTGTGATGAAAGTAACACAGGATGAGGAAGTGAAGAGCTCACACTGCTTCCTCACACGCACTCTCTCTCTCTCTCTCTCTCTCTCTCTCTCTGTCACACACACACACACACACACACACACACACACTCACAGACGCAGAGGAAAAAAAACCACCTGCTTGTGGCAGTAAGCCCCTAAAACCAACGGTACACTAGAAATGTCGAAAGCTGATCGACACTGACCCTGCTTGTCAGAATTAGTGGAAACAAACGCTAGAATCCTGTGCGCTTGTGAGAAGCAGCAAACCTCAGTGAAGGGCCGTTTGTAAACGGCGGCTGTGGATGGAGCACGATACCGTCTCAGATGATAACCCAGAGGGCTGGATCACCAAGGTTTCACAGTCAGCCCCCTGATTTCCAGCAGAAATCCCTAAAATTCTAAAATAGTGCATCAGCCAAACTCTCTTGCGCGTTTTAATAAAGGCTATTAATGTTGGCAATGCCCAAGGGTGTGAAAAGATCCGTCTTGGTATTCCCCTTCTCTGTATTTGAAACAAATGCCACAAGTAAAAATAGTAAATAGCAATGTCTGTTAACCAGCAGTGACATACGAAGCATGTTATTAGTGTGAAATATCACCGATGCAGTGGAAAATTGTCAGTGGTGAACCGCCATCACACTTTTTGAAAAATGAGGTCATGATAAAAGTGTACCACCAAAGCTGTGACGTCTTTTTATAAAAAAGAATTACGAGCACTTTGTGTATGTTGGCGTATGTTTTGCTCCAGGATACAAGTCTAGAAACGTACATCACTGTTTTTGTTCAGGCGTTTGCTCAAAGCGCAGAGCTCGGTGGCAGAGATCTGAGCCATCTTCCTTTAATCGAAATTGTCCAACTCAAAAACAGCTGGTAACCAGCACCAGTAGTGAGACAAGGTTACGGAACACAGTAAAAAGCTTTATGATCAAAGCCCCTTGGCTGTTAAGATCGAAATCAATTTGGGATCCAAAAAAAATCACCAAAAATGAGATCATCTGGCCCTTGACCCAGTAATAAATGTCTTTAAAATGTATCATTAAAAAACAAAACAAAACATTATTATCTTTTTAATGTTATTTTTCTAACAGTTAAACTAATAAACGTGACTGTCACATAATGTCCTCGGCGGAGGTAAAGATCGGCTACAAGCTAGCTAGGGTTACATCACGTTTACCTAGAAACAAACAGGAAGTGTCTACCACTGGTAAATCATTGCACTTTTGTGGCCAAGTGACATGACACAAATACACTTTTATATAAATTTACACGGTGCCAGAACTGATTCATTTTGGCGTTTCTTTGCTACCATAGTTATCCACACGCTAGCCAGCTAATGCTAGCCTTGGTCTTAAAATCAAATGAAATAAAGCACAATAGTAATACTGCAAAGGCGCACTGTCAAAGTTTATTTTGTATCATCTTACTGGATACATAACATTGATATTTTTCTTCCCCATCGTAATGGAATTTCTTTACTGCTATTTCATGTATTTGAGAACAACATCGGCGGGACTACAAGACCGAAAGAGAGGGCGGACGGGGGTCTGTCGGACGGCCAAAGAACATCTGGAGCAGCACAGAAAGCTCATAATTCCACCAACACTAACTTCATATTGTCCACGTGAGTGTTTACTGGGGGGCTGCCACAGTGGGGTTGTGTGTTTTTTGTTGTTTTTTTGTTTTTTTTTTTATTCAGAAAGTGTAAGTGACCGGTTCTGTCGGGTTTATGCAGTAATACTGATGTCAGAAGGTAATAATCACAGGAAATATAATACAGACGGGCACTAGTGCCTTATTCTAAACCAATGTATCAAATGGTTCGATCACAGGAAATACAAAGACAGCGGCCCAAACCGAAGTTCTGAACCCGCAGGGGAGTCATTTTAAGGTACTTTTAAACTTTGTTGGCTTCAGAGGCCAGAGGGGAACAAAAGACATTGCTAGAGGCTACTTTATCAGATTAGGATTAAGGAAATGACGTATTTTTTATTAATAATTATTAATAGAAATTTTAAAAAAAGACACACGAGAAGGAAAACAAGTGAACCTTTTTTTTTTTCTCGCCGTAATGCTGCTTTCAGTTATTTTATGCCACAGTGACCACTAAAAAGCTGTTATTGCAACAGCTGAGTGGGAAAACTAACATCCTCTTTAGCTGCAGGATGAGATTGGAAGATCCAGTTGCTCCATTTCTGAGAAATTAGCGACAACCCAAAGCCAGAATTACACATCAGTAATGAAGTAAAAGGTTAAAATGATCAGTGCTCTTTGTCGTGTGCAAAACAAAACCCGCAGATCAGTGTTCCAACACCCTGTTTGATAAAATCTCCACTTTTGCAACCTTCAGTGAACCGGTGGTGACCTAGCTTTAAACCGTGAATACACACTTGTTCCTCTTCACACTACATGATTTACATCTTCCATTCTCTCTGCGAACTGTCTGATATGCAAAGTACTTTGGAGCCACACACTCTCCAGTAGTGATGACGGCCTGGTTACTCATTCATCTCAAATACTGCCTTTCAAAGTTTCAGCTATCAGCGGGGAACCCCAGACTCCCGGTCAGCGCTTCCCTGGTTACCGTCTGTTTAGTCGGGACATTTAGAATGAAGGAAAAAGGGTTTTCTTCTTTTTTTTCCTTAGAGGACTTGAGTAAAGGTAGGCTCAGCTTCGAAAATCGAGATAATGGAGAAGGGCATGACGGGTGGTGCGACTACATTTAGGGCATTTCAAACACGTACGTGGGTAAAACTTTCCCCTCTCTTTTAAAACGACACATCCTTCGCTTTAACTCGCCCAGAGACAGTCATAAAATCTCGCATTTAGGAAATCCCAAGGTTTGCCACCATCCTGAACGCATCGGTTTTCAGTGCTTGTGAACCGGCTCTGTGGTGGAGAAGAACCGGAAGTTGCACCAAATCGTCGCTACGCGGGGAAAATAAGGTGCATGAAAGAAAAGAAGAAGAGGGGAGTGAAAAATCATAGCAGCACACGCTTCCTGTCACAAATCAGCCTTCAACAGGTCAGCGGTTGGCACAAAGGACAGCGTAGAAAGTTTGGCCTTAGTGTGTATAAAAAAATAAAATATCAAAATAAATTACAACATATAAATAACAACAATAATAATTAACAAATCAAAAGATTTGGCAACACCGTCTTGCCTGTTCTGAGGGTTAGTTGATATGAGCCGTCTCAACAATATGCTTGCTTTCTTGTAAAGGTGCACAAACACAAAGAAAACGCGCACATTCTTATCAGGCGTGAGCGTTTAGAAGCCGTTACACACGTCTGCACACAGGTCCTCTTCTGCACGTCGCACGCTTGCTTTCCAACCGAGGAACACGTGGGAAAACGATGTAGAGGGAGGGAGGAGGGAGGGAGGGAGGGAGCGTAGCAGGTGTCCACGGTCGCACATTTAGGTCCAGTTGTGGAGCCGGAGGAGCAACAGAGCCACGTCGCTCAGGTCGGGACGGAGGCCTGAAAAGAGAGGAGACCGACAGCCGATGGGAGGATGAGAGCGACCGGGTGGAGGAAAAGGTCCGAGGGCGAGGTTGGACGGTTCCGTCCCGCTTTCCAAAACTGGAATCCTCCTCGAGGTCTAACGTCCGCCCAACGCCTCCCTGGTCCCCTCAGTCCTCCAGCGCCTCGGCGCACACCATGCTGCCGTACAGCTGCTGGGGGTCGGGGGGCGTCCGCGTGGGCTCCTCCGCCTCGCTGTCGGTGCTGCCTTCGCTGTCCAGGCGGGCGGACGGGTGACACTGCACGGACAGCGACGGGTAGAGGGCGTTGGCCGGCAGCGGGCTGGAGAGGAGGTCGTCGTCCGAGCTCAGGTAGTCGCCTTCGGCCGAGGCGGGGCTGGCCAGGCACAGGTCCTGGTAGGTGGAGGCTCCTCCCCCTCCGCCGCCGCCACCCCGGGGGGCCACCTTCTGTCCTCGCAGCTGCCTGTTCTGAGCACACACGAGAAGGTTGTTGGTAAAAATAGTGAACTACATCCATAAATGAACCTACGAAGGCGCTAGCTTGGAAATAACACGGTGGGACGACTGTGACGTCTGAAACCCAGAGGTCTAAAACAATAAAAGGGTTTGGGGGTGAAACGCACCGATCCGTATCCTGGTTACCGTTTGGAGGCGCTCCAACTAGGGCAGCGAAACATGAGCACCCGGCAGAAATATCACTGAATAAGTCAGAAAAAAACAGATCGTTGGAGCTTTAAACCTAAATCCTACAGCAGCTCTTCCTGGTTTTTATTCTTTTATCATTTCTGTGTTTCTTTAGCATTTAGGTGGAAGTCGAACGGGCGAGTCCAACAGTGACTCATGAAAAATCTCAGAGCTTTCTGCCCCCAGATCAGTTGTGCTTTGGCGCTTCCTGTGCAGACGGGGGGGAGGGGGAAGCCAGCGGTTAACCATTGGAACTATTCTGAGTGAACCGGCTTCTTCTCCTCCAGGTGAGGTCTGCCTCTTCTTCTCAAACACACACACGCACACACACACGCGTGGGGCTGAGAGGCTGAAGGCAGAGACGCAGTAACGGGCAGGGCCCTCCCAGCACTCCCCCTCACATGCTCGCAGCCCTCTCCTTGTCACGCAGCGGCACTCTCTGAATGAACAATCTCAGGAGGCCTGGCGGGTGAGAACCCTGGTGAGCCGGGCTCCGAGGGCCTTCAGAGAAGCGGAGGTCGCGGAACTTTCTCGAACCTACAGGCTGCCTCAGAATGAAAGCGAGCGCGAGACTCGGCAGAAGCAGGAGACGGAATGACTAACGAGAAAAACCCATCTGAATCCCAAAAAACGCATCTCCGGAACTGTTTTTTTCTTCTCCTCTGTGCTAAAACCTTCTTTGTGCTCCTTTTGGTCAGAATTAGATTACAGATCAGGGCCCAAACGCGCCCAGCGCTCAAGTCCAACCTCGTTCTTGAGCTCCGTGATCTGGTTCTTCATCTGGTTGATGTACTGTCTCAGGTCTGAGTGGTTCAGCTGGCCTTTCACCAGCCCCTCCTCCTTCTAAAACACAAAAAAAAACATTTCTGATAGCGATAATATTGCGTAGGAGCCTTAGACACAGCACCGAACACGTGCACTCTCACCTGTATCTCCAGCTCGGCGATCTTCTGCCTGAGTTCGGCCATGGCGGCCATGCTGTCGGCCTCCCGCAGCCGCACGGCCATCACCTCCTCCTTGCTCTGTGTGCACACGACGGTTATGGACGAGGCCATCAAAACACCCTCCATCACGCCTGTTCTCCATCACGCCTGTCCTCCATCACGCCTGTCCTCCATCACACCTGTTCTCCATCACACCTGTCCTCCTCATCTATCTATCCGCCCGCCAACACTCTCCTGCCTGTTTCTCCGCTACCGGACCTCATGTTCCCCTCCTCTCCGTCCGCACCTTACAGTCCGACTCGGCCTGCTTCCTCTTCATCTCGCCCAGCTGGGCCTGGAGAGCTTTGTTCTGATTGGTCAGCGCCTGGAGGCGGTCCTGCAGGCTGGAACGCTCCTGCTCGTTACGGCCGATCAGCTTGCTGTGGATCTGGTTCTGCAGGAGCGCTGCTGTTAGCGTTTCCCCGGGCTAGCGTCGCCAGGGGAAACGCAGCCGCTCACCTGACTCTCCAGCTGCAGGGCTTTGAGTTTCACCTCCCTCAGCTCGGCCTGAGCCTCCGCCTCCCTCAGCCTGACCGTCATCAGCTTATCCTGCAGTTCGTTCATGGCGTTTTTCTTCGGCGATTCCTTCCAGTGACCGCCGCCGCCGCCGCCGCTGCGCGACATGTGGAGCTGTGGAGAGCGCGACTGTATGGAACCCAGAGCTTTAAGTGTGTGTGTGTGTGTGTGTGTGTGTGTGTGTGTGATACCTGCCAGCGCTGGTTGAGCTCACTGACTGTCTCCTGCATCTCTCTGAAGGAGCGCAGCATCTCCAGCTCCCTCAGCTTCATCTGCTTCACCTCCTCCTGCAGAGCGGCGATGTTGTTCTCATCAGGCAGGCAGCTGCTCCTCTGCGCGCACAAACCGGTGGACATCAACCCCGCGGAGCACCGACCATCAGCGTCAACCTCGGGCTTGAGGTCAGTCATTACCCCACCTTCTCCAGGTCCAGGACTTTATCCTGCATTTCTTTCAGCGCCCCCAGCAGCTCCGCCTCGCGCAGTCTGGACTGCTCCAGCTGGGTCTGCAGACTGGTCACCAGCGGCTCCGTGTACTGGAACAAACGCCGGCGCTGTTAGTCTGCTGAGAGGTTGAGAAAAACTACTAAAAACCCATTAAAACCTGAACTGATGCGGTTTAAACCAAGGAACAGAAGGGTATAAGCAAGGTTAAAACAAATGGATTTATAAATAGCGGCCCTTTGGTTTACCTCCCATCACCTCCTAATTTCTATTGTTTTTCTTGCCATCGCGAGCAGCTTTATCTTTATTTCCTGTCACGTGTCCCTCGATTAAATTAGAGATTAAATTAAAAAGAATTTCCTCTGATGTAGAATTGTTGAATGGTTGAAATTGGGCAAGTCCATCGCGTGTGTAGCGCAGTCTCGCTCAGTCATTCGGAGACTCTCGGTTTTGCTCGTCAAAGGGGTTCGGGGGCGTCCGGGGGTGTGTGAACTCAGCCGGGTGACGGGCGCCAGAAATCTGAGCTGGAATAAAGCCGTGTGAGCCGCCATGAACAAATCACTGACGCACGTCTGATGGTGTGAACGTGAACTTTCCTTCCAGAGACGCCGCTGCAGACTTCAGAAGGTTCAGGTTTTTGTTTTTTTTTTCAGTTTCATTGCTACTAGCAAAAAAAAAAAAAAAGTAAAGGAAGCGTCTGACGGTAAACTGAATGTGTGTCGCTCTCCTCTTCTAACACGATTTTCTAACACTTATTAGAAGAGATTTGGATTAACACAAAAGTGACCGGTGGAGTTCTGCTCATCGGCGGTGCGGGGGGGGGGGGTCTGCCTGTTGCGCCGCTGGCTGACACTTGCAGCCTGGTTTACCTTCTGCTGCTGCAGCTCCCTGATGGTGTCTTGCGCTTTCTCCAGGCTCTCGCTGGCCGCGGTGCACTGCTGCCTCACCACCGCCAGCTCCCGCTTGATCACGTAGTTTTCCTCCGCCTCCTGCGCCCTCGTCACCTGACCCTGGAGCGAAGCAGCACGCAAAGATCAGCCGAACCCACACGCAGCCTTTCAGGGCAAAAGGAAATCTGGGTGTCCGGGTAAAATAACACCGGGAGTTCAATGAAAATATTTCATAAACATTTAAAATAATAGTTCAACATATTAAGGAAGATGCCAGTTTGCTAAACTGCTACCTTAACTAATTAATATACAGATAAATCTATGTGGTTTTGCTGGATTAGCAGAATTCACAGAAACAACTGTGGGTAGGATTTAGATCAACGTTAGCGAGCTTGTTTTCCGTCTTTAATCCTGATACGGACTCTCGGTATCAACCACTGAAAGGTCAAACTGGTAGTTTATGCCCCTAAAACCTCTCTCTCAAGCATATTCCTCAAAATGTCAAAAGCAGGGTTTGGGTTTGGTAATGTCACATGCAGGACTTTACAGCTGACACAGACTCAAATTACATGCGTTCAGAGGTTCTGGGACAGTTTTGGTACATATTTAGGGTGTTTTCATGCCTGTGGTCTGGTTAGTGTGACGATGCAAGAGTGCAGACGGAAAGGAGGAGGAGGAGGAAGGTGAGAGGAGGGCAGCAGTGGTTGCAGTACTGTACCTGGATCAGCCTGTCGGCCAGAGCAGCGCTCTCCTGCAGGGCAGGAAGGCACAAGAAGGGCCAGAAAAAGGGGCGAAGAGACACAGAGCAGAGAAAACCGTCACAAAACAAAGAGGAAATTCAGGAGAACAAGGAAGCAGGACCAGACTGGGAGACGTGAGGATGGGATGAGCCCTCTGCTGATGGCAGAACGAAGCTCAAACCACAGGACCTGCTGCAAACGGTCGCACCCGCCAGCGCGGAGCGACGGGTCGACCACAGTCGGAACGAGACCAGAACGAGGTCTCAGCTGCTCCGTCTGGGGGAGCCTGTAAAACCCCGCTCTATCGCCTCTGCCAGGCGGAAGCGGCCGCCGGCGTCTCTCTGACTTTTTCCGAGACAACTCCGAAAGTTAAGGAACAGATTTGAAAATGGGCCGAAGAACAAACGATTACAGTCGAGTGATGTTCTAGATTCTAGGGGGACGTTACTCTACCGGCGTCGGCCAGCGTGTGTGTGTGTGTGTGTGTGTGCACAAATGAGCACACACACGTCTCTCACCTTCTCCAGGGTCTCAATTCTCTGCTTCAGCAGTCTGTTTTCTGTACGTAACCTCTGGGAAGACAGAGTCCACCAGTTAGAGGAGCCACACACCGAGTAAATCACATTTAAATGCTCAAAACACACACACAAACCTTAATTTCAATTTGTTCCTCCATTTCCTTGTTCTTGATTGTGGTGTATTCTTTTTCTAGCCTGAATGAGAAACAATGGCAGAATGTGGATCAGTTAGCTCCTCACCTGGATCATTGTTATTATTATTTTTAGAACTAGTAAACCACTCCAGCCCAGGTCAGACAGGAACGCTGACTGGCGAGAGGAGGAATAGGCTCACTTCTTCATCCTCTTGGGGTTGTATTTAATCTGGTAGGCCCTGAGGATCAGCTTGTCAGGGCAGCTGTCAAACTGGTGCGGAATCACCTTCTGGAAATGCTGCCGGACAGAACGGAAACAGTCCAAAATCCACGTTAAATCACCGATTTTAGAGCGTTTACATCAGTAACCGGCTTCTGTTAATTTGCCCTTTAGCTTGTGTGCAAAGAAGCAAGCGGGACGTCGTCGTCCAAGCTGAAAATGAATCTTTACACGGCAGCAGTAACGATAGAAGAGGAAATCCTGGACGGGCCGACCTGGGACATGCCCTCCATGTCCAGCTGAACGAGGTCAGTTTGGTTGTACTGGAGGATGGCCAAGCCAACGCGGAAGATGATCTCCAGGCCCTGGAAGTATAGCAAAACTGGTCAGGTTAAAAAGACATCCATAAAAATAAGTCTTCATTTAAAAAAAAAGGCATTTTTCCCCACCTCGTACATGAAAATATCAAAGATGCGCGTGGCAACGGGCAGCGGGAGGAAGGTGAGGAAAAGCGTGAGGAACCAGGAGGAGGCGTACATGGATGTGTGAAAACTCTGGGATCGAAAGTGGACGTTCAGCTCGGGAAGTTGCTCCTGAAAAAGACAAAGTTTACCAGCGGAGAGACATTAATGTCCTCCATGAAAAGCGAGGACGCCCTCTGGGGGACAGAGACGCTACGGGCTCCTCCTTCTGGGTTACCTGGAGCAGGTACTCAAACTGGTAGATGCAGAGGCCCAGTTCAGCCATGCTGGGCTTGAACAGTTCCCTCAGACGGTACTCCTGCATCAGACGCACAAAAACACAAAAGGCCTCCTCTTCTGGCATCTGCAAGGAAAGAGATGTTTGTAAAATGCTGCTTCTGTTCGTGTAAATTGGAAATATCCCAAGTCTGGGTTATTGTCTCAGACGTCACGTGCTCTGGATTTAATCCCAGTCTACAGTCTGGATTCCTGGGACCGTTACCTGCATTAGCAGTAGACCAACAATGAACGCACTTCCTTGACAGTATCCCACCTCTCGATCCACCAGGGAGTACGCCTGAGGAATATACACACACACATATCAAAAAAATGCAATTCTTTTTCTGGGCTTTCGTTACTTTTATTGCTATTGTGCATAATTATATGAAGGAATAGTAACATGTAGCTGGTTCAGGTCCACCTGCTGAATAACAGTGTGTTCTCCCAAACGACCACCAGGGGGCGGAAATGTTCCCAAGTTTTGACCCTTTTTACGGGCTTAAAACGAAAAATACGTAAACGCCAAATAACTGCAGAGGTGAGGAGGCTTTAAGGCCGGAGGGGGTGTAAACCGGTCTCGCCTTCATGACGTTGAAGAGGACCTCCTGGCCCAGGCTGTCCTGGCCTTTGAAGAACTCGTGCTCGGGGTAGGTGCGGGCGATGTCTCTGCGGATCAGCTTCTCGCAGGGGGACGACATCTTCAGCAGCTCCGAGTACTGGTTCTTCACCGGCATGTCAGTGGCGTTGCCCAGCAACTGCCAGACGATGGCCCGGAAATGATGAGGGATGCCCTTTCTGATCAACTCCTGGCGAACGCACAACGGAGACGTCTAAATGTTGGCACTTTGTCGTGTTCAGCTGGGAAAAATGGCAGCACCAGGCTCCGAACCTTCAGGAGTTTGTCCTTCTTGCGTCTCCACTCCTCCCACTCGTTGACGATGCGTCCCCACAGGATCCAGGTGTCCTCCTCCAGGTGTGACAGGTTGGACGAAGCCGAGGAGCTGGACACCAGCGAGGAGCCGCTGTTGCGCCGCGACCCGCTCATCGACCGCATGGACTTGGAGTCGGCTTCCAGCAACCTGCGCCCAGAGGGAGCGGACGAGGACGGGGACGAGGAGGGGGACGAGGAGGAGGATGAGGACGAGGACGAGGACGGGGAGCTCAGATTACAAACCTTAAAGGAGCGGCTTGATTGCCTTCGGTTGCAGAACTCACCTGTTTTGCTCCTCCAGCTTCGCCAGCAGCTCCAGCTCATCCGGACTCAGATTCTCGGAATCTGCCGGGGACAGCGCCGGCGCCGAAAGCGCCGCCTCGTGGGAGGAGGAGTCGGGGCTGAGCACCGGGCTCCCCGTCGACAAGGGGTCTTGGTCCATCCCGGAGGGGGAGGAAGGACACTCCAACTGGGCCAGAACCCTGGCAGAGCCCTCCCTCTCTGGGCTGGGGACGGACATGGCGGCGGGCCGGGAGGGTCTTGGCTGAGCTGGGATACCGCCCGACTGGTCCGCTGTGACGCCAATGGATCAGGGCTCTTCCAACCTGCCAGGAAGCCAGAAAACAACCAATAAAAAGAGGCTGTTGGGGCCACCGCGGCGGCTAAAACCATCACGTCTGTCCTCTCCTCTCGGTTTCTGGGAGACAACCAGTCGTTCAGCAGCCCAGAGACGCCGGTAAACGTCACAACAGCGGAGGAAAAAAGGAGAAACATGCTTTCCTCCGCCCCTCGTGACTCCTCCGCCACACTAATGCTACACTTTTAGCAGCAGCTTGAGCTCAAAGTGCCTTTTTAGCCGGCGTGAGTCTGAATTTTGGCTAACGTTCACATTCCTGGTTGGATACTTTGATTTCTTCTTCTGCTCCGTCACAAACGCAGCAGGAAGTGGAGTAAAACAGCAACAGTAGAGGAAAAGAGAACAAAGGTCAGACATTTGCTCATCAGTTTAGGTGGAAAAGCAGCACATCAAACGCCATAGCAACCCAGACCAAAAACAACGAGGCCAGAGCACTGTGTTCGTCATCGCCATGACATCACCCAACTGGACAACTCCAGCACGTCGCCGCAGACAGCCCATAATATCCTGCCAGCGGGGTCTCACATTTACGTGACCAACGCAGTGATGAAGATAAGCGTGTTTTCAGAGCAAAGATTGATGAGTGTCACTCAGGCATAACTAATCAAGCGGGATCACATTGATTTGATTTAGTGAGTGAAAAGACCAGAGTCAAGTGTAATTCAATAACAAAGAGAAACAGAAGGAGGAAAACGAAGCAAAAAGAAGAAAAAAAGAAAGCTGCCAACAAAAATACTGTTTGCTGGCAGAGAGAAAAAAAAAATCGCTAAATCCAGAACAATTCAGTCACACTGTTTTAGAAAACTAACGTAACGCCTTTTGTCACAAAGGTTTGGAGAAATGCACTACAGGCTTGTGAGAACCACGAGGACAAGCAGAGGAGAAAAACAGCCCGGAGGAGTGGAGAGCAAGGCACCGTCTCCAAAGAAAAAACAGACAACAAGACAACAAGCGCATTCATGAAGCACAAGTGTCCCGTCAACAGCCTGTAACAAACCCATCCCAGCAACCGGCCCTGGCAAACCCGATCCCGCCCTCACGTTTGGGCCTGCTGGTTCTGGTTCCGGCTCCTCCAGAGCTCCATCTGAAGGGTCCCGCCGAGGGCGCGCACCAGAGCTGGATCAAAGCGCCCCGGGGCGGCAACCCGGGACCTTTTCCCACATGACGACATCAGGAGGCTTTCAGCATGTGTGAATGTGTCGCAGCTCGGGCAGGTTTTATTCCAATCCACCGTGTTTTCGCACATAGAAACGCAATTAGGGCTCAAACAAAAGCTGGTGTTTGCATACAGACAACGGCTGATGAAGTCAGGTGACCCCACCCCCAGAGCAGCGCCGCTCCAGCCCACCTGAGGAGGCCGAAGCAGGATAGAAGAACACAAGGCCCTGATAAAGTTTGAACGGTCCACCTGAAGGGAAGACACCATGCGGCCATTACCAGCCGTCTTAGCCGACCTCTCCTCCACCCGGCGCTCCCCAGGGCTACGTGCTGGGCCCGATCCTGAATCTCCAGGAGGGCTGTTTGGTGAACAACTCGGCCTCCTCTAACCGTTCCTCCACCGCAGACAAACCTCAGCCAAGCAGGTTGGAGTAGAGAAGGTGAGAAGGTTAACTCGAACCAGACTAGAACACCGACTCCAAAGCCGGAGATGATCAACAACATTCAGCTTTGGTTACCGATCGACGGGTTCCCTTCGGTTTAAAATATTCTGATTCAAGTTGTGGCAAACTCAAACATAAAAGCACCATTTTTTCCAAATCCAGGGGTCAGCACACACTCAATCTGCCAGGTGAAACTCTCCTTTCTCACTCAAGTTACCTAAAAGTCACTTTTTTACCCACTGGATGAGCAGTTTCAGAGTCCTGAGGACACCGTTGTGGTCAACAGTCGGTCACACACCAGTACCAGCCGAGGCAGAGCGGAACCAGCTGTGGGTGCACTCAAAAATTCCAAAAAATCAAGTTTAAGCATGTGATGACAAGGTCATCTGCAGGTTGCGACAGTCACACGCTTTCCTGGAGAGTGACGTGTGTGCGACGCTGCTGCAGGCGTGATAAGCATCTGGAGCCACTGACAGGATGGGTGGCCCATTACTCAGCAGGTGATTTTTTCATGACCTGATGACTTGAAGATGGAAATTATAACCACAACAGTAAGATTATTCATTCTTTAAATGCCCTTCCACCCCCCAAAGTGCCAGGGGGAACCCCACCATTTTGTGGCGATTCAGCAATATCCTTTGTGCATCAACATCCAACTAAAAAGGTAATTTAACTGCAGATTCAAACACAGATTTGAAATAAAAACGGATGTAATCTTTTTTGTTTACCTGATTAAAACTAAGCTTGGAGTAAATTCAAGCTGCCAGCAATGTTGGGCAGTAAAGTTTATTTATTATAGGCCAAAATATGAGTCATTGTTTTTATTGTTGCTGTCAAAAATGGCCTCAAAATGTCTTTATAGATGCATACAAGGACACTTGGTAGAGATGAAATATTAATACATTCATACGTTCAAGTGATTATTTAGAGAGTTTTTTGGTATTTTTTAGCACGTTCTCCTAATTACTGATTTTAATCAGGTAAAAAGGCCAAGCTGAACCCAGCGTCACATCGCCACAGTGTTTTTACATCACACACAGTAAATAAGAAATAAATAAATAGATAAATAAATAACTGGCCCTTCCTACCTGCAAACCATTTGATTTAACCACACAATTGTATGAACTGCGTTAATATTTCCACGCAAAAAGATGATTTAAATGATTTTTCCCCAACCTCCAGGCCATCAAGTGCGTGGACATGCGTGACAGCTCGCTGCGCCGGCCTACACGCACGCTCCTCCACAGGGCCCTGCGTGTCTGGCCGGTCCACCCAGGACCCTGCTGGAGCCACATCTCCCGGCCAAGCGACAGATCACCCCCTGCGTGCAGCATCCACTCCCGCTGCTCACCACGACACCATTGTGAAAGCGCGTCTGCGACGACGACGGCGCGCGGATTCCAGCCCAGCGCCGCACCGCTGATCCCGATCCCAGAACGCTCACCTGGACGCCTCTGCCATAATCACTGCGCCAGATCCATCGCCACCAGTCCGACGTCAAAGTCCAGGTGAAAATGTGTAATCGGCTAATTAGAATCTTAATCGCCGAGGACAAACGCGGAGCGGCGGAGGCGCTGCTCGCCGACAGGCAAGGCAGGCGTGTAGTTGAGACCCCCGGCCAGCAGGGGGCGCCGAGCGGCGCTGGCGCCTGAATAAACCAGCGGGAGCGGGTCGAAATAAGAGACATCCCAGTCGAATAATTACAAAAAAAAAGCAGTTGTCAGTACACACAAAGGCTAATTTATCTCATATCAGGAGTAAATGGAGGTTTGCTGGACCAGTGAGGATCTGTGCTGAAAAAAAAATCGCCTCCTTTGATACGGTGGCGACCCCTAGCGGCCGCGTGGGGCGCAGCATGTGAATGGAATATGAAGGACAAGGTGTCATGAAGCAGCAAGACGGCGTCGTCTTTCACCAATAAAGGCTCCATTTACTGCACATTTTCAAATGCTCGACTCGTTTTACACGCAGTTTAGAAAACACAGTTTAGAGGGACTACAAGAATTTGAAACGCTTGATTATTTGCTAAGGTGACGAAGATTTAATCGGGGAATCACGTGATCGAGGCGGTTAAAACGTCCTTTTTTTTTCCTGCCGGGGCTGATCCGGATTCACGTCCGTCCGGGCCTGATCCGGATTCACGTCCGTCTGCCTCCATTTTACCTGTTTTCAAAAGGAACGCTGCCAAAAACACACACCCGCCGACCCAGATGGGACTCGAACCCACAATCCCCAGCTCCGGAGGCTGATGCCTTATCCATTAGGCCACTGGGTCATTGTGTGACGAAACGGGCATCGGATCAATATCTACCTTATGAAAACTTAAAAAAACTGACGCCAAAAACTGCGTTTGAACCCTAATCTGCGCCTGGATTGGGACTATTTGTCTGGGTTGTGATTGCAGGTGAGACTGTGGGGTGTTGAGGAGACTAGAAGAAACAACCTTTTAGTATCTCAAACTCAGATTGACCCTTTAAATCACACCTATGGTCATTCCAACCACCGTTGCCCTTCTGATCTGATTTTCTGTTGATTCTTGTTCGATTCGAGGTTGTTCTGTTGGTACTCTCGCTCTGCACTTATTGACTCCCTGCCAAAAAAGCTTCTTGATGAAGGATTTTTGTTATTTATAATTAGAATAAACTGGTTGGCGCGTTGCAGGTCGTGTGTGTGAGCAGCAGGGGGCAGCAGAGGCGAACTCTGCCTTAATGAATATTCTCATGCATATTCCCATCCTCTCCCACCCTTCCCTCCTCATTCCTCAGGCGTCCGTATAAAAATCCCAGAAATCTGTGTGTTTACAGTCAACATCCAAGATGACAGGGATTACGCTCTTTCTCCTGTTTCTCTGGTTCCGTCTGCACAAGACAGACGAAGGTGTTAAAGGTGAGTCACAGTTTTTTCTTTCTTTCCTTCTTTTGTGCTTTAGAAAGGAGGATTTAATGAGAAACTGTGAAAAAATGCACGCATCTTTAATTCTGTAAAGCACCTCTCGACACTCCTGATTATATACATAATGTAGAATTATATTATGTATATTCTTTCATCACATTTAGCTCTGTTGAGATTTGCTTTTAGAAGTTTAAACTATGAAAAAAAGCTGAAACATCATTAAAATCATTGTAGTAAAACATTTAAATGTTACTAAATGCATTAATAAAGCAAAGATGCTGGTTTAAAAGCACTTTTGCTACTGTTTTAATCAGCTTTGTTATTAAACCAGCGGTACAGACAGTATTTCGTGTTATTATAAGGGGTCGTGAATGAAACTCTTTGTTATTGCAGACCAGGTCACACTGGTAGAAAAGGCTCCTCATGGAACCGGTGCTGAGCAACCAGAGCTGGTTGACGGTGAAGGAGCCCCCCCTCGCCGTCAGCGAGCCCCTGGAGAAGAGCGCCCAGGAGTCTAAATTTGCCCTCCAGCCTCTGCCCTCCGCCGTCTGGCCCAAGCACAGCGACCTGGCCCCCGTCCTCCGCCACCACAGCCTCCACGACAAGAGCAGAAAGGCCCTGAAGAACGACCGTCTGCAGGAGCACAACGACGAGAAGGTGCGGCAGGCCGTCGGCCCGCTTCCCAAACCCCCCCTGACCTCGGCCACCTCCGCCGTCGCCATCGGCAACAACCGGACCGTGCAGAAGGCAAACCAGGACGTCGGCACCCTGCCGCAGAGCGAACACAACCACCCGCCTAGCTCCAGAGCCAGGGGCCCGCTCCAGCAGCCTCAGCCCACACCTCCTCCTCCTCCTTCCTCCTCCTCCTCCACCACGGAAGGAGCTCCTCAACCGCCGGCTGAACCCGGAGGAGAACCGGCCGGGCAGGTCCAGCTTTTATCAGGCCTTCGCAGAGAGCCGGAACAGCAGCCGGCTCCCCGTCAGCTCCAACAGGAGGTCCTCCAGCCTGGTGCACCAGTTCGACCTCCTGAGGAGAGGTGGGTCCACACTCCCTCCATCCTCAGGGTTCGCCAGGGGCCCCCAAGGGGCCGCTTGAGCCCAACGCTGCTCCTTTCTGACAGCAATAACGGGCGGCCTGGGTCACAAGTGAGGACTACTTTGATGTTGCAGGCTGAGAAACCTCCTCCTGAGCGCCGTGAATCTTCTAACCGGACGGGCCGGAGCCACAACTCATCTTTGCCTTTCATCCCTCCTTTCTGATCGAGTGAATATGAGTGTGTTGAAATGGCTCATGAGGTTCACGGGGAGTTTGCTCAGAGTGCTAATGGATCCCCCCCAGCCCCCCCAGCGCTAATGACAACTGCCTGACACAGCAAATGAGCTGTGTGTGTGTGTGTGTGTGTGTGTGTGTGTGTGTGTGTGTGTGAGGGCTCCCCAGGGCTGCTGCGAGTCCTCCTCACACCTCCGCTGCTCTTCTTCTCCGCAGAGTCCGACGTCGTCCCACGACGCCTTCTGCGTGAGCGAATGCAGGAAAGAGAAGGACGAGAGAGAGTTCTACCTGCTACAGCGAGTTTGGTGAGTGTGTGTCCCACGCTGTGCGCTGTGTGTGTGTGTGTGTGTGTGTGTGTGCTCAGTGTGGACCAAGCCCTGTCCGGCTGGGACAACCAAGCGCGCCTTCTGTCCGCAGCCGTGAACGGCGTCGTGCACGACATCGAGGCGCTGCGGAAGGGCGTCCGTCTGGTGACCTTGATGGTGAGCGCCGACGGCTTCTACAAGACGAGCCGCCTCTTCGTCAGCCCGGACAACTTCTTCTTCAAAGTTCAGCTTCTGGTGTTGGACACCTACAAGTGCAGCAAACCGTGTCCCGATATCAAACTCGGTAAGCGGGAAGGGGGAAATTCCACATCCCACGGAGGTTTTCTGAGCCACCCTCCGCTTGTCTGTGCCTTAGGGACCAGGTACATCGTAATGGGGCAGATCTACCACCGGAGGCGCCATCTCCCCGGCAACCTCCTCCACTTGTTGCTGGGGAAACTGAAGCCCGGCGACGGCGTCCTCAAGAGCAACAGCTACATCAGGAGGTTCAACAAATGGAGGCACCAGAAGGTCTCCGAGGCCACCCGCTCCAGGTGTAGATAAAGCCGAGGTCCTGCTATCGCCCCCTGCTGCACAGGAAGAGACACTGCAACCCAGCAGACCGGATGTTTATTTAACCTTTGATTACGCGCAAAAAGGCCGAGAGTGTGTATTTATTTTATTTTTTAATGGACTTGTCTTAGCTCGCGTCATTGATTTGTGTCCTCTGAGATCAAACCCACTTAAAAGAGTTTCGAAGCAGTTATTTTAGAACCTTCAGGGCACCGATGGAGACTGTCCTCTCACCTCGGCGCAGCAGAAGTCTTTAATGTCCTCATTCATGGCTGGTTCATGAAGTCCCGGGAGAGAATTTGCATGTTTTATTTTGGGAAATCATCCAAGAAAAACAAAAGTTTGTCTTGAGAAAACCAATAATTCCCTCTTCATTACCTCCATAATCCAAACATAAGTGATACACATGCAACTTATATCGACATATATATCTCATAGTCTCATTTACACCTCAGGTCACTATAGAATTGCTGAACATTTATGCAAAACGACCAATGAGCTTCCGTCCCAGTCAGAATTCCCTGAATGTTGTCCGGCCGTGAGCTCCAGCTTGTTAGGACGACAGAAACGTGTTGCACTGAATCCTGTTGCTTCGCTTCACCCAAATCCAATAAAGATGTGAACTTGTGCTTGTTGACCGCGATGGCCTTTTCAGTAATCCTGTAAATAAAAACCAGATGAAGCCGGGAGGCTGGATGCAGGCAGGGTTGAGCCTCTTCTTCTGGGTTCCCAGGCTGATCCGGGATCAGTTCGCAGGCCGGAAAGAGGAGCCTGCTCCACACCTCCGCTCCCATCGCAGCAGGGGCACATTCCTGATCACGGAGGATGGGAAGCGGGAGGAGGAAGAGGACGGGGAAAGATGTCGAAGGTTGTGACGGCCCCACCAAAACAACCAGGACAGAGGCCGAGAATAAAAAAGACCCATCTGAGGGTTTTATTTCAGCCTTTGCGGAAGCTTCTGGGTCCATTTAGTGGTTTAAGTGGTGAGTTTGAAGGAGGACGAGGGTGTGAGGAGCGTGAAAGACTCACTCCTGCGAAGGGCTTCCAGTCTCCACAGCCACAGCGGTTATTGGATCCCAGGAAAAGCGATAGAAGGTCGTGACCTTGTCCTTCACCGCTCACGCGGGCATTTCAGTTCCAGCTGAAGAGGATGAAACATGCCAGGTTGGATCAACTTGCTGCCCCGGAGCATGTAATTATGTCCCAGACAATCAATCATAATCCATTCTTTTGCAACCAGAGTAAAGAGCAGACAAAAATGAGCTCTTAATTTACAGCTCAGATTTAAAAAACAAGGGGGAAAAATGGCCCTAACATGTTTTATGACTGTAAATAAATATTGTTGATCGTTTCTGGCTTGTTTCCACCGCCCATAAACCAACTAATTAAATTCTGGGACTTTGTGAGGGTTGAGGGGAGGAAAAGGCTTCGTCTCTGCAGTCTGTCTCCTTCAAACACGGCCGGCTTGATGATTCCGATAGTGGCCGTCTAAGAAAACAAAGGACACAAGTTCCAGCTGCAGACGAGCAGGCGGGGCTAAAATGAGATTCCCACCGATGCCAGGGGAGGGGACCCCAGCGGGGTCGGTGGAAACGCGCCCTAGGTGACCGAGTGTGTTGCCAAGAAACCCGTTTCAGAGCGTTTGGCTTTAATCAGGGTGGTGAATGAAGCAGTCCTCCCGAAGCATTCTCACCATTACCACTAATTACCACCAATAATCACTGTTTACTCATCGGTCAGGAACCTCAGAGGCTGGTGGGAATAAGTTCACCACGGGAGGCTTCATCCTGTCGGAGGGGAGACGAATTCTAAACTACACGCTTTATTTAAAAGACCAGAAACTGTTAAACGCACAAAATCAAACAAAGACGCCTCTTTAAAACTGTCAGTTACTTTATTACCTAGGATGAAATGTCCTATCAAGTACAAAAGAGAACCTCTTCAGTTGCCACGTTTCATTAAAAACATAGAGCACTTTCAATCTGAACGTAAGCTTCTTCATCATGACCCAAAAAGCTGTTTTCATTAACATGAATAAATAATACAAGAAATGCAACGTCAATACCGAAGGTGAACTGGTTGGTTTATTGGGGCGGGGGGGAGACAAATAATTCCTTACTCATTTGAAGTTTTGATGCTCACAATATGCAGCGCTTTTAATATAAAGGCTTTAGATTTTAATTAAAAAAAAAAAACAAAAAACAAAATAGTTGAATATAGACGCGGACTTGCTGGTTTAAAGAGTGAAAAATAAAAGTTTCTACCTCTCTAGAAATTTTTCATCTCTACATATTTTGACAGGAATAATATACAATACATCTTACAAACAGTGGATGAGACACACCACCATCGGGTTACAAAAGTGATGCAGGTCTGTGTGGAAACCCAGAAAAGAAGACAGAAGCTACATCATCTCTCAACTCCTCACCACCAAAATAAAGACATCTGGACTGAAACGCAAACCGCTGTTTGATCTTGAATCGTTTTTTCCTTTTTAACAACATAAAGAGCTCCTCCCCTTTTACAAAAGGGATAATCCCAGCTACAAAATGCCCCCCCTCCCCACCCCAAATGCTTAAGATGCAGTTATAAGATCTCCATACAAACCCCAGGATACAAAGAGTTCCCTCTCCGTGTTTAGTGACTGTTGCCACGGACCCCGGCGTGCAGGACAGAAAAGGTGATGCTGTGGAAAAGTGTGTTTTTCCAGCGATGAGCGTGTTAGGAGGGCGAGTTGAGAGACATGTAGGCCCCGTCTGTCTGCTTCATCCGAGGGACGCTTTGGATGACACGCGGCCTTTTTTTTTTCTGCTTTTAGCACCGCGGCAGAGTGTTGGTGCCTGACTCAGACCACGTGGGACAGAGACTTAGGAGAAACCACGAGGTGTGCTCGTCTCGATTCAGGGGCGCTAGGAGGTTCCTGATTGTAGTTTGTTGTTATGAGACCTGCAGAAAAGAAGAAAGAGGAGGAAGGTAAAAAAAAAAAGGCTTTACAGTATAAAAAAGAACAACCTTAAATAAACACTGAGACAAGCCAGAAGGTTGATCTTCTCTTGGATCCTGAATCAAGCACATAACACTGCAGCCACTTAACGCTGGCTGGAAACCAGAAGTCTTAATGATCCACTGTGAAGCCTCACGCATCACACACACACACACACACACAGGCTCCAGTGAAAGTCACCAGGAAGGAGCCAATTCACAGCCCAAACCACATCGTTAGGATCAGATGTTTATTATTAGCTTTGTGGTGAAAGTCCAGCTAAGACTGTCGCATCAGCGTCCTCAGTGGGACTAGATGTTCACACCTCTGTTGGGAATCTGCTACTTTCTCTGGTTTTTTTAACTCCTTTCCCATGTCATCATCTCACCTGCTGGCTTTAAAGCATTTCAGCTTCTGGACAAAGAAGTTCTCCAGAACTTCGGCACACTGGTAGAAGGGGGAGTCGCTGGGGTTGTAGTAGCGGCAGTTGTCGAAGATTTTGGTCATGTCTGCTACGAACTCGGTCAGCTTGACGTACTCGCGCCTCTGGAGCCTCTCCTCCATGGTGGAAAGGTCTGAGCAAAAGCCATTGATCAAAGAAGCAGAAGTGAGTGGAACCCAGCTAACAGATTTACCAGGAACACACACACAAATGTGAATATGTGGTCTGAGGGGACAAAACGCTGTTGCTGCCGGTTTATTCTCCATCTAGAGCATCATGACACCAGCGTTTGGTCCAAAAATAGGTGATTTACCAGTGTCAGGAGCTATTTCTGATGGGAACAGAGACAATCTGTTTTGACTCCAGTTAGGCTGGAGGATAAAAATTCAATTGAAATTCCAAAATAACCTTTCGGATCCTCCCAGGCTCCCATCCATCCGACCAACCTACAGACCTCATTCCCAACATCAAAGCCCTCCTTCTTCTCCATCAACAGATGAAATCCCAACCTCGCCCACCCCCTTCCCATGTATTTTAGCTTTCTTGCCGCCGTGGATCTGGGGGGAGCCCAGCTGTTTCCAGGAGAGGGGCTAAGTGCTGGGCTGGTTGCTTTCCACAGGAAGTCCAGCAGACCTGGACCAGCTCATTAACGGTTTGTTTGTGTGGAAGTTCAAAAAGCTTCTGCTGACGCAAATCCCCATTTGCATGGGCGGTTGGATCCAAGTGGGGGGGCTTCGTCCCCGCTGGCCTCCTGGAGGCTGGTTCTATTTTTCATGTCCAGAAACTGGGTGTTGCTTCCATAATTGCCTAAAGCGATTCCAAAATAAAAATACAGCTACACATACTGAGGATCTGTGTCCTGCTCATTCAGCTCTGGTATCGGCTGAGTCACCAGACCCACATGTGTCGTTTGTGGTATTTGAGATACGGCGCTCATTAATGGGCTTAAAGTAAGAAAATAGCAGGTTATTATTACTGTATGCATCTCTAAATGTGAATTTCAAGCACAGAGCTGCGCCCACATACTGCCACTCACCCATGGGCTCCTTGATAACTCTGTAGTAGTCCGGGGCGTCGTTTGTGTCCACTGGCTCCAGGAAAGGCCAGGCCATTTTGTGCGCCTGTGGAGGAGGGAGGAGCCGACAAAACAGAGCAAAGAGAATGGTGAGAGGCGAAACGCTCAGACTCCTGAGGAACAACAAACAGCAGCGTTAGCTGACGGGAGGAGCAGGTGGGTCAACACAGATCCCCCCCCTCGCCCCCTTGATTCCTCCTCACTTCGTTCTCCACACACAGGCTGACGAGAGAGGAGGAGGAGGAACGGAGAGGGAGGGAGAGGAGGAGAAAGGGAAGCTAGTATAAAACAAATGCAAGGGAGCTGGCCAAAACAAACATGCTGGGGAGCCAAACCCTTTAGATACTTTTATTTGATGCTCCCAAACCAGAAGCATCTACTCAGGCTGTCGCCCATTAAAGCTGCTCTGTGGTGCCAGAGTAGTTTAAAACACCCCGATTCTGCTGATGATAGAGATTTGTACATCAGCACAACAACAACAAAAAACCAGACTAATGAGAAAAACAAAGGTTTGGTCCCAGAAACCAAGGAATATCTCCTCTTCTCTGTCCCTCTCCCTGTCTCTCCTATCCCCTCCTCTCTCTATCCTTCCTGCCACCTCTCTTCAAATAAATATAAATGAAATTAAAATTAAAGGACCAAGTTTGTCACCATAAGGCCGCAATTAGCAAACACCTAGAATCAGACAGTGCGGGCATGAGAAACTCCTTCACCTGTAGGGAACGTAAAGTTCTGCGCAGACCCTCGTAATCTTTGTCAGTGAGCGGCGCGAAAACTGTCATGGCGTCCTCCGTAGACTGACACTGAGGACACACGTACTCGTCGATGTGGTTGGCCTCGCTTTGCAAAATGCCCACGCACCGACCGTGGTACCAATTCTGGCACCGGTCACAGCCGATGTAGAACCTGAAAAGGCAAAAGAAAGTATATAAATAAAAATATATATAAATTAAAAAAAATAATTTAGGGCCTGGACAACAGCGTCCTGGAAGTCTGGTCAGTTTCGGTTACAGTTAAGCAAGTGTGAGATGGAAGCAGCTCCCAGAGACAAACACTCTTCCAAATATTAGGTTTAAATAAACTACCGGTACTTTACGTGTTTTTTTTTATCTTAGCCACGACACTGATGGCTGAGTCGGTGTTGTTCGGATTGTGAAAAGCCCCACACAGACCCCTCCAGGTACTTACTGGGACTCGTCATACGGAGTTTGGCAGATGCAGTAGAGCTCTTCGGTGCTGCTCTCCTGACCCCTTTTACACTCCACACAGATGTAGTCGTCCATCTTCTTGGCCTTCTTCTCTGTGATGCCGACACATTCTCCGTGATACCAGTTGGTACAAAGATCACAGCCGATGTAGAACCTTCGCAGAGAACCGGAACATGAGCGTACAGACGAAGTCAGCAGAAGTAAAGCTGAGCCCGAGTTCCCTACTTGGTCTCATCGTAGGGCGTCTTGCAGATGCAGTACAGCTTGGTGTCTTTCTTGCTCTCCTTTGTACTGGTTGTTGAGATCATCTTCTTCTTCTTGGACTTTGTTGGCGTGGCCACCTCCCTCTCCTCCTCCCGTTTCCGCTTGTGCGCTGAGCTAGCGGGCGTGTAGTGATGCTGAGAACTGTTGCTGTGCGCGTGCTGCAGCCGATTGCGAGCGGCGGCGGCGGCGGCGGCAGCGGCCTGAGCCCTCTCCTTCTCCTGTCGCATTTGCAGCAGATCCCGCTTGAGTTCCTCCTGAGGACACATGATGTCAAAGTGTGTCAATTAAAAAAAAAACCTCTAACATTCCCAGTTTGAAAGCCTACACGTTGGATAAACGTGTAAACGTCGTCATCCATACCTGGGCCTCTAATTGCAGCTCCTTGTCAAGAAGAGCTCGCTTCTTCAGGATCTCCATCTTGAGGCTCTCTTTGTGCCGGTACAGCAGCGAGGAGAGCTTGCTGGCATTTGCCAGCCTCCTCTTGGCCTCCACCACCTCCTCCTTCTTCTTCCTCTTGGCTGCCTGCCTCTCGTCCTTGTCTATCCGATCTAGGAGAAACTTCATCACCTGGTTGCACACGATCATCCTGGTACAGAGGGACACAGGGACGAGGAAAATGATCATTTATAAAGCTTCAGCACATTAAAACACTAGAAAATTAGGAAATGGACACATGAATATCCCCCCCAACAAAAAATAAAAACCTTTGCTAATTGAGATGTGACAAACCACATGAAAGCAGAGGGGCCTATGTGGTCTTCATGACTGATGATGTCACGCAAAGGCCAGAGTGCCCAGCTGTGCACCCAGCTGTGCACCCGTGGAAATCACAAAAACAGACAGACAGGTCCAGTTTTGGAAAAATGGAACATAACAAGGTGAGAAGTCATGGTAGTTTGGGTTTGGCAGGAAGCGGCAGCGTGTAGTGTGTAGTATAGATAGTATATACTACGTGTGCACATAAAACTATTGTCAGTCAGATAATAAAAATACCTTTTACATTTTAGATAAAAGGTTCTTAAAGACCTGTTACATCAAAAAGTCTCTGTAACAGCCACAGACAGCAACAGACAGCACAGGGGCATCAGGAAAGGCATTTTTGATATGGTAAGAATTTGTTCTTTATGTAGCAATTTATATTTCTTTGCAGCTACAGAAAGAAGATTATTTATTCCATGATGTCAAACTAACACATAAAAAAATAACAGGATTTTTAGTGTCAGTCTGCAGCTACTCTTGTTTAAACATTTATTTGTCTTTGTAGTCTGTTTTCTCGCCAACAGTCACACAAACCTTTGATTCTCTTCTCTCTCTGCCGGCGTCATGGTCTTCTTCTGCTTCAGGTGCTCAATCACAGCATTTTGTTTCATCACCACCTAAAAGAAACGTAAACATGATTTCTCTTCTGTTCCTGGAACCTGCTGCTACATCATTTTACCAGAGCCAGAGGACTTTGTTTTAGTTTTACCGGCTGGTTATCAGCTATGAGCAGCCTGCTTTTTTTAAGGGAATCACACTTTTGGCCACATCTGCCAAGATTTATATGAGATCTTGTTACTGCTCAATTATTTGGTTTAAAGAGTTGTTTTTTTTTAATTATTATTTTGCCAATTTAAAAGGGTTCCTTCCTTTCATTATATACATTAAAATGACATTTATTTGCTGTGTTCCGGGGTGAGCCTTGAAGTAAAGGTGATCGGGCTCAGCCTGGTAAAGCACACACTTGTTTCTGAATGATGTCGTTCTGGCTGGCTGCATTGAGCGCCTGCTCTCTCTTGGCCTCTGCCGCTTGTTTCTTCTTCTGCTGTTGCTGTTCTCTGAGCTGTTGGATCCTTTGCAGCTGCTCCTGGACAGAAGCTGCCTGGATGGTCACGATGTTGCCCATCTGTGCGGAAAGCATAAAAAAATCCTTTAGTCTAGATGTTTTCAGTCAGTCGTATTGGATCATCAAGTCACCTGCACATTAACTATGAAACCACTTGGGAACAGTTTTACCTGTCCTCCTTGAGTTGAGGATGTCCCAGTCTGTTGGATCTGAATAGGAAGCTGCAGTTTAATGTGCTGGGGCAGAGAGCCTCCACCCTGCTGGGTCTGCAGTTGGGCCAACACCTGCAGCCACAACACAAGAGATTTCAAACATGCGCCACACAAACCTGGTTTTCCCTTTATTTAAACACATCTATTCAATGCATTCCCTTTATAATATTATTATTGATACACAAACGTTTCCATAGCCTCAAAAAGTCAGATCTGATCAGTGATCAGTGGTGTTTTCGGTCATACCTGCACCTGCTGCTGCAGCCCCGACATGCTGATGATCTGTGGGGTTTGCTGCAGCTTCAGCTGAGCAGTCCCCCCCTGGGTTTTCACCTGGAGCGAAGTGGGGGACTGGGTGGGCATGTGAGCTTGCATTTGGTGGGGCAACTGGCTCTGTGGGCTGGCTGATGCGGGTGCAGCAGTGGTGGCCAGGGGAGTCGCTCCCGCCTGAACTGGTGTAACAGCCTGCTGGGTGGGAAGGGCTGGACTTTTGATGGAGGCAGAGTCCGCCTGGCCAGGAACTGTGGTGGCTGGACTGACTGAAAAGAGAAAACAAACAAATACAAACAAAGATTCAATAAAGTACATAAAAACCATAAGAAAATCAGTCTAGTCACACTTTTGCATGAATTACATAGCAGCCCTGAAGTATTTGCTTGTTTTTCTAAAATGTGTCATAAAGAAACACAAAGAAACTTAATTAAAACGTGTAATTAATGAGTCTAAAGGAGTGTCTTTGTGAATCTGATCATACCTGTGCTTGGTGTTGGTGTGGCTGCGGAGGCCATGGGCGTAAAGAGGAAGCGCTGCATCTGGCCGCCGGGAAGTGCTGCTTGCATTAGCTGCTGTCCAGGTCCTGGGATGACGGTTACCCCCTGAGGTATGATCTGCAGCTGGCCAGAAGTCTGGCCCTGGCCTTGAACCATCACAGTCAGGGTCTGCTGGCTACTAAGGACACCAGCCTGATGATCCACGCCTGAGCCGGCCTGCTGCTTCTGTGGTCAGACAGAGCGCAGAGAATCATAGAAGATGTGTTTGTGTGCATTTATTGTCTAGGATAACTGGTGGTTCGCCAAGTTTATGTGAAAAACACAAAAATCTTTAATTAGATTATAACCCTAACTAACTTTATCACATTAGAGGAAACTAATTAATATCCTAGCTGCATGTAAATTGGCATTTTGCAGTAACGACAAATGCACTTTGATACAACCCAAGAAATAAACAACATATAAAACCATTTCTCCTCTGACCGATTCTTCACTCACCTGAATGAGCTGGCCAAGCTGAGCCAGTGTCAGCTTAACTTGCCCTTGGCCCTGTGCTCGTGCGGTGCCTGGTGCCGTGGGGCTGGCTGCACCCTGACCGCTCACCGTGGCAACAGGGCTGGCACCAGGAATTGCAGTTGAAACAGCCTGGCCGCGAATGATCTGCGTCACCACTTGCTGCCCACCCTGACCTGGAGAGAAAGAAGTGGTTTACGGCACTTACCGGACATTAGGAGTCAATCCTGAGGGATGGACACGACTGCCTCCAAATACTCATAGCAAAACCGATCCGAAACTCAAAATTAACATTTATGTTTGTCTTTATCAAGTATTTGTCCAACCAAAAGACAAAAATAACGTTTACCTTGCTGCACTACAAGGGGGGTTTGAATGACTGTCTTTCCCATTGCCCCCGTTTGCTGAATCGGTGTTCGAATTACTGTCATTCCTGGCCGAATCTGACCACTGGCCAGAACCTAAAAGAATAATCAAATTAAACACGTGTCCACAAATTTACAGAGAATTGAAAACAGCAAATTCCATTTATACTCTGCTCTACAGAACCCCAGCTAAAGGCGGTGAACGCGGTGGTGAATTGGAGCGGGGAGGTGTACCTGTTGCTGAGAGCCTGGAGAGTTGGCCCTAATATTGAGCACGTTAGTGCGAGGTTGTAACGTGGTGTAGGTCTGGGAACCACCTGCTGTGCTGGATGGGATGATACCCAACACCTTCTGCTGAACCACACCTGAGGAGACAGGACAGATCAGCGGAGATGACGAGACAGCACCACTGCGGTGAGATGGAAGATGTGCAAAAACTGTTGTAAGCGTGCAAAAGTTAAGAGAACCAAAATGTTTTGGAAGCCAGGGGGCAATTCAGTATTTTGCTAAATGAATAACAAGTCAACCATAACCAATACAGTTAGTGGTCACAAATGCATGCTTGTTTAAAAAAGGTGCACACTGCATTATGTGTGTGCTTCTCTACTGGCTCAGCTTTTGATCCCGGCTCGGGTAAATAGCCGAGCAGGTAAACATGTTCTTCAAAGACTCACTCAATGAAAGCCTGGGTTTCCCCCAACATACTCGAAACCCCTCATACATTATGCATCAATTCAGATTCGGCTTTTTCTAACGAATCCGACAAAGGGGGCGTTTCATATTTGTCCGGCAGGGTATGCGCTTTGAGGGATTCACGTGAATCTGGTGAAAGGAATGGAAACCGTGAGAGTCCCTTCTTTAGTTTCTGCTACCTTCCACCAGTGAGTTTTTTCAGGTCAACCTATAAACATCAAGGGTTTCCCTCTTCAATAACACGTGTAAAATCCAGTTGAAGGACTGGTGGAGCAGCTTCTCTGGTCGTCCACATCAAAGTCGCTCTTCTATGAACTGACTGTTTGGAGAGGCTGGCCTCGGCAGAGAGCTGTACCGTTATTCAAATGGGTGGGGTGGAGAGGGAGGGGAAAAAAAACGTAGCCATAGAGGACTACCTGTTTGGGAAACAGCCCTTGGGCTAAACCTGTTTTCCTGTCTGACTTCCGTAGGCCATTCCAAAATAAACAGGGCAGCCAAATCAAACAGTCCTGCTGGGTAAATACACGTCCATTAAACGGTTACACTCTACCTGAACCTAATTTCTCTTTCATGGCCACTTCAAAGGAAGGAAAAATCACTTTCTTTGTATCAGTGGTGAATGTCATTCCTGTAACATCTGGTGATTGCTGACGTTTTATTTCAGGAAAACCTGTATGACACACTTAGGTTATCATCGTGGAATCAAGAACCCACATTCAGTGAATGGTCACTTGTGTAGCTTGCTCAGCAACACCTTTACCAGTTTCCCTGTCAGATGAAAGTTCACCACTTATGCTCCAGCACACTGTTATCTGGTCTGCCAATCAACTTCCCGGATTTGGATCCAAATGAGCAAGGACGGGCAACACTCTTTAGAACAGTCGGAAAACACACTACAGGTCGGCAATAAAACAAACACATGAGTTATTCCATTTGTCAGGTAGCTCAGATGGACCTTGTTTACGCTAAACGGATAATTCAATTATGCAGTTTGGTGAAACAATCATGGCAACCCTGGTCTGCGTAGGGCCTCTGGTCCCTTTTTGTGCAGCTGCAACATTTGGGATGTGTGCGGTGCTAAGCAACGCAGACAGGCAAGCATAAACCAAGTTTCAGGAAGTAATAAAATATAAATACGCTCAAAACTCCATACCTCCTTGTGAAGTTGGCACATTGACGGTGACGATCTTGCTGTTGGCGGGCACGGAGAGCTTAGTGGTTACTACTTTTCCGCCCACTGATGTTCCTGTAATCTGGAAAGTTTGCCCACTAGACGATGTCATGGTGGTCTCCGAGCCTGCTGCCATGAGAGTAATAAAGACGACAAGAAAGGTGGTTTGTTTTTTATGGCATAACTCTTCAAACAAATCCCCAAGGCAAGCAATATTAACATTGTTCACAACCAATTTAAGAGCATTCATGCATGTACCCAGGAGAGCTTTAATGACTTAAAATGAAAGATACATAAAAGGTATAAAGGGAGAGTTTATACCTTGTGTGCTTTGACCCTGTTTAACCCAGGTGGCGAAAGACTGCTGGAAGTTCTTGTTCTGCTGGAATGTGATGGGGGTGCCCATCTTGGTGGACAGAACCACCTTCGTAGGTGGGGTTCCCTGACCTGAGATTGAGCCAACAATGACTTTGGGGGTGGCAGCAGGAGTGGCAGTGGTGCCCGTGGGAGTGGCTGCGATGTCTACTTTCTGCTCCAAGCGTTTCTGAGATAGAATGAGATAGAAAAACAAAGTCCAAAGGAGTTATCTTGTTGAAAAAAAAAAAACCCAAAAACAAATGTTATGTTCCAGTAAAAATTCTTCAGATATATTTTACAATTTCTCCTAAAGTGATGGTGTCCTAAATATTTTGAATACAGCTAAACCGGTCACCTTTGCTTGCTCTGCTGCCTGGGCCTTTTCTTTCTCCACCCTGTGAAAGGAAAAAAACAAGTCTGACATGTTTAGAAGTTGATCTGGCAGATAGCTCATCAGACCTGGGACTCTGATGTGACCTTCTGACCTTTCTGAGAAGGCTCTGATCTCCCAGAGGTCCAGCTCTTCCTCGGGCACCCACGTCTCGATCACCACCGGGCCGGTTTGCTTAGCGGGTTCTTGCTTCTTTGGACGCAAGGCACTGGAACGCAGTCCTTTTCTCTGAGGGGTGTGGGTCTCTGAGATGGAAGACAAAGGTAAATGTGTTTGTGTTTTTGTTTTGTGAAAAAAGCACTAAAACCACATGAGTTGACATGCGTATAAACGGTTTTTTTTATCACCAAATACGAACAGTAGAAGCTTTACCAACCTTTGGGAGTCTCGGGCACTCCAAGGGGGCAGATGATTTTTCGGATGCAGTACTCGGAACGAATTCCGTAGGGCCCTACGTCCCGGCGCTTGATGATCTCGGTGGTGGTGATTTCGGTTTCCGAGGTCTCTGTAGTAATGAGTGGGGACAGGGCTGGATTGGTGGGGTGATGAGGATGAGAGCCCAACAAACATGGACACCAGTAACACCCAGAGAAGAATACAAAAGCTTCTGTCATGTAACAGGGTAAAAATCTGATCCCACAAAAATGACAATTTATTATCCCAAAGCTCTTCTGGGACGAGGATGTAAGGCTTTGAGGTCGGAAGTACCTGTGCGCGTGGTGCCGCTGCCAGCGGATGGTTTGACAGCCATATCGTCCCACCTCAGACAGGCCCATAAGAGCCGCAGCATCAGGCTGACACCTGCCAGAGACTGTGCCGTCTGGAGGCGATACCTACACAAAATACGAAAACAGAGGACAAAATTACAGCTAGCAAAGGTCGTAGGTCAACAAAACAAAGTGAGATCAATGATGCTGCTGTATTGTTAGTGATGCTGTAAACAATGCTTTGCTTTGTGTTCTGCTTTTTAATACAACTCATTTTGCTACAAGACAGCAGTGTGCAAGGGGGAAAATATTCTTCTGTGCAGAATTATGGAAAAGGATGTTTGGAGATGAGCTTAGCGTGCATGACAAAGGTGTGTTTTGAAGGGATTTTGGCAGATTGTCTCTTTCCGGTGTGTAACCACAGGCAGGAACATGTTACTGGGTTTTAGGGCTGGGGCAGCGCACAAAGTGACCATTCTGACACCACCTGATGATTCATTTTGCAGCCTGGTCATAATAACCAAAGTCCCCCGTCTGCCAGCAATGCTGCTTTAAATTGTAAACGACTCAATCAAATGAAGAAAACAAATAAATCACAAATCACAGACTTCAGGGAATCAAACACCCTAGTTGGAACCAGTTCTGGGAACCCTCCAGGATCTGCTGGAGCACTTAGGCCAAGTATTGTCACGGACCAGAAGGAACCCAGGGCCCACTCCACCTGCATAATGTTTTACACCTGTTTCCTGTCCCATGTGAACAGCGGGTAAAACTTTTCACCATTCTGACTCCTTTCTCCCACCACAAACCATTAAGTTTAAAAATAAACGATGAATACCACAAGTGCAAATGCATTGTTCACAGAACGTTCTTTTCCCCACTAAAAGGTAGTCTCACTTTCCTAAATGGGCCAGAATAAAAAAAAATCCAAATTAGATCATAGCTTTGCCAGTGCACTTTTAACCAATGCACCCAAATAATAAACACCCTAATGGCCTGCCGTGCAAAGTGATTCAGAGCGTCTGCTGTAGAACCTAATCCGGAGGTTTATCGGTTTCAGTGCATGCATGCACTTTCCAAGTAAAGTTCAAGACAGTAAAGGGCAAACGCTTACCTCCAGGTGAGGCCGAATGTGGGCCTGGGTGAAGGGTACGGCCAAATGTCCCACGAAGGTTTAGCATTGTAGCTAAATATGGGTACGTCGCGAAAGCCACCGCGTCTCCCTAGCACCTTCAAGTCATCGTGGGGTAGTACGAATATACTTTTGCGGTTGCTCTTGGTGACAAACTTGCAGTAAGAAGGGAGGGCAGTGTCTGAGCGTGTTTTCTTGGTGCGGGAGAACCTGAGAAGGCGGACGCGTCCCTTTGTTGACGAACGCTCTTGGCTAACGGTAACCGAAGACACAGAGACTTTCCCACCGGGGCTTGTTGTTGACATGACGGACAACCTCTGGTCTTGTGTTACTGTTTCACTCTGACTGTCCTCTGACTGGCTGTCAAGCCCAGAGGAGCAGATTTTCGTCACTGTCGTTTTGGTCATGGTGGAAAGAGTGGAGACTGCACTGCTCTCTGACGTTGACACCACAGGTGCCAAAGCCTCTTCAGATGTTTTGGATGGTACAATTTTGGTTTGTGTGGAAACCACTGTTGTGGTGGTGGTGATGGAGGTTGTAGCAACCTGGGTGATGATAGTTGTGAGGGGCTCCGCCATCCTGGTCTGACTGAACACCTCTGTGAAATCATTGCTTAGACTGGACTCCTCTGCTGATGGGATCGGGGAGGGTGCCATCCGTATGATTTTGCACACAGGGGTGGCATTGTTCTCCTCAGGCTGAAATGGTGGCGTGCTGCTGGGCTGCTGACTGCACTGAGCGTCCTCTTTAAGTGCATCTACATCGTTGTCCACCCGTGACAACTTCAGCGGCGGTTGATAATCCTGGTCCATAACCGGCTTCGAAGTTTGGTTTGGTCCTTTTGCTCCGCCGTCCTTGTTTACCTGGGTCAAATCTCCGTTCACTAAAGGCTTTTGCTGCACGCTGTCCTTTAACAAGAGCCCCGGACTTGGTTCACCAACTTTACCGAAGCTGTTGGTTCTGGGCTGGGTACTGTTTGCTAGCATGCCATGATTTGAGCTCACTACAGAGCTGCACAACACACCCTCGCTCCCCGGGCCGTCATTACCATTTACCTGAGGTAGAGGGGAAACTGACTTGAGTGCTTCATCGCCTTCCGTTATATCGCTCTTGACATCTTGCATACTTTCGTTGTTTTCCACTGGTACCATTCCGTTTTTCTCCGTAGGTGAATGAACTGACCTAAACCCTTCTGTATTTTGCTGACTGGGTTTAGGTGGGGCTGTGTTTTGACTACATTTTTGGTCAAAAACCAATGAACCTGTCCTTACAATGTCCACTTTTATGTTATGCTCTTCTTTCTTGGTTTCCTTCTCCATAGAACTATGGATTCCCTCCGAACTTGTTTCTTCCTCATTAGAACGATTGACACTCTCTTGCTCTGAACTTTCTGAAACAGATTGTGTTAGCTTAGTAGTCCTTTCCATCAAGTCTCCCTTTAAGCCTTGTAAAGCGATAGGTTGGTTTTGCTGTGCCGGAGAATCATCGCCTGTACAGGTACTGCATCCATCTTTGAGGGTGGGTCCTAGAAGAGACGGTGGAACTGGTTGAGCTCCAACTTCCAGTGACCCTGGAGTTTCTGCTGTGGAAGTTTTCTCCACTTTCACGTTTTTTTCAAGCGCGAGTTCAGTCTGTGCAATGTTATGGGGCCTGATGGGTGCTAGTGTCGAGGCTGGAGTATTCAGTGCTGAGGCTGTGGGTGTAGGAGTCTGAGGGCTGGAGACGGAGAGCTGCTGTCTCTGGCCCTCTTCAATAGTATGCTGTTTCAACCGCCGCTCCAGCAGGCTGTCCAGCTTGGAGGATTTGACTTTCTTTTTGAAGGGAATACGGGTGAGAAAGCCAAAGCTGACATCCACTACATCATAGTTGAAAGGTCGTGCGGGGCCCTCAGGGGACTCTTCCTTTACGAAAGTCTTTTCATCTGATAAATTGAACCCTAGAAAGAAAACAAATTTTTAACTGCATCAATAGAAAAGCAAGTTGTCCTACAGTTTCTATCTATTTAAAAGCATTTAGAAAATCATTGTGCGGTTTAATCTCTTTCTTTCCTAAAGGCACATGATCAATTTTAGTGACATACGTTTACTTTCATCTGATACAGGGTCTGTTGGGTCCACCTCCATCTTTGCAGGTGAACCCTCTGCAGGCAGTTCCTCTGATTTTTCTTTTTCAGCCTCCTCTTCTTTCATTTCTTCCTCCACCTTCTCGCAGGGCTGCAAATCTGCAGACGTCAGACGCTCTAGCGGAGACTTGGGGGTGCTAGCAAGGTCTTGGCCCTTCGTTATACAGCTCAGTACGGCAACTCCCTGAGATCCTGCTTCAGGAACACTGGGCCGGCGACTCAAGTCTAGCAGTGTACATTTCTTGCCGAGTTTAGCATCTATTAAGAAACAAACAAAAAAACCCCCCACAAAAATATTGAACAGCAGCCAACAAGGAGATCTGTTGGTCCAAAATCCTGAAAGTAAATCACTGAAATTAAAAAACAAATCTTTCCCAGACCTTCCAGTTCTTTGCGATAGTTGGCGTTGGTGTTGCCAGGAAGTCGGGGGTCAAACCGCGGCACGTAGGTCTTACTGATCCAACTCCAGCCGCCGTAGCCTGTAACGCGGTACTCCTCTCCTTTCTGTTTCCACACCTTCATACGTGACAGAAGTAGCAGGTGAGTAAAGCAAAGAGGGACAAACAACAAAACTACACAGAATAATGTCAGAAAGAGAGAAATGGTTTAAGCTCCTCAGAGGAAGTTGAGAATGGTAGTAACTGTGTGGGAGTTGGAAAATTAGCAAATGAACAGATACTTATGGGATCGTGTGATTTACCTGGTGTTTTATTGGAAAAGTGTACTTGACCCAGGTAGCCTGTTGCAGTGTCTCCTCGTCTTCCAATTTCTTCTCCCTTTTCTTCACCTTCTCCTTCTCCTCACGCTCCATTGACGTCATGCGGTTTAACCTGAAAAACAGTGTGTTTGTCTTTAAATTGGAATAGAGGATAATCTGTCCCAAAAATTGGAAGTCAATCCCAAAAATTACTGTTCATAGCGTCTTCACCGTATGACCATTAATATCTTGTTTCTTTACCAATGTGATTAAAAGACACTTGTGAAATGTAGTTTTCTAGCTAGGGGGGGCCCTTGCGGATAGTGTCATTAATATTGTTGTTGAAGATCTACCTGGTATGGCCCAGTGAGTCCTTCCAGACAGGCAACATCGCCACAGGCTTGATGGCACACTCCAGAATGGCCAAAGCCAGTGCAAACTCTCTGGCCTTACTGCACATTTGAACCGCTTTGATCCAGTTGGTCCTACAAAGGGAAGATCAACAACTGTTTTTGTTGTTTTTTATCTCAATTTCTTCAACTGGACTGGTTTAAACACATTGTGCTGCACAGTTGTGTAGGTTTTGTGCTCCCTACCTGTGTGAGGCCCAGTTGGGGTGCATTAGGGGTGCTGGAACATTGTTCTCCAGCTGAATGATGGTGAGTCTCAGCGTAGAGATGGTTAGAACCTTGGAGCCGTTGATAGAACCATTCCACTTAAATTCTCCAGCTGGTGTCATGCAGAACTTGTGGGACAGATGCCGCCTCTTGTCATGGTCCTGAGAAAAATGAACATTACATTAGAGTAACACCAATTATTATGACTGTATTTTAAATAACAAAAGAAACACATACAGACTGAAAATGTGGGGTAAATAATCAATTGAACATGAGAACAAGCTGAACTTGCCTCTCTGTGCTGGTGTTTGTTGAGGGCCACTGTATTTGTGGTGTACTGGTTGACGTAGACGCGATACTTTCCCTCCTGGCCGAGTTTGAAGTACTGGCTGATTGTCCCCTTCATCACCACATCCTTGCCGTTGCGTGTGCTAACACGAGTGATATCACCTTGTGCATTAACCACTAGCACCTGCAGAGATAACAGATTCCAGTCAGTACTCTGTCTGTATACTTTGTACCCTAAAGAGGAGCATGTCAGTTTTTCTCCTCCCCCAAATGATTATTGTTCTTACCTCCTTGCCTTCCTTGAAGCCTTTGTTCGCTTCATGAACAGCAGCCGCCACTTGCTGGTTCTTAAGCTGGCTCAGTTTGCTTTCTGGGTTCCTCAACCGGGTCACCATGCGAGTTGCTGAGGACTTCTTACCGCCTTGACCTGCGGCCTCGCCATTAGCCGAGTCCTTGATCTCACCTGGCGAAGCAGGAAATACAATATTAAATGACAATAAAAACCAAACACTCTACAACAGAGGTGGGCAAACTAAGGCCCGGGGGCCACATGTGGCCCAATAAACTATTTAATCCGGCCCGCGGAGCCTTCACAATAATTTCTCCAAAAGCCAAATGAAGAGGGTTGTCAACATGATTGGTTAGAAACAAAGTTTAGACCCCCCTCTGGGGCCAAACATCATTTAGAGCTTCATCATTCATCTGTAAATGGACCAATTTACTGGCTCTTTCAAATATTTTCTCTGTCAGTAGTTCATAAAGCAGGATTTTTTTTGTCAAATTCCGATCCTCCTTCGGGGTGCTTAGTTTTTTCACATCAAATGGCCGGCCCCTTCATTAAGATCTAAAACCAAATGTGGCCCTTCAGGCTAAATAATTGCCCAGCCCTGCTCTACAACTACTGGAAAAAATACTATCTCTCAATTTTTTGTCTGGGGAACTGCTTCACCACAGAAGATATAATGTAATGTGATGGTTTCGGACCTGTGTCATCAAGGCAAGCTAAAGAAGACCGTGAGGACTTGTCAGCAAGATCTGGAGGTTCGGGACCTCTGGGTAGCACTGATGATCCAGCGCTGCTGTTGCTGTTCTCTTCACTGGTGTGGCAAGGCTGGTTCAGGCTGTGGTTGCCATCGCCACCGAAAGAGACGGCTTCCGATGATGGGGAATCTGAACAAAGACCAGGCAGTTACAGAGAGCACTGATCTGAGGAAATCTGTCTGAACGGGTTATTTTTTTCTTGTGACAACACAAAAGTTTTTCATAGCACTCAAATAAATAAACAGTACAAACACGTTATAAGGAAAAACAATAAGAAATTCTAAAAACCCAGAAATTGGCTCATTTAAAAATGGTTAAGGCTGTGGCTCCCCCTAGCGAGAAAAGCTGTAAAATGCATGCACCAAGATAACCGATGGTGTGCGGATCAGTTGAGCAAAGAACAGACAATGCAATTTGATTGTAAATCAATCAATGCAATGCTATTTGACCTGAATTAATACATTAGAGTGTAAAAGGGTGAAGTTTTGCAAAAGCCAGGTGTTAAAAAGTGCAAAGAATAGTGCTGTATAAAAACACAGACGTGAGCGCTACATGCAAAAAGGGAAACTGCAATCAGCAGGGGGCCGCAAAGTTCCAGTAGGTATTATTTCCAAAATCTAAAGGAGATTACCATCACCTTCAAATGGACTTATATACCTTTGGTGATGCCAGAGAGCTCAGTATGAGAATCTCCCCCTAACAGTGGCTCTACAGTGGAGGCCAGGGGCCTAGGAGCCTGAGTGGCTAGGCTACAGCTCGTAGCCGTTGGGACGCTTTGTGCTGGAGCAGAGGCTGTCTGAAGCATAGGTCCGTCAGTGAGGCTACTGTCACCATCGCCTTCTTGGGCAGTAACAACTACAGATGAATAGCAATATTGTAAACACTTTAGATCCAGTTTGAATTCACAAATCACACTGAAACTCATTTTCTTTGTTTCAATTGATGACAAAATGTCAGCCTCAAAAGTGATTAACCAACCCATGTTTTCATACAAGTCTGGTCTTAAATATGAAGCAAACCTAAATGTTTTAATCACCTCCGGTTTTGACATCATTTTTGATCTCTTCTGTGCCCTCGTCTTTTGACTCCTCTTCCTCCTTCGTGAGAGCTTCCATCTTCCCCTCGGGCTGCCTCTCGTCATTCATCTCAGCATCCTCGTCTTCCTTCTCCACATCAGCCTCCTTCCTCCCCTTCTCCAGCAGAGCCTTCTGCGCCTCTACGGCAGCCCGCCTCTTCACCTCCTCCAGCTCCTCTTCCTTCTTAGCTCGGAACCGCTCAAGGATCTCATCTGGATTATATGAAGAAAAAGATTAGTGCAGGACCAAAACCGGAGGGCATCACAGAAATAAATACCCCTCTAAACTACTAAATTGCAATTTATTAAGAATTAACACAAATAAATATCTATCCACACTTATTACACAGGAGGGGAAGAGGAAGGGAAAACAGGCCATTAGCTGGCTAGTTAGCTATTAATGCTAACTCGGTGCTCTGCTTCTACTTTGTTTGGTGACGTCTGATGAACTATGCTAGTATTATAATCGTTTTATGTGTTGCACGCTTGTGCTGGGGGTGCAATTAGTTTGGGTGTCTGCTCTTGTCTTTACCATTAGCTGCAGCGAGGAACGACTTGTTGTTGCCGCGAGCCTTGTTGGTCAGGTCCTCGCTGATGTCCATGTGCACGTGCACCTCATCCCTGATCTCCTCGAGGGCCGCGTACAAGTCAGCCTCCCAATACTCCTTATCCAAACAATCAATGAGCTCAGCCAGCTGCACCTGAGTTTAAAAGGTTCAGTAAATATGATATAAAACACACATGGCCAAAGCAGAAAACACAAATAGTAAAATATTTAAATAGATTTTTGTAAAAAACCCAAATGAACAGCAAAGCAGTGGCACATACGGAGCGGAAAGTAAGAATTTACCTTGGTGCTGTAGTACCAGATGGTTTTGTCCCCCTGCTCACCGTCCTCCTCGCTGCAGAGAGGAACAGAAAAGTTAGAAACAAAGAATAAGGCCAAACAGGGAGGACTGGAACATTTAGGATCAGTGGGGTTCACTTGGTGTAAACACACCAATCAGATTCAAGTCCACTTGGAAATGTGCACCAGCACAACAACAACCGCACTAGCGGCTAAAGCGGATGCTGAATGCGCTGAGGCCGCCTGAGGTTGCCTGAGTCATCTTTGAACCACGGCCGTACTCGTTTGGAAGCGAGAGAATGATTCCGGTTGATCGAAGAATGAATTTACAACTACCCCTGGTGTGAGCCCACCATCGGGGGGGGGAGGGTAGTGTAGCACCTGGTCTCATGCATCCATCCAGCATCCCAGTTTTAAAGATGAATCAATTCTTTTGGTGAACTTACACGACAATGCGGCGGTTGAGAAACCAGTATTTACGGCGGTGTCGATCGTAACCGAGGGGCAACTGCCGGAGAAAGGGCCTGGTTTTCTGCACCTCTGGGATGCAGTCGGCCACCCCAGGGACCTTGTGCGCCACGCACACCTCGCACTGCCATTCGTCCTCGGGAACCTCCTGCAGGGGCGGCTTCACGCACTCCAGGTGGTAAACCGCCGAACAGGTTTCGCAGCACAGCAGGTCGCCGAGGCGATGGCACACCCTGCAGTGGTCGTCGTAGGCAACCACGCCTTCTGACATCAGCTCCTCCCGGGCGATGTTGGTTGCCAGAAACTGGTCCACCAAAAACTGGAGAACTTTGATTTTGCTGCCTAAGGGTTCATACGGGTATTCCTCCCCCTCTTGGAAGGGCAGAATATGCCGGTACTCTGGGTCGCTCTCGCAATACGCCCGCAACACCTCCGGCCAAGTCATGCCGTCCACGAAATAGAGGGTGGAGTTCACAGAGTCCTTCACATCAGCTGGACCGAAGGTGGTGTTGGACGTGTCCTCCTCTCTGAGGATCGCTTTCAGCAGCGAGATGTGAGTCTCCGCCAGCAGCGTGCACTGTTCCTGACTGGCCAACGCCGCGCAGAAGTCCTCGAAGCGGAACGGCGAGAGGCGCAGGACTGAGCCAAAGTTGCGCAGGACTTCATAGACAGCTGATGCGTTGAGAAGATGTGAGGTAGGGATTACTAAGTCCTCTGAAGACTTGGGAAGCTCAAGGTTAGGAATGTCTTTCGCCTCGAGTAAGGGAGACCAGGGCCGCGCAGCCCGACTTTTCCTCCTACCTGTGGGATGTGAAAAGAGGAAAAAGGTTACAAAAATGGGTTTGGGTAGAAGAGAAGGTATCTAAAAAGCAGGAAAACCAGGATGTTTTCTCGGGAGACGGTAGCTGGTGAAGATTACTGGAGCTTTGGCTAATTCTGATATATTATTGCACAGTAAACGAGCATTATAACCATTGCCCCAAATCAGACAATGGAGCAAAATTTATAAGAATGCCTTGCACTCTACCCTGAAAGATGCGTGTGCGACAGCGGGTGATATTTAACAAAAAAGTGTGAAAAAACACCCTGCACTGAGCTGGATAGCGATGCAATGCTCACATTCACGTGAACTCGTTTTTTTTTTTACTTTACTTTACATTTAAAAAAAAATGTATATTAATGATGCGTGTTTTTTTTCTGCGTGATGACAAGTGGGAAAACAAACAAACCAAACAGAGGACAGCTTTAAATGGTGCGTGTGCCTGATCTGCAGACCCTTGCAAGGCTTCCGCTGCGTTCCTTTTGCAAAAGTGGCGCAAAAAAAGGGATTTTTGCAGACAAACGTTGAACGACGAGGCTCCTGCTACGCGTGGGGAACTGGTCGTTTTCGAATTTGCAGCTTTAATAAACGTAGGAGGGTTACTATGGTAACGTGGACCACGCACCAGTGTCATGGGTTGACGTTTGTTCCAAGAGAGTAAAAGAGCGGCTCTTTTCAAAACAAACGTGTCTAATTCATTTCTCCTGAAATTGGAGATAAAACGTGCTTCCCAAAAATCACGATAAACGCAAAGAAAAACACAAACGCCAAACAAGAGACCTGCGAAACGTGCAAAATACTGCACGACCTGCACTAAAATGACATCGTCTATAAATTGAATCCGAAGCTAAATGTTGACAGGGTAGGTCGCGTGCGTTAAAATGCAACAGATCTACAAAAAGATGGGTGAAAGAATGAACTCAAAGTGACGGCCCACGGCGCCGAACTGCGAAAAGCGCGAAAACGCGCTAAATTGAGCACGCATTTGGAAACAGGTCAATATTATCAAGAAGGCAAATGTGCTTCTGAGTCAAAAGGTCAAAAACCAGAGAGCCGGCTGAAGCGCCCATGCTGCAAACCACGGGCGAGCGGAGCAGGCGGTAAACAAAGGCCCGCTTCTGGGTGCAAGCTCCATTTTGAACAATGCGTCTTGGTTCCTGCAAGAGGCTAAAAACAAAAGCTCGACTTTTAGGATTTGCAAACATGTCTGCAAAACTGCGCCCAAGCAGCGTACCTGGCGTGCTACCGAGCGTGCTGTGGCTCCTGAAACTACTCTCGGTACAGTAGCTGCCGTCATCACCGCCGCCGCCGCCACCATCATCATCATCATCTGGTAGTTCCTCCACATAATCAGAATCGTTTCCCAAGGCCTCTTCTTCAAGATCCGACGGACTGTCGTCCAGGAGTTCATCCTCGTCTGACCTGTAGCTTATATTATCCTCCTCCTCGTCGCTGTTGTCGTCGTAGACAACCTTGGTCTGTGGCCGCCTCACTCCGCCTCTGCCGCCGCGGCCGCCTCTGGAGCCTCTCCCTCTGCCCCTGCCCCGCGATCCCGCGCCAGTCGCGGCGGCGGCGGCTGCAACTTTCCTGCTGCCCCGGGACGAATGAAAGTTCTCACGACCGGAGATTTCTGTGTCCAACTCCGCGGAGCCAGTGCTGAAAATGCCGCCACTTTTTCCACGTCCCCGTCCCCGCCCTCTGCCTCGTCCTCGTCCACGCATCCCTCTGCTCCTGCCGCCGCGAAAGCCACGAACTGGTCCGGGTGAACCTTCTCGCATCACGGCTGCTTGTTTGGGCGGCCTTCCTCTTCTCCCCCTCATTGCAGGAGAGAGTATTTTGTGTTCCGCTTCAATCTCGGTGTTTGGTTAAACCACACACCAGAGAAAGTGGGCTAGGGCAAATAACCGATATTTTGTCGGTCCCCCAAAATTCCCACCAAGCCCCGGGCTCAATTTCAGGGTGGAGAGCTCAAACTGAATGGCCGGTGTCCCGCTCTGGGTCGCCTAAAGACGCCATTTTTCTTCACAGCTCTTACTCCGTTGAAAACACAGCAGGCCTCTATGGTGCGTCAAACGCAGCACAAAATCCGACAGTTTTGCCGGAAGTACAAACAATTCTTTCATAATAAAAGTAACAACAGCGTAACAACACGAGGGACTATCGAAGCCTTCCACAAAAATGATTCCGATTTAGCAAATATGAAATCGTGTATTTTCACAACAGTATTTGTTGGCGGGATGCGTACGGTTAATTGCCCTGTATTTCATCACTTCACTGGAATGTATACGGAAGTCCATCTTTTACCCTTTAGCTTGACAGAGCCTGCAGGGTTTATACAGATCACGTGATCCTCTATCCTACAATAGACGCAATTGCCGTGTTAGTTCATAAAATTAGTTAACCATGCAAATGCTTTCCATCTATACTCTTTTATTGGCGTGGTTTGCCCTGGCGAGTGTTTTAATTATAGACCGGTCGACTGTAGTCAGCAAAATCGCATCTTTAATTTTCATCGATGTCGCCATCGTCGTCACTGCAAAGTGAGGCCAGAAAATAAGATCGACCCTGAGATATATCGCATGAATCAAGTTCACAACAATTTAGGAATCATGTAAAAGGAAATCATGTCCACCACTAACACGTGCAAAATACGGTGGAATTCCTATTTGAATTGTATACATTATATATGTTATTGTATTAAGTGTTGCTAATAAGATGCTATCAATGACTGGACTGAGTCATTAAAGTTTTTAATGACAATTATTATTATTCTTCTAACAAGAGATATGGAAGATGTACCTCCAGTCCTGGAGGTGACTGTTCTGAGTCCACCTCGTTTATACACATTCTGACATACTGCAGCTAACCTTCGCACCTCTTCTCTCTAGGTTCTCCATCTGCACCCTGCTCCTGCCACAAATGGCAATTTCAATATCATGCAAACATCATAGACAATGGAGATCCTGCAACCAAGAAGATGCTCAGAGCTGGTCCTTCCTGCAGTCCTACCTACACCTTGCACCCCTCTGTGGCACCCACAGCACCCTTCTCCTCAACGCGCCACCCTCACTCTAATTTTTGCTGCTTGCTGCTTCCTTCCAGGCCACACCAGCTTAGGTTATGTTATATTACAAATAAAAATGATCAACTTTTCATATTCAATAGGTAGATACTCAAAAACATTTTTATTAGTCTTGTGCATTTTTTGAGAAAACAAATCTTGTAAAAAGTCAGCTGATATAAGTTGTCCTAAAATACTTACAAAAAAATAAAAGCCAGTTACTCACCATAAAGTGTTGAAAGACATTTTCTGAAACATTTATATGCACTTTTCATTTTGTCTGACAACCAGGATTTAACATTAATGAAGCAAGGTGACAGCTTAACATCTGCAACTGATATTACAGGCAAAGTCCATCATCCTTTCAGACAGTAAAAGCATCCAGGTATGAAAGTTCTTCACAGTACGTCTGTTCTTGACCATACCAGGACGAGTACTCAACTAAAGCAGGTGAGCATTCAGGGATTTATTAAAGCCACAAACCTTGTACATGGTCTATAACAGCTCAATGATTTCAATGGAGTTCTGTCCAACATCCCTCTTTACCTGCATCTTATCAAGTTCTTGAAAGCTGGCCTCCATTTTTCCAAGTTCAGACACCAGTCTCACCTGAGGACACAAGAACAAACCCCACCCCAGATACCACGGTAAGATGCATTTCATTGTTCTGGTTACAGCAGCAAATCTCTCGCATGCTACTTGTTTCAACAACGTCTGACACTCAGCCAGTTACACTCAAAGTTACCTGGGACTTAACAAAAGTGTGAAGGCCCATTAGTAAGTCTCTGGCCTCAGGAGTCATCACGAGCACTGTGAAATGGGCATCCAACAACAGGCATATCCAATCCATAATCTGTAAAATCCAGAAGAGGGAAACGGAGAGTGGAATGAGAGAAAATCAAACATTTATCATTTTCCCAGAATCGCTAAATCAGTGGAGAAAAAAAACTTTAATGGATAAAAAGTAGAGCCCTGCGTCATCTGACTGACTGATTGTTCTGCCTCCAGAAGCGCGACTGATATGCGTGCTGGTCTGACTGTTACTGCGGCTGCGCTGTGCCAGGAGAGGCTTCTATAATCAGCCAGGTAAGACACTGATCCTGACCTGGGTCACACTCGGAGACCTGACGCCAGGCTTCTGCAGAGAAGCATCTTGACACAATCGCAGGTAAAGGTAGTGCAGGTACTGCAGGAAGAGCTGAACAAAAGGGGGAAGAAAAAAGAGATTAGCCCAATAAAAGATCTGCTTTCAAATGGGTTTCAGGTATGATTGACGCTGCACGTGATAGAGATTTAGAAGATGAAGTAGGAGGTGCTCACAATAATGTGTTGGGAAGAAAGATCTTTCAGGTGGGGGAGGAGGAATGTGTCAGTGTACGCAGTTAGAAGGACTTCATTTCTAAGTTTGAGTTAAGAAATCATCGTCTCCACAAGCTTTTACGAATGTGTACTTGATGCTATGATGGAAGGATACAATAGAGCAGCCTTGTGTAATTGCACCGGACAGATCTGTTCTGGTGCAGCCGAGCTCTTCGCCGCGTCGTCTCCTCTGAGAGCATCCGAGCAGTCCTTGCCATCGCCGGGGCTGAAACCGTTCTGCACGCTAGTCTCGCCATGCTCCCCGGCCATGAGTGCCTCCATGAAAGAGATGCCGTCAGGCTCCAGGCTCACTTTCTCCGCATCAGCGTCCGGCATACTGCACGAGCGAGGCAGAGCAACACTGCGTTAAACACAGCCAGACTCAGGAGGCGCACGTTACGCACACTAATTTCACCTGATAAAGGTCTTAAGGCAAGCGCATGTGACGGCTTCAGGGATGTCGGGGAAAAACTGGAGGCAGAGCTGACACAAAAAGTAGTCCTTTCTCTCCAGAGCCAGAAGTATGAGGTCTGGACACACACTGTTGAGGTCATAAAGATCATTGACGGTGATGATGTTCCAATTATTATCATATAAATAAACGATTCAGTTTGTTGAGAACTCTCTTGAGGGGATTTTTTTGCATGTCTATACCTGTGACTGAGGAACTGGGTGTGCACCAGCTGTACCAGGACGTTCGAAGCGTAAAAGGCTGGATTTGCAAGGCTACGGGACACAAGGGCCGATGCAAGCTGGCCCGCGGAGAGCTGAAGATCTGGACCATCTGCTCGCGAGAGGAACCCCTCCACCTCCTTCTGCACCTCTTCTAATGGTGCCGTCTGCATGAGGAAATTGAAGAAAACTATCAATAAAAATTCCTTACTATACAATATAGATATATATCTATTTATTTTACCTTAATAAGCTGTAGGAGTTGGTCTGCTGTTAAATCGGGGGCTGACTGGGTCTTACGAGTTGCCCTCTGCTGGAGGAGAGATGATCAGGTCAAGACTGACAGAAAGCTGAATTATTATTTACTGTGAATTTTTTTTGAATGCTTTGCACATTAGTTTTTACCGTCTTCCTGGTCGGCGCAGTTCGAGGAGGTTGAGCAGTCTCTCCGTGCAGAGTATAATTCCAAGATGGGACAGCAGGTCCAGCAGAGCGCTCTGTGGCAAGCAGAAAACACACATAATGACCACCCAACACGCTTCCGATGTCAGAAACTCCTGCGTAATCCTGATTTAAATTTACTACGGGAAAGATTCTTGACATGGCTCACCTTCAGTCTTGGCTTGTCTGAGTTTTCCCAGGGCAGAAGCCAAACAAGACTTGGGACACTCGTACGGAATAACCGAGAGTGTTTTCCCGTGTGGGATGAATAACTTGTTTGAATACGTCCACAACTAAAAAATAAATAAATAAACAGGAGTTGGCATGGCTAACACAGCTAAACAGGGCCAAAGGATTTCATTTTACACTGTGAACTGCGATTAAGTTGTGAGGAGGGATACGGAGCCCTGTCACAGTGGAGAGCAGACACCATGTTCTACCAAATTTATACAGTCCTCCATCAGCACCCAGCAGCTGAAAGGACAGGGAAACTTGGCCTGCAACCGTTTTTTTTTTGCTTCACTAACACACTCTTAGACTCTGGCTAATTAAAACCAAATTATGATCATCAATTTATCAGATAAATGACTGGTCACAGTCAAGTGGAATAAAGACAGCTGCTGAGTTACATCTGTTTCCAAACCATTCCTACCTGTCCATAAATTTTACCCGCCATTTCTTTTCCTGCCTGAAGTGTCTGGAAATTTGTATTCCAGATGCAGAGGAAGTCTGGAAAAATAAAAATAAAACAGACATTAACAGCAGAGCCTCTGACCACAAACGCTTGATTGTATTTAGATACAAATACATACAATAGTTTCAATTTAAACCACAAACAACATTATTGTTTTCCCAATGCACGTATGTCAGTTCAGGAATATTGAGACTCTCCTTTTGTATCAGGAGGATGAAATACAAGTATCCTGTGACTTGGAGCTTTTCAGACTTTGTGCGGTTTAAAAACAATTTTCAATAAAAATAATAATCCAGGAAAAACAATACTGGTTATAGCAGGAAACCATATAACAACGTTACAAACCTTTACCAGTGCCAGCAGAAGGGTGTGGAACCCCCACAACGGCTACATGGGCTTCATCCAGGAGAAGGGCTGAGGCTGCCTCCAGGGGGCCCTCGCCAACCGGAAGGCTCAGCAGCAGGCTGCGGGACAGCGGAAGAGCCTGGACCCCCTCACTGTCCACTGCCTGGTTCCGCACAGAGAGAGCACTCTGGTACAGGTGACCGTTAGGGTCTGAAACAGCAAAAACATCGATGAGGACAGCTGGGACTGGATTTTGGAGTTCATCTTAACCCTGAAATAGCCCAACCTTTATTTACTGGCATATTAACACGAGACAAAAACTTTGGTATGAACAATATTGACACAAAAGCTAACATTCAAAGGTTCGAGTAACCCTAATTTCCAGCGCTGAATAAAATCCCAGTGAGAACTCAATACAAAATGCTACGACACCACTAGCTACCTCTTACAAAGCCCAACTAGTCTGCTCTGTCCAACAGTGAAACATTAACGCATCCACTTTCACTCCTGTTCTGGGCTTACACAGATAGAGTAGACTGATGTGTTTATCTCTGTAGGAGGCACAGAAGCTCAGCGGGGAAAGACCAGGCTCTTCTCGCTCCAGATGGTATCTCTGGAAGGTGTTGGGATTCAGTCTCTGCAGGTAGAGGAAATGATCCCCTTTCTATGGACACAGAGAGGCATTAAAAGCAAGCAGGTTGTTAGAGATAACGACAACAAACATGACTTGTGTGCCCATGGAGGAAATGAAACATGTTAAATAGGACATTATTGGGTGATAAAAAGTAAGCGGTTCACATGCAGACACACATTTGTCTTATAGATGACCAACTACAGAATAAACCAGAAGTCATCACTCAGCAGGGAATATAACTAATATCCAAAGGGAAATATTTGAAGAAAGTGTCACCTGCTCAGTGGTAAAGATGACAAACTGCTGCGACTCAGCCACCACGTTGGTGCTCCACCTAAACAAGCACAGGTTAGGGCAGCGTTGACTTAACCACCTGTTTTAATCATCTGTATGAATGACAGACATAAAACCTTTTTCTTTTTATCTCAGTACAGTCATTATTTCTGTGTGTGTGTGTGTGTGTGCAGCTGCAAATTTAATGTGAATGAGATTGATGAATAACAATCTCTGTGTTGTACCACTGGGAGACAACACTAGTTTTAGATGACAGATTTCAGCAAACAGCATGAAAAAGGACAGACAGAAATAGAGGGAAGCACTGCCATCTTTTAAATCTGTTCTGCTCCACGGCACAGAAATTCCAAACCACTAAAAGGGTAAAAAGGTAGAGGAAGACTGACCAAATGGTTTCTTCTTGAGACACGATTTCCTCTATTGGTTGCTGGGGAGCCGATAGAAGATAGTCCAAGAGTCTCACAGCTCCGCTCTTAAACAAAACCACAGGCTCCCCTCCAGGAACACTGTGAACCCTCCAGATTTCTGAGGACACCTGGAAATATTCAGTCCACGAATGGAAGGAAATGCTTGAGTACAATTCAAATGGGGTACTAAAGGGAGTTATTTAAGTTGACCACACTGCATAGCATGCAAATTAAGAAGCCTTTGAGACTTTGACTAGTGATTTTTACTTTGAAACACTCATATAAGATGCATGAAAAGTATAAAACCTGTTATCATTACACATCAACGTTACAAAACCCCAGGACTCAACTTGCATTAAGTATTAATGATGCTTACTCTTTACTACTTTTATATAAAAAGATGCTGCTGTATGCTACAAAAGTTACAAGCTGCATATGTATGGTCAAACTTACAGTCGCTTTGAAGACCTTCTCTAAAAGCATGTCTTCTTCCTTCCATATTCTGACGACCTGAACATAAAAACAAAGATGCAACTTTGTAAATTACAGGAAATGTGTGTGGTGATCTTTGCAACCGTTGTTGGACCAGAAACCTTTGTTTGTCTTACCTTACTGTCAGAGACGGCCACGTATTCTTTGGTCTGTGAGTTATAAACAGCTGGACAGCTAAAGCTCTGTCCCTGTTTCACTGTCCAGGTGGACAGAGGCTTCTGGTCCGAGACCTGTCAGGAGCCCAACACAAAACAAACAATAATTACCAAGGTTTGATCTGCCCCTGAACCAAGTTACATTTCAGAAACAAGCCCACTGGTAAAATATGACTACCGGGGATTCTTCTCTGCTAAACGAAGCAAGGTTGCAGATGTTGTTTAACAGACATGCTAATCACGCAAGTCAACCATAACAACGCAAATAGAGTATACAGCGAATCTTTGACACAACAAAGGTACTATCATCAGAAAATAATATAAATATATGATGTCCTATATCCATATATATTTACACAGACTGAGGAGTTTTGTAAAATCATGTAAAGACAGCAACACGGGCCGGTCCAAAGAGTTTTCGAACAACACGAGTTACACAGATCTGCTGTAGCAGGTAAAGATGTCCGCGGAATAAACCTAGGACTCTACCTTGTACAGCGTGACGGAGCGAGAAGAGTCGGTGACGATGACATGGTCGCCGTCTCTCTCCACTTCAATGCCCCGAATGCCAGAATCGGAGAGAGATTGACCTGAAACACGTCCACACAACGTGTAGCCTTCATACAGCGCGGCCATGCTGGACGAGAAGAGTACGTCCCCGCAAAATATCGCGAGAAAACGCGTTAACGTTCGACAAGAGGCAAAGGCTTGTCTGCGCATGCGCATTTCAAGAACGGTTTTAGATATGTTACATTTAATTTTTTTTTTTTCTCTTCTAACCCTTCATCTTTTTACCGTCACCACATTCTTATCCTGTAAATTCTTTATTTACACAGTGGCTCTTCAGTTAGAGTACTTTTGTATTTTATTGAATATTTTCTTTCGCTTTCACTTTTCTTTATATTTTTTCAAAGTCTGGGTGTGTTTCAAGTTTGCCCTTAGAGCCAAGTGGTCTTTGTTTCTGATGAGTGGACGCACAATTTTATTTGAAATAGTTTTCACTCCCTCAAGAGAATGAAAGATAATGTATGAATGGATATCTTTATTGAAACATAGTTGATTGTAAAAAGACACCTGTTAATCAGGAGTAGTACAGTTGAAACGGTAAATAATTGTGTTGATTATGACATGCCTTAGGGTTAAAACAACAACCTCTTCCTCTTCCAGGTTGTCTGCTGCTGTTTCAGCACTGTGTAATTTCTGATGGAAGTGTATCGTAATGTAGGTTGTAAGTGTTGAGGCTTGGTTCTGGAAAAGAAACATCAGCAGGAAAGAGAAGGAGAGAGATTTAAACAGGTTAGAATCTTGTAGTGAACACTTTTGATCTGATGTTTTGCTGTAAAAAAAATATGTTGTTGAAAAACAGCCTACCTTCAAAACATTCCGGGATTTTGAGGTTTCCGTCAATGCACTGGGTGGATACAGCGTAACCACACTTTCTTTCCGTGTTCATACAGTAGACTGAGATGAGTTCACTATGTAAGATTCTCTTAGGTTTCAGTTCTTTGATCCAGAGTTTTTGCTCTCTGTACAATATCCTCCCTCTATGTATGCCCACGGGACAGGGAGCTACAAAGCAAGAAGAAGTAAATATATATATTTTTAAATATCTGCACTTAAGTAATGAGAAAATCTGATTTGTACCTTTGCAGGATGGCTTCTCGGACCAATTTCCATATTTCTGACAAACAATCTGCTGGTTTCCTTCAATGACAAAGTCCCCGTGGCAGCCATATTTGATCGTTTCCATGTAGTCATATCTCCTCTTGTCGTTGATCGACATGTAGCCTCTCTCAATTTTCTCGGGTGGGGGGCAGGTCACCACTACAGGGAAACCGAATTCAGTGAATGCTCTCTGACCTTTTTTATAGATATATTTTTTGTTAAATCCACCAGGAGCCATTCTTATTAGTTAGTGCTAAAAAGCAACGACGATCCTTTGATCCGTTTTCTCGTCTTCTTACCTCTGCATTCAGGCGTCTTGGTCCAGTTCCCATTGCTGGTGCACTCGGCCCTTGCGTCACCGAACATCACGTATGGAGGAAGGCACTTGTACGTACCCTTGGTGCCATAGTTGGTGGTGTTCCCACTGACCAGGGAGTCATAAACGATTCCCCCAAACTGTGGGATCGGAGCCAGCCCGCACTGCACAGCTTCAGCAGGAGACGGCGCACGTTGATTTATGAGCACTCGAACACACGCTTGCACGTGCACTAAGTTTACATACGTTGGCACTCTGGAACCGGGTTGCTCCACTGTCCATTGGAAAGACACTCCAAAGTCCTGGCTCCCTTTATGATGAACCTGTGCAAAACCACATAACTTAGTGGATCCAGCGATCACCAGGGGGACAACGTGAACTCAGGTTGTCACATAAAACCACTGGCAGCAGTGGTGCTATATGATTATGGTTATTTCACCCTTCTTGACACGTATAGTTGATGGTGCTCTGGTACACTGTGTCCTCGTATTCCAGCTCTCCATTCAGCAAAGGCTCGGGATAGGGGCAACTCTTTGCTGCAGTGGAGGAACACAAATGCGATGTAAAAATTAAATAAAATTTAAACCAGAGCTTCCACCTGCTTTGCAAACAGCAGGTCCTTATAAACAGTATTTTTATGTATCAGTGGGCTTCAGACCCACCTATGCACAATAATTTGCTCTTGGTCCATTCTCCATTGGCTCTACAAATAATCTTCCGGGGGCCTGATACCGGAGTGTATCCGGGCTGACAGACCAGGGTTATCTCATCACCGGGGCTGAAGAACCTCTGCAGGCGTTCCAGCTGAATATGAGCACCCAGCTCAGGTCTGTGGCACACTGGAACAACAAACAGATTACGCAATGGTGTGCAGACTTTTACATCACGCTGAAGCGGGGACGAGTGTTTACTGCTGAAACGACTGATGATCGATACTGAGGCAATGTCACACTAATCATATCACTGGAGCTAATTAGAGCAAGATAATCACTGTTTTCATAGCACCCTTTTTAAAAACTTATATATCTTGCACTGTTTACAATTTATAAAATGTTTAGACCCAGAAATAAACCTATTTTCAATGTTACATGAGAGTCATTTTATTGTTTTGATAAAAAAAAATCAAGAAGTAGCTGGTTTTTGGGGGGAGAAGCTGCATATGACAGATTTACTGAGCCTTTTCCTTATTCCAGACAACTACAGAAAAATCAAAATCCCCCTGACAGTCTTGGCCTCTTAAGGTCGGGAAATGTAAAACAAAGTGGCAGCATACCGTTGTCTTGTCCAGCTCCATCAGCGATAAAACTCATCAAGAGCGAGAGCAGAAGCAGGTTCCGATCCATCCTTCTTTAAAATGCACGACTGATCCTCGGCTCAGGTTGCGCCCTCTCTTACTGGTCTTTGTGTCGCTCCAAAAAACAAACAGATAAGAGTCGTTTCCCAACTGGTTTTCTGAAATCCCCCACCCAGTTGTGGACTTCACCCTCTCTAGCCATGTTCAGAATGAAACAGCTGCACAGACTCAGACAGAAATAAAGAGATGACACCAGTTGGTTTTATGAATATTCTTGTTCCAGTTGCTCCCATCCTGCCCATTTGAAACTATTGCATGCATGCGCAGAATCATGCGGGACTGCTGGAGCTTGCAGGCGGCGAAGAGGCACACATTTCAATCTCGGATGGAAGCGTTTTGGGTCTTAAAGTGTACTCAATCCGGCCCGGTTCTGAAAATAGAAAAAGACACGACGATATCCTGTATGAGTGTCATACATTTTTAAGGTACAACAATTGACCCCAATGTACCTTATTATATATGTTTTACTATCATTCATGTTTTCAAAACCCTGGGCTTGTTGAATTCAAGAAAAAGGAGCCAGAACTAAGAATGAAAAGCGCTGGTGAGTGGCACACCTTCAAAGCATTCTGGGATTGGGAGGGTTCCATCACGACAGGTGCTGGCCACTGGGTAGCCGCACCTGTCGGCCTTGTTCAGGCAGTAGAAAGCTACGTGCTCTCCGTGGAGAACTCTGTTGGGTTTCAGGTCTGCGATCCAGAGCTTCTTGGAGTTATAGAAGATGCGGCCTCTTTTGATTCCAACTGTGCAGGGAGCTGAAAGAGAGAGAGAGAGAGAGAATCATGAGGAGCAGCTGAGGACGTTTGCCCCAGATGTTGGGAATCTACTCAGACATGCTCTCCTCCCCAGCAGGAGGACAACCTTTTATTGTTTTTTTTCCACCACTCACCCCTGCAGACCGGCTTGGAAGACCAGTTTCCAGTGTTTTGGCAGTGGATCTCAGCATCGCCCTCCAGAACGTAGTGCTCAACGCAGCCGTACTTGACCGTCTCCTTGTAGCCGTGCTCTCTCATCACAGCGAAGGTGATGAAGCCGTTGGGGATCCCCGTTGGGATGGGGCAGGTCACCTCTAGGGCAGTAAAAGCAGATGGAATTTGGTTTAAAGCAGCTGTCAAAGAGGCTATTTGAGGGGGGGGAATGTGGGCAGGGTACCCCGGCACACGGGCGGCTCCGTCGCAGTTCCATCCGCCCGGCAGGAGCCTCTCTCCTGGCTCGGAGCCTTTGGCGGGGTGCACTCGTACGTCCAGCCGTGTCCGTATTTGACTGTGGTTCCGGTGACGGCCTTGTCGTGGACTATTTTTCCACCCGTGGGGGGTTTGGGCAGAGGGCAGTTCACCGCTGCAGGACAAGAAAGACACTCCAACTTGAGCCGAAGAAACATAATCACAAGGAAAAGCCCCAGTCTGCTTGGTTAGCACAGCTGTTTTTCAAAATCTATCCTTGGACATGAAATGCTTCGGCCTATATGTTGCCAAAGGTTCAGAGAAGAGTGAAAATACCGTTTCTTCAGAGTCTCTACAAGCAAATTAGCCCTTAGCAGGGATTCCTGCAGTACCTTTGCAGAGAGGTGGGGGATTGCTCCAGGTCCCATCCTGCAAACATCTGCTCTCGTTGGCCCCCTGCATGACGTACCTGATGGACAAGTTGGTTCCTATGACTCTGTGGTGAATGAACTTGAAGAGACAGGGTGGAACTCTGTTTCGGCGTTACCCATCATCGCAGGTGAAATTGAGCACACTCTTGTACGGAGCTTCTTTCCTCCCCATCGCCAGCGGCTGCAGGGGTCTGGGGATGGGGCACATCTTAGCTGTCCAAAAAACCCAGCAGAGACTTGATTTATACCTGTAAATTAACAACCAGAGGCGGAAATAATTCTCAGTAAACTCACGTGAACAGGCCAGGTCCGACGGCGTCCACTCTCCGGTGGCGGTGCACGTAATTCCCCTGGGGCTGGATGTGGAAGGTGTGTAGCCCTGCTCACACGAGAGGGTGACCGCTTCTCCGACCTCGTACACACGCTTTAATGCCAGCACATCAATCCCATCGGTGATGGGAGGTCGACCACACACTGCTCAGAGAACAAGCTATGAGTTTAAGATTGAAAAGAGGACGGGAATCCCTGAGCTCCACCGCGGCTGTATCTCACCTTTCTTGCATGTTACACTTGAGTATAAAGCAAGTTGCAGCAGCAGCAGCAGCAGGGTCGGGGCTGAAGCCATTTTCCTGACACTGAAGTCTCCTCGGCGGGCCCGGGAACGCAGTGGGGATGGAGGACGACAAAGAGGCTTCTGGATCCGTGTGCACGGGAATCTGCTCCAATCAGACTTCGGCTCAGGCTCCTATCGATCGAGCGCAAAGTTCTCAGCTCCTGGACGTTTACCCAGAGGTGATCGATCGGTAGCTCGCCAGACGGCAAACACACGGCAAGACAGGAGCATAAGTAATGAGAGGCGCTCAAAAAAGGTCATCAAATAAGGGATATGACATAGAGGTGCAGACATGATGAGGAGGCCTTTCTCAGACTGCACAGATTGTGGCATTTAATGTAAAAAAAACACCCCAAAACGCTTTAACAGTGCATATCAATTTAATGGAGTTTGGCTCTTTCTGCAAGGTTTTTTTTAAATATGAAAAGTCACAATCACTAGTTTTTATAAAGGGTAGATTTGGCTACATTTCTTTCTAGCAAATATTTGTTGTTCACAAAACCTGGATTGAGACGGCTGACTGTCCTGCTGGCCAGTGAACTCTGGTTAACGCCGCTGCTTTATTTTAGTGTTTAAAATTATAAATGTGAAGAACTGGTGTCGGCTACAATCTGGATGATTTAGTTTCATTTAGCTTAATTTAACACTTATGTTCACTTTTTTCATTACTTTGAAAAAAGACATTTTGTTGGCCTCTTCTTTATACTGAACTACATATACAAGTTTAAGATTTTGGAAACAGTAATTTACAAGCTTTAAGGGGACAGATGTTGTTATCCTATCCACAGGTTTGTAATATTTTTTGACAATGTTACATTCATACTGTTCATTTATTAAACCAGCGTGACCCTTTATCAGACATTTTGACACTTTGTAACCACTCTGTATCTCTCTCAACCATTTCACTTTGGTCTTTTTTGTCCTTTTTGGAGAGAAGTGATGCGTGCACGTAGAACAGACGCTCATGGATGGAGAACCGGAAAGAAGTATGTGTAATATGGTCTTTGTCCACGCGATGGCGCGAGTCCTCTGTCTATTCCAGCCGAGGGGCCAGGGGCCTCCTCGGACACAGGGGTCCTGTTGGGAGAAGTTGCATAAAAATATCCAAGCAGTGAACAGAAAATCTGAATTTGAAACAGTAGCAGAGGAACATTTGGGATAATGCCAGATAAATAAAAGAGAAGGATGACTCTGGGCTGTAATAACCCACCATGCACTGCACAAATGCTGCATAAATGAAGATCTTACTGCTCTAAAATGTTCTTTGAATAAGCAAAGGTTTTTATGGTTCCTTCTGAAGGTTGGGGTGGTTTGCTGTCATGCATTGTTGGCCAAGAGGAAGCATTTATGACTGAGATAAAAGGCTGCTCGCAAATATAAAGACACACCGATAACGGCTGATAATTGCTGTTTCTACTTTGTGATCACACTGGAGATTTGAATCAGTTCAAGATGCATGGTTATAGTCTACATCTTATGACATCTCTCTAATTTTGTGTCGTTTTACCTCTTAAATGTTGCATAAAACATATAATGATAGAAAATAAAGGATGCTGTACAGTACTGAAATAAAATGAAACATTTAATCACTGCAAGACACCACAGCTATAGACTGTCACGAATATGTGTTGTATGAAGTAACCAATGTTTGAGTAAGAATCAACTTAGTAACTTAGTAGGAATTTATGATACCTTGGCGAATATAAATCAGAGATTAGATAAGAAATGACGTTTGGCACAATGAGGAGGAAGAACCCATACCTGAGCTCCAGACAGGTACACACAAAAAAAGTACTTAGAATACACTATAGAGTAAAAAGAAATAATAATAAAAAAACCACTGTATAGACATAGAACGTTAGTGAAAGTACGTTTCTAATGAAGCACATATTACTACAGCATTACAGCAGTCTCTCAGTAGTAACTATTGCTAATACTGCAAATAAAAATAATTAAAATTAAAAAAAATTAAAAATAATAAATAACAGTTAACAAATAAATAAATATTTTATTGCTTGTCATTGGAGATCTGTGTTTATATGCTGACAGTAAAAAATAAAATAAAATCAAAGCTTGTAAAATCAGCTCAGGTATTAGCCATAAATGCACTAACAGGATGTGATGGCGCTCGGGAGCGTTTCGAACTCTTATTGTGAAAGCGTGACCGGATGCAGTACCACCGCCAACCGCCGTGGCTTGCTGTTTGCCCAGCGCCTGTCAGCGCAGCAGCCGAGCCAGCGGCGTCAGCGGGCAGGGACAAGCCTCGGGAAGCGCTCCGTGTCGGGTGTAGACCGCCGCTCTGCCGCCTCTCAGCCGGAGGGTCGGACAAAAACAACGCAAACCCAAGCAAAGAACAAGAAGAGCAGAAGCGTGAGCATCGGGACCGATTCGCAACCCGGGGAGGACATGGCTGATGTGAGTTTGATCGAGTCGTCCAACGAGGACGTCGCCAACAGGTTCGCTCGCAAAGGTGCGCTGAGGCAGAAAAACGTCCACGAAGTGAAGAACCACAAATTCACAGCCCGGTTCTTCAAGCAGCCGACCTTCTGCAGCCACTGCACCGACTTCATCTGGTGAGTCTCGGGCGCCCCCTCCGCCTCTGCCTGTTGCATATCGGATAACTTCGGTCGGGAAAGATCTCAACTGGTGGCGAACTTTGGCTCGTCCGTCAGAGCTGATGCATTGGACGATCCGGCACACGCAAAGCGACAAGTCCTGTTAAACTAGATAAACTGTCATTTCTGTGTTTGCGGATATACCAGAGACCCCAGTTTGTCGAGCTCTTATTCCCAGCAGCAACATGGGAGGGGTTGTTGCTGTCCTTATTAGTGGAGAAGGAGGGGGGAAAGTACTTTTAACCTTTCATTTCCGCACTCTAATCCCCAGGACTACAGGAAATCGATTTATTTCTGCAAACTCAACGTTGCAGAAATAAATCGGAGCATTAGGTGAAGAGCTGGCACTGACCAGCGCTCCAGTTTCCTTTCTGGGTTCCACATGTTCCCCGACTGGGATGACTAATATCCTCCCTTTCCTTGGAGCCCGGATCAGTCCCTGTTGCTGGTGTGTGTGTGTGTGTGTGAGACACGCTCTCACCCCTGCACCCCGAGGAGGAGAGCACACTTTACCGACTACAGCTGCACAAGCAGCTGCGCCTCAGATCAACGTGCATTAAACCGCAAAAAGGAAAACCTGAAGGTGTATTTTGCTTTTTTTTTTTTTTCCTTTTTCCCCTATCAGCAGACAGCTCGGTGAGAGTTGCACCCGTGCTGCCGGTTGTTTGCTTGTGCTGCCTGTAGTCGGTGGGGGTTGCAGTGTGACCTCTGACCTTCGGGGAAGAAAAAAAAAAAAGAAGTTAGACCCCCAAAATCTACGCCGCACCGCTTATTTTCGTGTTAAATCTTAGGATGGGTGAGGTGCCAGGTAGCGGTGGGTGATGAGGGTGACCTGTCAGAGCAGAGGAGCCACCAGGCGCTTGTGTGTGCTTTAGTGTGTAAAGTGGTAAAAGATGGATGGATGGATGGATGGATGGATGGATGATGGCTCCCAACCAGGACGTCCACGTAAACAGTGTAACTGCTGCTCTGAATAAACACATTCCCCCAGCAGCAGCCTTAAGTGACGCCTTCTCTGTTTCCACAGGGGGTTTGGGAAACAAGGATTCCAGTGCCAAGGTAAGATCCACACGCACAAGTGACTCATTCCTGTGTGTGAGCGAAGCTTGTGAGTGTGATGTTTTTACTCCTTTTTTTTTTTTTCTCCCGGTCACATCGCGCTGACGTGGACCTGCGTGAATGACTGTTTGTGCGCTGGTGAAAAGCCTGAATAAATATCAGAAACCCGGTGCAGCCGCCCTGCTTGTTTGTTTGAGACGCCGACCTGTAGGGGGCGCTGCTCTTCCTGATGGATGAGTTCTACACGGCGTAATGGATGCAGGACGCGGCACAGTCATTTCAGTTGCTGGTAAATTACATTTAGGATCATTATCGGGATGATGATTAGAAACCAGGGGCTCACGCTCTCCGGGTCAACCCAGGATGGGTGCGCGCGAACGGGAAGGCGCTAGCTTGAGCGAGGTGGGCCGGGCCCCGAGGTGCTGCGGGAGCTGGAGTTCCCATCAACCTGCCACTTTGAGCTTCAGCATGCGTCCAACCCGGAGGAATTCCTGGTCTAATGTGGAAACACTGGAGCCTGCCGGAGTTGGGCCTCAGGAGGTGGGAAGCCAGGTAGCGGGACGCAGATGTGGCGGCCGGGTCACCCGTAGGTTCCACCCAAACCATTCAGAAACAGAAATATCAAAGTGATAATCAGAAAAAAAATCAAAAATCCCTCGTTTTGGATAAGAATTTGCTTCTACCGAAGCAATTTAGCCACAAAAAGGCCAAAACGTGTAATTATCTGCTTAGTCGTGAATTATTGAGCGTCGGTGAATTTAGGGTCGAGGCCCTCGGGCTCAGACGCCGAGCCGCGGAGAGAAAAAGACAGGAAGACCACAAAGTGGAGAGCGACATTTCTTTAACAAGAGTGACATTTCATTTTCAACCTTGCAAATGTCTCTTTGCTAAGAATAGGCCGCCGAGCGCAGGGCAGCATCTGGCGTGCGTGTACGAGCGCTCACCCAGCGCTCTGTGGGGAAGAGCGCTGCCATGTTTTTGGGCGGTATTATGGATTCTGAAGAGCAGGTTTGGGTTTGAAAAGAGCGGTATCGAGGACCTCCGTGAATCCATCGGTAGGTGATGCTGCAGACGATGGCGCTGCAGGCCTGGAGCGCAGGATCTGGTGATCTGTTCCCCAGCACACGGCTCCTAGAACCGGGCTAACGTCGAACAGAGGCGATATTGTGGACGCAAACACGTGTAACCACTTCTGCAGATGCTATCAGTGTCTGTGTGTTGCCACCTGGCCGCTCTTCCTCGGGAGTCTGATTACAGCACTCTGGCCTGCTGCCACTCCGCATCAGTGCGCGCTCACAAACACAGCCCAGGCGTTCGCGGCCACGCCGGTCTGCTCTTACCGGTCGGCGATGTTCAGGTTTTCCTGCTTCGTCGTACTTTCCTGCATCTATCATTTGCGGTTGGTTAAACGGGCGTGTGGAGTCCCGCGCCTTCACGGAGGACTCCCAGCAGGAGGGGAATCGGTGCCATCGGCGCTCACTTGCTCCTGTCTGGGCAGGTATGCAGGCGGCGGCCGAGACTCCAAAGATGTTCGGACTTTTTCTCACCAAGCTTTGGCTGAACATAACACGCAGACATGATCCAGGAGTCAGGATGGAGGGATTGACAGATAAAAGGGTAGACAGAAATCAAAGACAGGCCGTTGTCTGCTCCAGTGGGGCTATCCTGCCTCATTCCTGGGTGTGGATGCTGTCGATCGCTCGTGCACACTCGCTGGTTTCTGGAGGAGTTCGGGCGAGCCGGACATTTATAGAAAGCCAGGTCCCAACCATTCCTTCCCATTCCTTCCTGCGTTCCTAGGCAATGTCTCCTTTGGTTCCAGTTCTAATTGGAAGCATGTATCCGTTTCCAGAGTCCCTGTGTGTTCAACCGCTTTGTTAACCTAACACGGACACCCAGTGTTTGTAGACGACTCTAATCATCCTGCAGCAGCGACATCCAGAACGGCTGTCTGACGCTGGTCAAACAACGCTGTTTTTCTTGCGGATCCTGCTGGTTTTGTTTTTTTTTTAACCTTTGCCATTCCTCGGTCCCACTTCAAAGATGGCCAACACGTGAGCCGGCTGAAAGCGCCCTCCCTCCCCCCTGTCGGAGCCCCTCTAAATCACGTTAATCACTCAAACCGTCGGACAGACGCCCGGCGGCTGGTTTGCGTGTGCCGTCGTGAACCAAACCAGCGAAGAAATGGGGCGATGGCTTGTGTTTGCCTCCGCCCGGACCCCCAGGCCTGCCGACAGATGGGCCCCGCTCCGCTGGGCCCCTCTCGTTAGGCCTCTCAGCTGTTTCCACCGCGGCCAATCAGGTTGTCACGGCTGCAGGGATGTTGACTGGACTCGTGGATCAATCTTTACACAGGATTGAAATCAAAGTGCGCAGAGCTTAATTTGGCGGTGGACAGGCATTGGCGAACCGCGTCCGTCCGGTCGTCCCTAGCTGTTCCTAGCTAGGCGAACCACTTTCAGGCTAACATGGTGAAAATTTGATTTTAGGAGACTGTAAAAAGTCAACCTGACTCATCGTTAGTTTTACAGCGACTCTGATGATATAAATGTTTGAAGGACTTCAACAGGGTTCACTGATTCTGCTCCGGCAAATTTAAAATCAATACCTCGTGACTCCTGGAAGGAGCGCAGACAGAGACGCCACCTCTGCCGTCCATCTGGCCCCTTCTTTCCAGCGGACCGCGCTGTTGTGACTGCACAAGATATTCCGAATCTCCCACGCACTTGCGAGCTGTTTCCCTAGCAAATTTGGGAGCTCGGCTGTGCCAGACTAGCAGTCACGATAGACTGGAAACGAAGGTGTGTTATTAATCACCTAAAACCCAAATAATTAAGACGCCACATTGCCAGTTTAGCTTCATAATAACCTAAAAAAGAATTCTTCCCATAAAATGCACCTCCATGGCTGTTTTCCGCCTGGGTTGTACTCTTGGGTGGGATAAGGGACGGTAATAAAGCTGGTTTATAAGGCTGTTGCTGGTTCTGGTTGCCTGCTGGAGGAGGAAGACGAAATCCACATTCCAAGCCGATGATGTCACACAGGATATTCCCAAAGGCTGCTGCCGGAAAGTGAGAGCGAGGCGGGAAAAGACTAAACGAGAATCCCTATATTAGTGTTTACTTCATTCATGTGCCCCGCAGGCCAGATACCGACGTGTAATAAAAAAAACCCCCTGCGTAGCAGCACGCAGCGCTGCTGCTCCTGGTGCACGCAATCATCCCGTAGGTGTGTGAATCCGTGCTGGCCGGCGTTTCTCCTCCTGTCCTCCCGTCTGACTCTCTCCATCGTTGCAACACAGCTCATCGCTCATCCAGACGCCATGCCGACGCAAACTTCTGTGCTGCCAAAATGGGAAAATCATTAACCCGCTCGGTGTTTATTATTATTATTATTATTATTATTATTATTATTATTGTTACTACACCGGATCAGCTTCCCCTAGTGAGGGAGAGCTGACTCATGTTTTGAATCACTTTTTTTCCCAACGGTTTTTCCGCAATCAAACGTCAGAGACAGCGCGTGGAAACTGCTGGGGTTGCATTTGTGCAGCAACATTAGCCCGTTTAATGCGCAACACGGCCACTTGACCCTCCCGCTCGTGCAGTCTCCACCTAAATGTGTTACACTCAGCACGTTCCTTCCCGTCCGTTCTTCTTGTGAGGAGGTATGGAGACGAATGACAAGAACGTGGTGAAGGTTTAATGGAACATGTGGCGGTGCGTGTTATTTCTGAATGCGTTGGGGGTTGTTTTTGAACAAGGGGGGGCATTTAATTTAGTCTGCAGAAGCCCTTTTTTGAAAATGTGTTTAGATAAGGCCGCGCGTGTTAAATCCGCTGTGATTGAGGATCATGTTTTGTGGGGCAGAAATGCTTAATGGGAGCGTTTAATTGAATAAAACACTCATCCAAGCTGTCTTTTTTTTTATGAATGGCCTCACCAGTTGTTCCGGGGTGCTTGCTCATGCTTAGTGGGATTAACATTTGAGGTGATTGCAAGCAACAGGGAGCAAACCTTCCTTCCTTCCTGCAGGAATCAATGCTGCTACATTAGCAAATCCGTCATCTCTGACTATGCAAATCAGGACTCGGGGGGAGGCCGCGGTGTCCTTTTGCCGGACGGTTTTGCCATTTAACACCGACTTCCTGCAGGGAGCCCCGCAGCCAAATAAAAGCAGCAGTTTTATGGCTGCACAAGACAAAGGGCTGCCGGGCTGGGGAGATCTGGCCTGGCTGTGCTGCTCATGAACACACCAGTGTCAAGAATAGACTCGGTTTTATCTACCAACAGATTTCCACTTATATCTGTACGGAACTTAAATTATCCATGGAAACAAAGAATAGAGAAAATAAATGTTCACTAATGAAAAATAAATGTTTGGAAAATGCATAAAAATGTAATTCAGCTGGGTTAGGGGGCTGGTTCAAGGTGGAGAAAAGCTGCTCACACACGTATGTGGATCCGACGGGTCGACAGGACTCCAAATGCGTATTTCTTCAGGTTTAGGTGGGCGTTGGGGATGGATTTCCAGGTTTCAAACACGAGCGTATCCGATCTTGGAAGGTCCTCAGTCGCTGCATTTGTGAGTCCGAGCAGCCTTCCACATCGGTTCCTAAACAGCTGTTTTTCTTTCCTCTTCCTCTGGATATTTTTCAGCTAAGGCTGTGTGTTTATTTTGGAAATGTCTTGCGACATTTGATCTTTTATTGTTAGACGTTTTCTCACCACCAATTAGGCAGACTGGCCGCTCTCGACTCTGTCCAGGCACCAATAATATTCTGTTTTTGTTTTCTTACATATCTCCATTTTTGTTGTGCAAAGTTGAGTTTTTAAGGTCCAATCACAGTGGGTAGAGCTTTGGCAACATTCAGAATGAATTTATATTATAGATTTTAGAGTATGTTGGAAATATTGCAGCCTTATCTGATAGTATAGTATGGTTTAATGTACAGATAATATGATAATATGATCATGCAGCAGCGTCACATGGTTTCGTCTAGTGGAGTGATTGAGTTTGTCCAGCTCCGCGTGTCATCGTCCATCCGACGCTTTGAAAGCCAACTTTTCTCAGGTTTTGTGTTGCAGAATCGAACAAAATTGGATACAAAAAGTCATTTTTGGGGAATTACGTCACTGCAGTAGCTGTGTTATGTAACCGGTGTACAAAGCTAAATAAGAATAGCGAAGGCTGCACACCTGCAGCAGAAGGACTGCGGAAAGAATCTGGAGTCAGCGTTTTTTTCTGGTTTCTAACTCAAACCAGCCGTCAGTGCAAATATCAGTAGCTTCTGCTCCACAGCGATGCCACGCAGATGCTCTGGAACGGCCCCGACTGAGCAGTTCCACGTTGTAAAGGTTTCCCTCAAGCCTGACTTCTCTTGGCTTTCATAAAGAATGTTTTCAGGGGGAGAAGGAGACGACCAGGCTTAGTTCTGTGGTTGTTCTGGCTCGTATTTAGCTGAAGGCATGCGTGATAAATACGAGAATACTGGAGAAACACACCCAGCGGAGCTTCGTATGTCTTCTCTGCTTCGCTGGGCTGATCGGCATCCCGGGAGGACGGATGAACCGTTCTACCTCTGCTTGACCCGGCGGACCCTCTTTCAGACTAATGCTGAGACAATAATGGGCATGGATAAAAACCATCCAGCTGGTGTCAAGGACTTAGATTCAACTTTATAAAAGGTGTACCTTCCAGAGGTGCACGCCGGGATCAGGAGGCTTTTAAAACGGAGAGGGTTTGGTTAATCCTTGGGGAGGTGCAGTGCCGAACATTACCAAGGATTAGAGAGGGATATTACTGTCTGAATGCATTAGAGGTGTATTAGATAGCTCCGTGATGGAGCTTGACTAATGCACCAGACTCTGAATTACAGTGTAATCTGCATTTAATTGCCCCGAGTTTTGTTTTGATAATGGAATTATCTAATGGAAGAGCGGTAGAAGGGTTTGTAGGAAAAGCAGAAATCAGGTGGTTGACGGTGACGCCAGACGCTTCCACAGGTCGGCGAGCTTCCACGTGGTCACCTGAATGCGCGTCAATCAGCGGTGGTGGTTTTCAGCTGCCATTCTTCTGCCATTCCTTCGAGCCGCTCGGCTCCTAGTCCCGCTGTTGGCGTTTGTTCTCTACAGGCTTGCTTCTACCACCCCGGCGTCTGCCTTTGCACATAGATAAAAGATTTTTTTTTTTTTTTAAATTTCAACTGTCTTTCAAAGGTGGACCGATTTCACGCAAACACACAGAAAAGTGATCTTCTCATCTAGACTGTAATTGTGTGTCAGACCGCCAGTCAGGACAGTCTTTGTGTTGTACAATAAAAGGTCTTCAATCAGAGAACACACTCATATGTATGCAAATGATACCATGGCGAAAGGCGGTTGCCTCCATAGCGGAGTTAAACACCAGAGTTCTTCTCTCTTTTTGGTTGTAGACGTGAATGGATTCACCAGGAGAGGTTTTACAACGTGTCCATTGACAGATCAATGTATATAATTATCATTATGTTACAGTTCGGTACTTTTATCTGATGGTAGCTTCTGTAGCTAGCTAGTGCAGCTAGTCTGCCAACAGAATTGTCCATAAATGTAGTTCATTTTTTTTTTTTTACTGCACATAAATGTCACATGAAATTGTTCTTATCACCGATAATCTTAATCCGGCCACAGGCTGCGCACCAGTTTATTTTCCATTTGCAGTGCGATGAGAAGACTTTTAAAAACACACAGCGGTTTTATTTCCCAGACGAATCCGGCGCTGTGTTTAAGTGACCCCGGTAACTAAAAGGGTTTACGGGGGTTTTGAAATGACCTTTTAACAAATCCATTAAGTTTTATCACAGCGGCTTAGCCCTAACCCCCAGTTTTAAGTGCAGCTGTATAAAAACGAGACTATAATATGAATTTGACTGTAATCAACATCGGCCGGTGCAGCCGTCATCGTTTTTAGAGATGTAGAGTGTAAAAATAGCTGTTGAGAAGGCATTGGCTGGATATAAAAAAAAAAAAAAAACGCCAACCCCACCCCACCCCAACCCCCTGCCCCGGCACACTCTGGAACCATCAGCACATGGAACTATTCACCCAGAATTATCTGGTTAAGGGAGGTTTTCTGCGGTTTGCGAGAATTTCCTTCACTACCGGTTGAAGTTGCAACTCAGGAACCTCTAAGTCGCAGTGTCAACATCAACTCCAGCACGTCAGTCCTTTCCATGTAGAAGCCTTTTGGTGTTTATTGTGCAGTGTTGTGTTTTATGCTTGGAATGTTTGACTGTGAAGTTCTGGAGCTGTTGCCACACGTAGCGTCCACTCTTCATGCCGCTGTGCCAGTACTTGCACGACAACCAGCAACTTCATCTGCTGTGTTTGTGAAAGTTTTCTGCTGGTTTTTGGGACACTTCCAGTTGTCCACCTGGACTCTAACCAGGCTACCACACTTAGATGGGCCAGTGAAGCGCAGAATATTAAACGCACCATTTCTGAAATGATTCCAGATCTTTAAACCCTTACACACCTTGCTCAGAGAGTGGTTTCACTTTTAACTGGAAAGTTCTAGAACACGTGACATGGGTGTGGGTGTGGAAATCTGTTTATCAGCTCCTTGAAGGAGACTCCAGTTGTAAAATGAAGGCAGTCATGGTGGGAACACCGGGAGCGACTCATGAATATCGAGGAACAGCTGTTTGTCTGACCAAAGTTGTGTTCCTGTTGGGAAAAAGCTCACCAGTTGTCTGCAGCAGTGGAACCGACCTTTTTGCCTGTTCCTTTTTGTCTGCGTGATGGTCTAATCCCTGTGCGTAATCCCAGACTGTTGAGGATTAAAATCAGCGGTGGACATTGTTGTGACCCAAACATAGCTGACGTTACTATTGAAATGGTCCCTTTTTCGGATACCCATTTCTTTCCTTATAATTTCAGTCTTAGACTTCCTTTTTTTAAACAATGTGTGTTACTTTGATTTGCGTGTGTGTCTTATTTACAGAGGGTGCCACCGGTGATGTTTTCGGAATGAGTCCACTTGATTTAATCTAACAGGCTTTTATCACCGTTATGACACAAGACACCCACAGATTCTCATTCAGGCTGATGAGACTAATTATTTATTTCATAAAACTCACTTCTCTTAGCGGTTGAGTCACTTTAAGTTTTCAGCATATCTTGATGGAGATCGGTGGAAATTTTAGCTTCAAAAACATCGATGAAGGAATCGGGCGCTTATTCTGACGCGGTTGTTTTCCAAAACTCTGTGGGGAAAAAAGGAATGTCTCATGTGTAAACAAACAAAAAGATAATGTTCTTGTTTTCTGACTTTATCCTACATGGAAGCTAATACGTTTTGTGATAAAAATGCTGTATAACATTTTAAATGTTTAAGAAGAAACTAATTTAGTTTTTTCAAGTATCTCTGGTTAACTTGGTATTAAATTTAATGATAAAAATGAGGCCAAGACAGTCCTGCATCGCATGTGTGCTGCAGCAGCACGGCTGCATCTGTATTCACAGTCACACCAAACCAGCAATGTTGTGTTTTGCTATCATCCATTAGCTTCGACAGCACCGACGGGATCGTGAGGGCATAATATTCCTGTGTTTATTTGGAGCACTGGCCAGCGCAGCCATCATTCAGGCTGTTAGTCAAACTTTTCTTTCCTGTTTGGTGACTGCTTGAGGCGGCTTTGCCAGTTAATTTGTCTAAAGCAAACAGATCTTTCCTTCAGAGGCGGATAAAAAAAACCCCTAGTGGAAGACCGAGCAGGCGATCAAATCTGAGGGCAGGAGACCAGGGCTTGGGAAGCCGCATCAGAAACAACACTTCCTCCCTCCCCGTGTGTTCACAGGCTGCATGCTCGGGCCTTTTAGTGTTCTTCGCCTCTTCTCGTCTTCCCATCCAACATCCACTGCCACTCCATCAGCTTCACTTAGCCGCCCTGTCAGCGATTGCTCTTTGAAAACACAAACCACACAGCGAATTAGCCCCGACATCTCAGTCAGAAACCTACAGCAAACCTCGCATCTCTTCCTCTCTCTCTCTCCCAGGCGTTGCGCTCCATCCTGTCGTTACGATTTTTGCCGCCGTAACACCGAGGTGGAGCTCTTTTCTGCCTCGGAGAGATGTTACGGGAGGAAGCAGTGAAATGGGAGTGGAATGAGGAAAAACGCATTCTCATGTTGCAGCTTGAGCTTTTCCCCAGGCAGCAAAGCCCTGAAAACATACCAACGCTGCAATGTTTTTTATGGTGCCTCACCTCTTTAGGGATGAACTTTGCTCCTGGACGTGACAACGATCCAGGCTGCCTGTGTGTGGCGAAGGGGATGTGGTGAACGGCTCTACTGAACAGCTGATTTATGCCCACAATGTGGGTAAAGATGGGTCTCAGTTTCCTCTGCTTGGTTTTTACAAAAGAATAGATTTCTCTGTTAACCAATTATTGTCAGATTAGACTAATAAAACCAAAGCTTTTTATTTCACTCAAAAACAAGAGAGAAGGAATTTCCCTTGTCTTGCTGGATTTACGCATTAACAAAGTGGGGAAAAACCCTGCCTTTACGTTATTTTCCCTGCAGTGTGCATGCCAGGCCAGTAGTTGGCGATATAACAGTGGAGCCCTTTTACCAATACACAGAAAGTACAGCCAACTGCTAAAAAACAAGAAGAAGGAGAGGAAACAGACTACCAGTGAATGCTCCATGTGTCAGAAATGAGATAAATAAAGACAACACAGTGGAATTTAGGCCATGCTAGTCTGCCATTTATTGTTCTGTCCGTCCAGTTTGCCTGTCGTGTGTAGATTAAAAGCGACTGTGCATTCACAAAGTGGAGAGTGATCTTACCGAAAGGTAGCTATACCAGTTAGACTACAGCTAACTGGGAGCTATAGTCAATATTGTTTTTCTAATTTTGGTCATTTTGACTTACTGGGAGGCCGCAGTAGCTAAACATGCTGCCACCTTTTGTCTCTTCTGACGTTTCTACGTCCATAGGCCCCAATAAATGGAGAAAAAAGGAAAAGGACCGTTTTCAAACAGGCGCTACAGAGAGAGAACCGTGGAAGGAGAGGTGAGGAGAGCACCCCAGCTCACAGATGACCTGATTTGTTGACACGAGCTCATCTGTCACTTTCTCACAAAGAGCCGCAGGACTCATTTCAGCCCCACACACTTAACACCAACCGCCACCCATTCATGCATTTGGACAGGCGTGTTTGGGTTCGTGTGCAAGACAGGCGTGTGTGTGAGCATGTGCATGGCAGGATGGATGGATGGATGGATGGATGAGGGAGTCATTAGGCATGAACTCAGAACCGTGTGTCTACTGCTGCAGACATGATTCAGCACCATCCTTGTGTCACCTGTCGAGCCTCGAAATAACCACTGTTGCGCTCTTTTGCGTGTGTGTGTGTGTGTGTGTGTGTCTTAATGTGCCATGAAACAATGAAAGAGGGTGTTGTGCTGACAGCAAATGATTGGTTCCTTAGATAATAACCACGTTCATCAGAACGTGGGCTGTCTGGATGCCGCTAGCTACTTTAAGTGCACAGAAATTCTGTTTAATTGCAGCCCTACACCGTTTAGCACGTTAAAAACCAGCACGCCGTGTTTTTTTTTTTTTCTTCTAGCGATTTTCAGGCGATTTAATACTTAGAAATTGAACAGGTTTTTTTCTTTTTGCATAATCAAGTGGTACCAGGAGAAGCCATGTGACCTCATAAAAACGTTGCATCTGTGGTGCAAGGATGACAGAGAATTGCAGCAATGTTAAAATGCAGTGCAAGCGTCTATGCACAGACAGACAGACAGACAGACAGACAGGCAGACAGGCAGACAAGGGCCTTTGCAGAAACAGGAATCCGCCTGCTAATAAAAAGAGGTTCCTGAGAGGCATTTTTGTCCCATTCCTAGAGTTAGCCATCAGGAGCAGAAGGCCGGGTTATTGTTCCACAGTTGTGATCAATATTTGGGATCGTCCTTCATTATTGTGGCGTATCTGAAATGGAAACGCCACCACAGCTCCGCCGCCGTTTCTCCTGAGGAAGAATTCCACAGGTTTTTATCTTATTTAGGCCATTCTTTATGACACCTTTTCATGTTTAGCATTAGCACAGCGTAAACGAGACCTGAGGTGGAGGCGAGCCGACGCGAGAGCGGCGTGCGCTCTCAGCAGTGAGGAGGAGGGAGTCCACCGACACCTCTGCCTCACCTGAGGCCGGGTGCGGCCACGAGTTTGGCCACGTGTCATTAGAGCTGCAGGCTTTTGTCGTGCGTGGCGGCTCTTTTTTGGCGATCTCAGCAGAAGGCTGTTGTAGCGTCATCAGCTTCCTGACCTGTCATCAGTCAGAGTTCTCTTGTTTTGTTTGTTTGTTTGTTGTTTTTTTTTACTTCCCTGACAGGAAATAATAGATGAGTGGACACAACTGCCGTCGGAAATGCAGTTCTGAGCGATTATTGTTACATTTCAGGCTGACGACTTAGGTCTGGATTGTGCTGTGGTGGTCAGCGGTGTGGCAACCATGGAAACGGCTCCTGTGCACTACACCCGACAGCAGCGGTTCTCATTTTATGCCACGAACAAAGTTTATAGATATTTAATGATTTATTTTACTGTAAAATAATATTGCAGAGAGCGCCCATGGCTAAACTATAAGGGAACTGTGGGAGTGTTATGCGTGGTGCAAATGTAAGGGAACAGCTGTTACTATCAGATACTGGTAAAAGCGCAACACCAACTGACAAATGCTAAGCCAACACCTTAATCCCGTTTTTTGATATAAAACCCATCTCAACTTGTACAGCGTGGATCGATTGTAAGTGATAATTGCTAGCTGCGGCTCTAATTACAGTCGCCTTGCTGTTGTGATGAAAACAAAGTGTCTGGGTTTAATCGATGACTATCGGAGTCACGGCAAATGGTGGAATTAAAACGCAGCGGTTCAAATTCTGCTTTAGGACTCTTGGTCTCGTCTTGGTCGCGCCGCCAGCCTGGTTCCGTCCCCACTGGCGCCCCGAATGCAGGCAGCAAATATCATCACAGGCGTGTTTGCGTTCAGGGCACGCCGGTCATGTGACTTTACTGTTGACTTTAGCAGACCTGCGCTCTGGATTCCACCTTTGTTCGCCGTGTTGACAGAGGATGTGGTTGATTTCAGCAGCGTGCAGTGACAGGGGCACGGCCGTGCTCCCGGTGCCTCTCTCTAATAGAAACCACAGAGTAACTGTTTCCACTCCTTTCACCGTTTGCACCGTTCCCCCCGCCTTCCCCCCCCCGTGAGCAACAGGAGGTGACGAAGAGCTCAGATCTGTGGAAGAAACGGAAGGAGCCGTTATGTAAGCGGCAGATTCGCTGTTGTGATATCTTGGGGCATTTCCAGCTCAGTGGTGCACACCTCCCAATACGTTCACACACGCACTCGCCCACACAGACCCACTCGGTGGACGACTGTGGAGAGTAATGTCCTGTCTGGCTGCAGGCTTTAGGAACCACAAATAGGCAGTCTCTGCCGCCAGCTGACCGCAGCTGGAGGAGCCGAGCGGCCAAGGCTGTGTGAAGGAGCTCCGAGGAAGTCTATAATTAAGCCGAGGTGTCAAAATCCCTTTTATTAATCTTGTCACTAAGTCCTCTGTTCCGCTCCCCTTTTGCTTCATTTCCCAATTTAACCACTTGGAACATTAAAATTTTAGGTTTTTTCATTCGTCTAATCTGATGGCCACGTCGGAATAAATGAGACCGCCTTCTCCTGATTGTAATCCTTCTTGGAGCTGCCTTTCTCCCTCCTGTCTTCCTCGCTAGCGGATCGTTTCTTCTCTCCTCCCCACCTTTCCTTTCAAATCTGGGCCCTTCTCATCGCTCACGCTAGTCTCTCGCCGAAGCTCGTTACCGCCTGCCCCTCGGTCTGGTCCCGGTCCGGGGGGTTTTTCTTTTGTTTTTCTTTCATCTTTCCACTCCTTCCTTCCTCTCCGCAGTTCAGATTTACTCATAACAGGAGCGGAAGGAAGGTTCCTGCCTTGTTTCTGTCTGCTCATCGGTTAAGGCTGCACGCCCCGGAGCCTTTCTGCTGTCACCACCTGTTGATGCTTCTGAGGAGACGAGGCACATTTCATAAAGGCCTGACAAGGAGCCCATAAGGTTGAGGTTAAACTACGGAGCCCAGCATTAAAAGCCTAATTATGTCACTGATTAGACATTTTTAATAGGCGTTCCTCGTTTTCCCCTACTTAGCTTAGCGCTACAGCTTCTGCTTCACGTTTATGGCTGTTCCCTAAAGGATGCGGCATGAAGCCGACTGTCTGCTGCCACGCCCAGAAAACTCTCATCATCATCTCCAGCGAGGAGGTTATGATTGGCCGGCCACCATCTGTTGGCAAAATAACATGAATAGTTCTGAACAAATTGGAAATAAAAGGACAGATGATTACATTTGGGGGGTCTCCCAGGTGACCGTCTAGATCCAGGAATACTTTTCTGCCTTTCTACTAGTCCGTCCGGCTGCAAAAGGTGTCCACAACAGTGGCGCTTTCCTGTGCATACTGGTAAAGAAACCCACCCCAGTGAGGACACACACTTACTGGTTCTTTTTCCCAGGATTCAACCTAGGATGCTACTTATTTAGTCAAAAAGGAGTTGACTGTATTTTCACACCGCTGAATTATTCATCCTCCTGGCCTCAGATGATGGCACGGAAGTGTTCGCTGGCACTCCGGAGGCACTGGGCATTACAAAATCCCAAATAGCAGCCAAAAAAGCAGATTTTTTTCTTCTTTCTCTGAACTAGCACCACTGGTGCTCTATTAATCAGCTCTGCCTTTGTGTACAATTCATATCCCAGAGCAATTCCAGGAGCTGCCGGGTCATTGTCAGAGATTTATACGTGTGCGGCTCCATCTGGGGCTGTAACTCAGCTGCGGAGGAACAGCTGCCTGTAGCCATATGGAGGGGTGGGGGGCGGCGGGCTGGGCGACCCGAGAACGAGGCTCCTGGTCGGGGGTTTACATCGCCGGCGGACTTTTCTTTCCCGTTAGAGGCCTGGTCATCGAGGCCGTTCTTTAGTTGTGACAGTTTGGTGTAAAAATCACGGTCCTTCCTCACCGGTTCTGCACCGCTGCCTCGCGTGTCCCCCAGTCCTGCTGTTGGGCGCCGCCACCCACTATGGAAGCCTTAAAATGCCACGGCTCAGCGGTCAGTTATCGAGGCGGACTCAACAAATTGATCCTTTCGTCACCACCACAGGAAAAATGTTGCCCGTGGATACCTTCAAACTCGGTGACCTCCTCCCTCCATTCTCCTCAGTCAGCCACATCTTTAAGACCAAAACCAAATCTTCCAGAACTGGATTTCCAATTCTTCAAAACTCAGTTGCAAGCCGGGAGTAGGTCTTTAAAAGTTCCACAAACAGATAAGGAGATTATTGTCATTGACAGAAGCCTGCTGCGTAGACCAACACAATAGAGGGAACATTTCCAGTCAGACTAGACTCTTTTATTTGTTCTTCAGATTTGGAACTAGTAAAAGCCTGGGGCCAGTGAATGCTTTGTCGAACAGCAACGTCCGTGCTTGCCTCCCGGGGGTTTGTTTTCCTCCCCCTGCAGCGATAACTGGCTCTCCTTTAGAAAACACCATTAAAAGGCTCCACGCTCACTCACAAGTCTCATCCCGGATAAACCTCCTAACCCCTCTGCTGATTATTACCGCACACCCGTCGGCTCGCTGTCCGCGCTGTGCTTTATGATCTGTCCTAAGTGTAAAACCTCTCCTCTCCTCCAGCCCCCCTGAAAGACTCCAGCGACCATTGTGATTAAAACAGACGCCATATAAATAAAGCTGAATTGAAATCGATTCCAACTGAAAGGAAAGCTCCACCAACTATGCGCCAGCTGTATCTCGCCACGTGTTTATCACTCGGAATTTGACCAGATTTTTAGACCTTTATTTCAGTAGTGAAATTGGTGTGGCCAGGCTTGAACAAGCGGAGACTCTTCTCCTACGTTAGCGTGTCAGTGCCGCCACCCAATGTATGATGTGTGTGTGTATTTGTCCAGTCGCTTGGAGGCGGCTTTCAGTCCAGAACTTAAGTGACTACCAGCTGTATTGGTTTAGTGTGTGTGTGTGTGTGTCAGTCAGACAGTGAGATCATAGAGGCCATATTGTCGTCAATCTTGTGGTTCACTGGGGTTCTGGATCAAGATGAAGTCATCCCATCACACAGCGACTGAGCTCTGATTTATTTTCCTGCTCATTCTGAGCACATTGGGGGTGATGATACCGGCTATAATTTCTTTCATTTGGATCATCTTCGCCCTGTGCTGATTTCCTTTCTTGCTGTCCTTTATTTATTTTTTTACTTGCCTATATTCTGTCTCAAAAGGTGTTTGCGGTGTGCATCCCAGGCGATCGCACAGTTACCAAATCACCTTTTTTTCTCTATCAAACGGGTCTCTTTTTCTCTCTGTTGTAGTTGACGATTGTGTCCTTTTCACTATCCAGCACCACCAGGGGATGTAACGCCTGTGCTTGTTCTTTATGGTCATCACTTCTGTTATGAATAATTCACCTTTTCTTTATTAAGAATCATGCTGCTTAGCCTCTAAACCGCCCCAGGTTCTTTCTCCATCCTAGCACCGTGGAGGGCGGGAGCCACGTATACAACCCAAATAATGTTGTTGTTCAGCCCTGCGGAAGTGTACATAAGGCAAAAAGAGGAAAAACCGGTTGTGCAACGCTCTAATTAAAGAACCCGCATGGCAGGTTGGTCACAGAAGGTGATGTGGACCATCAGTAAGTTTCCTTTAAGATTTTGGTTTGCAGATTTTATTCCCAGGGAGGATCGCGGTTGCACGCACTGGATCTCTCCTGCTCGGTGAATCACGGCAACCAATAGTCTGTGTTTAATAATTTAGAGGCTCTTTGCGCTAGCGTTTGGCTCCAGTTTAGCGCCGCTGCAGCGGGCTCTCTACCAGTCAAGGCAGCTGTTCCCAGAATGTGGCGAAGGATGTGAGGATAAACCAACCTGTTCAATCATACCACGCTGGTTTTAATATGCAGACATGTTTCAGCGGGGGTTCGTAGCAAATTTAGTCATGACATTCAAATCGTACGCTAATGAGGCACTGAGGTAATCTTCATCAGCGCTGGACAGTTGTGACACCAGTGTATTCCTCTGGCAAGGCCAAATCAACAAATGGACCCATTTTCATCCAGACCTTCATTCCTCAAGTGTCAGTTCTTTTTTATGTTAGAGAAAAGCAGTTTAAAGGGGTTCTTTGAGCGATAAAGAGACACAGGAGGGGATAACGAAGGCTCCCTGTCCGCCGGAGGTTTTGGCCAAAGGCAGAAATGAGCTGTCGTTTTTTTTTTAGTTTGACATAAAATCTGCTTCCACTAAAACTCCTGATTTCTTTTTCAAAGCAATTTAACTAAATGTTTTCCATTTCATTATTAAAAAACGTGCTACGTAAAAAAACCCCCAGAGAATTGCCCCGGTGGACTGCCAACCTTGAAACAATGCTTTTCTTGGAAGTGTGTATTTAAAAACCCTAGTGAGACTTTTTAATGCTGTCTGTGCACTCAGGAACCCTGAAGGTCAAAGCCTGACGAGCGTCCGCGGTGACACTGATAAACCTGCTGGAAACACCAAGGAATTCTTGCTAAGTCTTCCATTACAGCAGCCGCTCATCCAGTTTCTCCTGGCGTCCAGGTTGGGACATGGACACGCCGTCTGGAACCGGATAACTGGGAGTGTTCCTGGTCTAGCTTCTGCTACCTTCGGCTGGTTTATAACGGAAACAAGGCCAGGAGTTTGGTGAAGGCAGCGCCGCTCCTCGTGAAAGAGCGCATATGGTGGTTCGCTTTCGGCGTTTTTGAGATTTATAGCTTGTCTGGGTTGCATTTTGGCAGTGAGCTATTGGCGTTTACGCTTCCCACGGCGCATCGAGCGTGCTGACTGATAGGGGGCATGTGAGGCTAGCTGAGGTTTGACCCGTGGCGTTGTGATCGGTCTCTGCGGGGCGCGCATTGATCTGCAAGCCCGTTGCTAAGCTTCACCTCTGCTCGGTTTGGGTGCACCTGAAAATGGTCAAATCCTCTGACAATCAGAGTGAACTTGGAGAGTAAACTACTGCGTCTTTGGGCTCTGGTGGTAAATAAACGTATATGTTTAGGTGTGCTCTGAATGGGATGCATTTGAACCTTGAAGCTGGTATCTGGGACAGTTGCCTAAACTATTCTGCTGGTATTGACCCATGCGCTGTCTGTCACACTGTTTACTCTAACACACACTCACACACATACGGGCACACACTCTAATATGCGCTGACACATGGCTACGTTGTGTTTAATAACCCAGGAAACAGCCAAATTAACACTTGAAGCCATACTCTCATGTGTTTAATACTAGTTTTCATCCGCTGGCGATAGCTGTGTGTTTCTCTCGGCCACTGGCAGGAAGTATTGATCACTTTGCTTCCAGCTTAATTAAAAACCGATTTGACTGATTTGGACGGCACCGTGCTGGAAACACATTTCTCTCCAAGTGGAAATGTGGGAAGAATCCTCCCGGAGGTGTGCTTTGAACCTCCGGTCGTCAGTATATAATAAACTGGCGACACAGATCGTAAAACATGTATAGGAGTTCATCTACATGCAGGTGTAAAAATTTATTGCGGTAGTGCTTCATCTGCTCTGCCGATAATGAAGACATAAAGAAGACAAACGTGAATTCCTCCTCCATCATTTATTTACATTTACGTGAATGTGGGATTTTCGGAGAGGAACCTACAGAATTTCCCCTCCAGCGCAGCGGCCACCGGCCAAAGAGGTCCATTGGTGTTTGTCGTGGCCAGCTTGTTTCCGCCCAGGCCACTCGTTGCTGCGTCCGTGTCCTCCGGGTGACAGGGACACGCTGTCAGAACATTAGCGAAACTGTAAAATCCTGCAAAAGTGTCTATAAACGCATTGCGTCACCGATGAAACACGAACCGCTAATGGAGGCTACTCAGTGCTAAGTGAAGACTACCGAAAAACCACCAGATGCTCTCATCTCCTGTCTGCAGTATCGGCTCGGAGAGCTGAGAGGGAAAGAGGGATCTTATCACAGAAGCGATGCATTCGAGTGTCAGGCAGAAGGTTTTTTCTATCTACAGACGTCTATTTATCTATCTAATCATCTGCTTATCCGTCGAAAGGGATAGATCCACTTATCCGCATCAATCAGCTTTCACGCCCTGGCCGAGGCCGCGATGGAGACGCAGCGGCGCCGTCTGTCACCTCGGGTCGGCGTCAGGCTGTTTAGCACTCGGAATGCGATAACCGTGACGCCCCAGGCCGCAGGCCACCTGGACATATGAGGAAGAGCTCTCTCTGGACAGTTTTTCAGCTGTCTGCGGCCAGAACCAGGCTGTGCGCTCGAGACCAACGCCGTCAGATTTCAACCATATCTCTCCATCTCCTTGTTCTTTGTCCTCCCGCCTTGATATTTCCATCCTTCTCCCTCCCTTTTTATCTCCCCTGTCTTAACACAGCCTTTTTGTCTCTCCCTTCCCTCTGCAGTTTGCTGTTTTGTGGTCCACAAGAGGTGCCATGAACTGGTCACCTTCTCCTGCCCGGGCGCTGATAAGGGGCCCGACACAGACGTAAGTAAACAGAGCTCAGCTGTTGCCTCTCACATGATGCTTGTTGGGAGGATTGTTCTGGAAGAAAACGCCGCCTGACCAACGCATCAACCCGACCAGGCCCTGGTTCTGGGACAGAGATAGATCTGCATTAGCGCTGCGTCACGAGCTCAGCAGCACCAGCGCTTTGCCTGCACGGCTACAGTCGGATGCGCACATCTGCCTCCTCGGGATGAAATCACTCCATCCGATGCCAACGCCTCGCCTTAAACTCTGGCACAAACTTTTGGAGGAAATGAACGGAACTATTCCGAACCGATACTAGCGCTCCGATAAAAGCTCTCTCCTGTGTCCTCGGAGCTTTCCCCCTGTACCGTCGGACAATGGCGTCCCCCCCCTACAGCCGTCCTCTGCGCTGCATTCAGATGCCGGGCTGCTGTAACCGGAGATATGTCCGCCATTCAAGACCATAAAACCAGACTCTTTAAATAGAAGCCGTGAAAGATATGGAGGCCCTGACGACCAGGCCCTGATATACTTTATATCTCTCTTTAAATCTCTCCATTTGGCTCATATATAGACTGAAATACTCTCATATTTAGCCACCACTTGCAAAAATATACATTTTTGATTTTCCCATTTGTTATGCTTTTTTTTTTTTACACTTAACAGTGTTGTTGCCAGGAGCAACCACACATATTGCATGACTTAGTGCCTCCCAGGCGTGCAGTCTGGGAAGGCAATAGCTCCCATGGCCGGCAAATATCCCGAAGATCTGCAGCATTTAGGCAACCTGCATTATGTGAGCGGCTGTTTTAGCAGCACACTCATCACGTGTGGCCACGCTGGCTTTAACGGGACACAATGGCAGTGAACATTTCTCTTTTGCATCCGCCTCGGCGTGTTTAAAGGCTGCAGATGTGCGCAGACATTGATACATGGCCTGAAAATGAACCATTAAAAACAAATCTGTTCTTAAGTTTCAAAAAAGCAACATTTTTGACATAAAAGCAGAAACAATTAAAATGTCAGACGCGCTGGTTGAACCAAGGAAAGCGTTGAGTCACACTTGCCTGATTTTCATGCCGGGGTCCCACTTTGGAGCCGGTGCAGCCGAGCACGCCGAGTTCCCGTCTGTGGACGGCGCCAACACTCGTGTTAGATCACACTCATTCCAATAATGTTTTATTCAGAGTTGAGAAAACGTCTCAGAATTATTACAGCTATTGTGAGTTTGTTGTAAAACCAGTTGCAACATTTTACCTTTTTTTTGTTACCGGGGGTGTCACCGTCCCCTCAGGAGACCCTAAGTTACCTTCCCGCTCCAGAGTTAATGATAATACTTAAACTGCACTTGATCAAATGTGATTTTACCAGTGGGTTTCAAAGTTTAGTGCTTGACAAGAGTGTGTATAATGTGTGTGTAATGCATGAGCCTGCTGGTTCACTACAGGGACCCAGCATATGAAACAGAAGAGTTTAGGTGCTGGTGTTAGCGTGTGCGCGTGGCTGATGCATCATTGATGCCCATTCAGTGCAGCGCACATGACCTGCAGCACTGATTTCACCCTCACACACACACACACACACACACACACATACACACACTCTGGCCGATACCTGCGACAGGCTAACAGAGTTAAACCGCAGCACTGCCCTTTCTGTCCTCTCTACTTAGAAACAGGCAGATCGGCCCGGAGGGGGACATAGCAGGTTTGCAGAGCTCAAACAAGACCCAGAAACACACCCCGGTGCCTTCTTAGCAGCATCCTCGACACGTGGTGAAAACCTGAGAGGTAGCGTGTTTATGGGATCAGCGGTTGAACCCGTTGGCGGGAATCATCTAATATTTAAAAGAGCAAAACCTCAGAAGAGGAGCCAGTTTTCCGACTCCGACAGCTCTGGGGAAAAAGGGGCTGTGGTGATGAGACCAGGGACAAACACCCGCTGTTTACTAAAGCTCTTGGGGACGAAAAACTAGATTAAACTACAGTAATGGAGCCATACGTCAATGATCCCACAGGTTTTGCGAGTTACAGAGAATAAGGGCTGTCTGTTCTTACGGGCAAGACAGCCTTGCAAGAACCGACTGTTGCCGTGTGGTCAGGGGGGTGCGGCAACCATCGACGCAGCTCCTGTCTGCAGCTCTTTTTATGGCACCACCAAACAGCCACTCCTATTGCTGAAATCAGATTACTTGATTAGCTTACTAGCCTGAGGTTAGAAACGGACTCTGGTGATTCCTACCTGTTATTGGGAGCAGACAGGGTGAGACTGCAGAACCAGATTAAGTTAGGATGTGAAACCAAACCCCTACCCAGATTGAATTTGTTGCAGGCAGTGTAACGAGCGCCGTCTCTTGCCAGCAGGGGGTGCTGCAGCACCCTCAGCACCCTGCTTCCATTGCCCAGGCGTAGTATTATCCAGCAATATGTGTGTCTGGTTGGAGGTCAGAGTCCTCATCCAGCAATAGGAAGGGCCTGACCACCATTCCTTCCGTTTCCTCCCGCCCGTCCCTGTGTTGAATGCAGGCGGAAGCTTTCGCCACAGTGGGAGCGTCTGCTTTCCACAGAAACAGGGCCACAGAGTAACCCGACGCTTGCGTCTTTGTGAGCCGCACGCCGCGTTTATTTTCGTGCTAAAGTGTCCGCGTGTCCCGCAGGGTCATGTTTTAGTGATCTTTCAGATAAAACATTGCAAACATTGCGATCACATGAAAACCTGGCGGTGGCAGGCAAGGTTAGCTGTTGAGCAAGTCGACTCGTGCATGACGTGTTGGGGAATGTTGTGCAGAAGACGTGAAGAGAAGGAACGAGAATAAAAGGGTTTATCCTTGATCGCTCCTCCATGAATCCAGACAAACGTGCGTTCCCAAGCCCTGTGACACGCAGAACCATCCAAGACGTTGTTTATAGAGGTGAAACGAAGCGCTCCATTTAACTGTCCTTCTGTTAATATTTATGCAGAAGAGAGGCGGAGGCTCTTTTCGCTCAGCAACATGATATAATGCCAGTTTTGTTGCTAGTAATAATAAACAGGAATGACTGTAAATCGGATTGACGGCTGGCTAGAATTCACTTCCATCAACGAGATCATTCCAGAGCAGCCAAAGTTATTTTAATGAGGGACACGATGTTGTGAATATTGGTGTCATCCAATCAGAACAGTCTCTGTTCTGCTGTTTTGGACTGGGAATGAAATAAACAGTCACTTTGGTGCTTTATTTGTAATTGGAATAACTGATTATTGCACACACACACGTGTGTGAAGTGTCGGACATGGCTAACTGCCTACTGTTCCAATTCTCAAGATGCCGAGTACTCTCCAACTTTCCGAGTAGAGTTCCTGCTCCGTTTCATCAAGTCTGCCTCAGACGCGACTTTGTGTGGACAGCTAAGTATCCCACAATGCATTTCATCTTTCATTTCCTCACTTCTATTAAACTGTCATTAACCCAACGGGGCCAAAGGAAGCTGAGGCCAACAGAGGTTCTGAGGTTTCAACCTGTCACATAATGACGAGGCCTGAAGCTGAACCAGCACTCAGTCTGAAGGTCTGGAAATAGAACGTAGAAGGTACCAATACGTCAGCCCTGCTCTCCGCCTCTCGCTCTCGCTCTCTCTCTCTCTCTCGGAATTGTTATTCTTCATGTCTATGTTTCGTGGCAGTGTTACACGGCTGTTGAACTTATCCTTTGGTCCACCGTTCAAAAACAAACCCCCAAATTAAACACACTTTGAACAAGTTTTCCACAGTCCACAGGCCCTGTCAGGTGGCTCATTAAAATGAAGAAAGACCCTGCCAAGATTTTAACTCTGAAACACGTCTAACTTCTGCTAATTATGAAGCCCCCTAACAGATGGTCCGTGTCTGAGGACTCCATTTATTCTGGCGTTTTTCCTGTGCAGCGTGACCCAGATGAACCGGCAGGTTTTTAGTTAGTAAAAACTCCATTTTTGACCTGATCCGTGGACTTCTTTTAAAAGTCTGCAGCTCTGCCTCGTCTCCTGTTCCACCATCTTTGAAAATTGGTAAATTGGCCCAAACAAGCAGCACCCTGCCCCTCATTTACCCGTCTCATTGCAGGAAGACAAAATGTTAGCCTCATTCAAACGGAGACAAAGGAAAAGACAGAAAATTCCCTGTGAACTTGACTGTAAATAAAAAAAGTGTCGGGTATTAAGGTGTCAGCTATTATCTGGAGCTCTGGGCTAAGACAGATGTATTAACAGACGCAACAAGGCCAGGAAAGCCCCCAGTGAGAGGTGGTGTCAACTTGTTCTTCCCCTCAACACTCAGCAGCTTAGTGAAAGGTCAAGAGGAATCAGGGTAGCGGTTTAGAAGCTAAAAATAGTAACCGTGCCAGCCCCAGCACCTCACGTCTGAATAAGCGATACGTTCAACCTGCTCCCCCCGTGCACCCTGCAGCTTATACTTCTACGTAAAGCTAGCAGATAGCGATATTTACTGGAGAGCAGCCGGTCTGGTGGAGCTGCTGTGTTGCGCGATGGCTAGCTGCCGGGCTGGGCAGTGAGCACTTGCAGCCCTCTCTTACGTAAGGCCGCGTTTATGCAGCCTTTCTAGCACAGACCTGTTGCAGTTCGACGGTGTGTGTGGACATTCCAGAAGCATAATACCGACACAAAGTTGTGTCTGTGTAAACGGGCCTGAATGGAGACGCTGACATGTGGGGCTGTGGTGATTGGGAAAGTCTAGAGACGTTTAAATGTCAGAAAAATCATTGCGATTGAAGATTTTATTGTCTGTACTGTACACCTTAATGAATAGGAGCAGTTTGTTGACTTCAGATTTGGTGGCTTAGCACTTTTGACTGGTACTTTTTTCCAGCTAGTTTTACAGATTGCCTTCGCCGCGTTACTGGGCATCCCTTTGTTGTTTATACCAACAGTAATAACGGTAATTTGAGACGGTAACTAAAGACATGCTCGGGACTGAGGGCAAAATTAACGGCTGTGCTGTTTCATTGTTAATAAAGTGCTGTTTGTGTCTGGATGCACAGTCGGTGGCAACGTCACGGCGGGTTTGAGTCCAGGCCGCCAGCTGTGTTGTGTTCTGCCGATCGCTTTTAAACACTATTATTTGTGCGGCTTGCTAGGTGTTACACCAAAAAGGTGTGGCCGTGGCTTTGGTGAGGACTCTCTGAGAATAGTACCGCATTTTTAACATACTTCAAGTGCTGTCGCTGTTGTGTTTGTGGAATAAACAATTCCTCTGCTTACTGAGAGAATCCACTTCAGCTCAGTAACACATGACCTGCTCCTGGATAATTATCCAGGGAAACCAAAGACTGTAGAGCTTTGGGAGTGCACTCATCAAACATTTGCCTATCTGGTCAAAAAGCATTTGAGAATTGGAGCCTAAACCAACAATGTGTCATTTTATTCCTTACGTTTCCTCACATCTGGTAAAGAAAGAAGCTCCTCTTGTCTTTTAAATGTCACCTCCCAGCCAAGAATGAATGAGAGATAACAAGAGGAGGGAAAGGGGTGCATCTGATGCTGAGTCGTGAAGTAAGCGCTCACCCTTAGGCAACGGGAAGATCAGCGGGGGTTTGACACATTACCCACAATGCCTCCTTCTCCTATTCTGTCCCTCCTTGCTGTAAATGTCACATCGGGTGGATCTTTAGACTCCGCAGGAGGTTAGTGGAGTCATTTGAATCCCAAACCTCTCCCCCCACCGGGGGTTCTTTCATATTCTTCTATGCAGTTGTAAAAAATAAAGCCATAGTTGCGCCAGCAGACGTCGACTCTGCCGCTGTGTCAGTTCACAGACGGGGAAAACTCCTGAAATTTCAGCTATCGGCTTGGCTGGAAACAACCTCCCTGACACAATACCCACAGCAGGGTGCTGTAGGTCCAAACAGCTAATCGACTGGTATTAAACCTATTAAACATACAACAAGAAGCAAATTGTGGTCCCTGAAATCTACCTGCAGCTCCTGAAGACTCCCCTCAGCCTCAGCCCGCCAACCTTCTTCATTAGCGGTGACTGGCTGGCGCCCGGTTCACTAATTAAACCGTGTCGGAGGCTCAGGCTCTGGCTAATTAGCCGCCGTGACTGGCACCACTGCATTTGAGCCCCCCCGTGCTTCTGTTTCCTCAGAATCTGATAACCTCCAGCCTTTTGATCTGTCATCTACTGCGGGGCCTGTTTTTGATCTGTACCCTCACATGCAAATCCAACTGTTATGGCGAGCCAAATGCTCATGTGGCCCGTAGATAAAAGGCAATATGCTGTATCGTGGAGCTATAATATACTCTTCTTTTTATGCCACGGTGAGTTTTAAAAGTTGCCCATAAATTTACAAAGGACATGGTAACTCTTTAGTTTGGGGAATACGTATTAACCTTTAACCTTTGCTATGGATAAAAACGCATTAATGTGCCGCTAATACTCCCGCTGGTTGCCAGGCAGTTAATGTATTTTCAAGATATACATGTTTCCAGATTATTTCCTATTAATCGCACATGACATCTGTCTCAAATCTGCCCAGGCTCAACAAGTGAAGGCTGCTGGGGATGTTCCTTGTTTACTGGTTCCACAGTGGCGCTCCCTCTAATGATTCCGTCGACTTTTTATATTCACACAACATCAAACTCTTGACTTCCTGGCGTCGGCGGCGAGCTCCGCTTCACCGTTATCGCTTTCCTGTGGTGAGATTAGCCACCGAGTGGCTCATTGCCTTCGGCGCAGCGCCCCGTTAACCCCCGTGCTGGTGGAAGGCCAGCGCCACCCAGTCTGTCTTGAATGTCCCATTAAGACCCAATTAGGCTGTAATAGGGGGATGGAAAAGCACTGGGGTGAACCGTTGCAACCCAGCGTTCACAGAGAGGACGGTAATGGACGACCAGCGCAGCCAGTGGCCTGAAGGCAGGTACACAGGTTTCACTTTTCACCTTATGAGTCTTTAAACGGCCAATCAGTCGCTGTTCGCCCTCATCTGCGGTTCACCCAACGCCTTCCATGTGACGCTGGAGTAGAACATGTGATCCACCGGTGACGGAAGCAGCCTTCATTCATGCTGTTAATGGAAGGAACAAAGCGTGGTGGGGTGGGGGCGGTGAATGAGTGGATAATCCTTCAGGATCAGCTGTGTGTGGGTGGGTATGAGGACCAGCAGCTGGCCCGGCCCCTCTGTGGATCCGTCTCATCAAAGGCAGCGGCTGGCTCCAGGTTCCTCATGTGCGGGTGAGAACATCGACATCGAAAAGAGCGACTGACCCGATCATCCAAGCGTGACCGGGGCTGTCGGCGTGGCTGTTGTCTTAGATCTGGAGGTTGCATCATACCTGGGCTGAGATCCACCTTTGGAACATCTGCAGGTGGAACTGCTCCCACGTGGAATCTGTCACACGTTTAAAATCAGTCTTTGGTTCATGAGAATTCCGGTGTTCAGCATAAAGCTTTTGAATGGATACTGAGGCTTTTAGGTTGTTTTAGGGAATTATCTCAGGTTTTCCTTATTGAAGACATGTCTTGGTCACGTTTGACTCCTCTGTCCTGTAAATAGGGACCAATCCAACCAACCGGGTAGGCCAGAGGTCAAAGGTGGCCATAGATAAGGTGGTACCTCACTGGGTAACACTGCCACAAAAACTCCCATAGAAACTGCTTGATGGGGCTCACCCATCAGGTGAGTCCTTTGGGTCCCATGTCCCAGGGGTGAACAGGTGTTTACCGCTTTAGAGTCTTGTTCCAAGCACTAAGGCTATGCCTCATACTGCATTTGGGTTTTTCTTTATCCTCTTAGATTTATGTCTGTTGTTCTCTTTGATCCACCAGGACCCCAGAACAAAGCACAAGTTCAAGATCCACACCTACGGGAGCCCCACCTTCTGTGACCACTGTGGTTCCCTGCTGTACGGCCTCATCCACCAGGGCATGAAGTGTGACTGTGAGTTGAAATCTGCCTGTTTTCACCCACCCAAGCCAGAAAAAAAAGAAAGAAACCCTAAAAATATGTAGTCAATCTACGAGCGCTAATGCTGCAGCTTGGACGAGCAGAAGCGGCAGTCTGGGTTGTTGGGAGTTGTGGAACTGCTGCTGCTGCTGAAGTGCCAGCAGCGCCGTGGAAACGACTCCCACCTCTGTGTTTTATCCAAGGTCCATCAGGCGTGAGTGAAAAAAAAAGGAGAAAGAAATAACAGTTTACCTCAAGTGGCTCTGAAAGGGAGCTTTGCAGACATGGTTCTCCTGAAGATAAGCCTTCGTTCCCCGTGGCTGAGCGTTGCAGGCCTGTGTGAAGCCCCTCCTCCTCGCTCATTAAAATCGACCGTGGTCTATTTTCGGTCTGCCGCAGAAATAGACCCCATCCTTCGTTAATATCCCTCCGTCGCTCCTTTAACTGTGTGCTAAAGGATTAGCACACATGTCTCACGGAGCTTTTCGGTAGCTTTTTTTTCCACCTGAAATGTGAACAGAGAGGCGGAGCGGCGGACGATTTCAGCAGATCTGCAGCCCTTCGGATCCCGGCCCCGGAGGCTGGGATCAGGGGCGGCGGTTAGCGACAGAATGTGACTTTTCTGCCACCACTTCTCGCCCGTTGACCTGTAGGCGTGATGGAAACATGAACCGTTCCCAATGCGTGACATCACGTCGCAGAATCTGGGTCAGCCCTGTTGTTTGTCACACGCTGCTCAGAGAAAAAAAAAAAGAAATCCTTTAGTATTGTGCCAGACATGCACGAGGAAATTGAAAAATGTCCTACGGGGTAGATGTGAAATACAATTTCTGGGAATCACAAGCGAGGAAAATGGCATCATTTAGGGAACAAACTTGGGGATATGTTTCATTGTTTCTGTTATTCCTCTAACATCTGCGGCCTCTTTTACCCCCCAGCCTGCGACATGAACGTGCACAAGCAGTGCGTGATGAACGTGCCCAGCCTGTGTGGAACCGATCACACCGAGAGGAGGGGCCGCGTCTACCTGAAGTGCGAGGTCAGCGGCGACAATCTGCAGGTGACGGGTAGGTGCGGCTTCTTGCACGCGCTCTCCATCCGAGGGCGGCGCTCGTCTCTCCGGAGCCTCTCCGCTGTGCGGATTTTGGAAGAAAAACGGTGTCTCTTTTTCCACCCGGATCGATAAAACCTCTTTAAAAAGAGATCCGCCGTCCTAGTTACAGCACACTTGCAGTCGCAGTCCAAAAATGGCGGCCTGAAGAGGTGTGCGATCTCTTGCGCGAGCCTCTTTGAAGCAGTCACGATCTGCTCCTGAAGCCTCAGATCCACCTGGCGGCCACCATTTGATGCCTTCGTCAGTGTCTCATCGGGATGGCACAAAGGGGAAGCGCTCCGTTCGGAAGCTCGGAAAAAGATCAGTCGTCTCTCTGACCGTCCCTCTGATTACATTATTGAGCAGAAGCCTTTGGCACATGGCTTTTTAATCACTCACGTGCCTGGTTTCAAAGTAGCACCTGGATTTGCCTGCCTGCCTCAGAGCGGCGCGTGATTACACACACTTAATTCCATCTATTTGTGAAATTTAATGAACAGGTTTGACTTCCTTCTGCAGCTGTGAAGGGTTTCTATCAGAAAAGAAGCATCCTAAGGTCTCCAATCTGTAGCTAATGCTCTGTTATGTCTTCAATATTTCTCTGACATATGGAAAAAAATGAAGAAATCCCCACACGGGGGGATTTGCATGTGAGGGTAATTATATATATTATAGCTTTTACATTCTGTTTCCTGCATTACCACGCAGTTATTGCCTTTGCAGGATTAAACTTCTGTGAGCTGTCATGTCTGGTGGTATTTAAAATGTCTGCTCGCCTCCCACGGTGAACCTTAGACAGGCAGACACCTATTTATCTACACAAACTGGAAGCCTGGGTAGATATCTGAATGACTCTCAATTACCTTTTACCTTCGACCATTGTGTAACATGCCTGCGACATTTGTCAGGCATTATCGGAGCACGAGTGTTTAATGATGCTGCAACGAGGAGCTGACAGCAGGTGCACAGAAGCGTTTAATTAGCCGACTAAAGGGGCCCCCAGCCTCCTAAGACCCTGGCGCTGAACCGCGCTGACTCCTGCTATTATCAAATTATCACTAAAGGAAGGAGGGTCAGTGTGGGCGCAACGGTGATGCAACAGGCATCCATGACTAACAAACGAAAGAAAAAAACAGCCGAGTGCATCATCGCCTCGGTCGCCGAATAAAACAGCACCGACCGCTGTTTTATGGGCAGTTTAAATGGCCGAAAAAAGATAGCTGTAAATATTTTTAGTGGTTACAAGCCTGTAAAAGGTGACATCAGAGTTGGAAGGTTCCTAAACGGAGACAAAAGTAGGCGAATTCAGTTTGTCAAGTAATTTATTGAACATGTTAAAAATCGCTGGCTCTCTTCCGGCTGTGGTTTCCCCGTCCTAGCTTAACTCCACGTCACGGTGCGTCGTCAGTTTCGTGTTTACTGTTTTGTTTTGTTTTTTTTCCAGTGACTGCAGTTGTTAAAACCTCAATACACCCGATCGGCAAACTTTGTGTCGAAGTTTGCCTGGAGCTGGTTTGCTGTCACCCAAGCACACGCTTTAAAGAGCTCTGATCGGAATTCCTGAGCCGTATCCTCACCTCCGAGCTTCAGTCAACATCCCTCCATTCCAACCCGTTCACCTTCCAGATGCTTAGAACAATTTCACCAATGTTCTGACGCCGGGCGGGGCCTCGTCGCTCTACTCTCCTCAGGAAAAGCTGCACCAGTTCTTTCTTTATCTGTTTTCAGTTAGAATTTTTGCTCCTGTATAAACTGTCATTATTGGTCTCTGGAAACTGGTTCCTTCCTGCAAATTAAGTAATTGGCTTATATAATCAAATATATCATATAATTTGGCATGCTTTTTTTTTTGTTCTTGAACTAAGAGAACAGCTCCATAAACAGTGCTGTGATACAGCATTTATCCCCTCCTAATTTCTTGTTTTTTTTGCACATTTTTGCAATGATAGATGTTTTTCATTGCAGTTTTGATGTAACTAGCGCCTTCTAAATACTTCAGTCAACAGAAAAGAGCCGATTTCAGGAGGGAGACGCTCCTTGAGAGGAGCCTTTGTGTTCTTTTTGGTCCACAGTGGACTTCACCTTGGAACTCTCCCATGGTCGCCATTTTAGCTCAGTCTGAGCTTTGACCTCGGCGGAGGCGAACGAGGCTACAGCTCTCTCGATGTCCTTCTGGCTTCTTGGGCGACCTCGTCCATGAGTCCTCACCGCGCGCGTCCGTGGGTTTGCCGGAGATGGGAGAATGTCCTGTTCGGAATGAAGAAAATGCCCGACTGAACAACACGTGTTGTGTTTCCTGGCTCGCCCTCTCGGTCCTGGACAGTCCCTCTCTGTCCACGGGGACAGTGAACGCCACCCTCCTGCTTCTCACAGCGGCGCCATTGTCCGTTGACCCCGGGAGCGGGCTTTCCTCTCCGTTCTCCCGACGTGTCTGCACGAACCTGCCTGCAGCTCCTCGGGGACCCTGGGAGAGACGGCGGGTCCCCGGTTGACTCCCCCCATTTAAAAGCCCTCTTCTCTCCTTCTCACTTCCATCCTCTTCCTCTGGGTTTTTTTAAGTCGGCGCTTTCGCCTTTCTATGAGGTTTGCCGCACTGAGGCTCCTGCAGGAGTCGGGAGGATCTCTGTGTAGGTGAGGTGTGGGTGTGTTGGTCAAAGTGACGCTCCGAGATGATGTAGGTGTGGGTGGATCAGGGAAGACAGATTTTACCGTTGAACCTTTGGGGGTGTAGCTGCCCTTTACAGTAGAAACATTTACATCTTCTGGACGATTTATCCAGCTTTCCCGAGTCCAAAAAGCTGCCACAATGCAGGAAATATGAGTTAGGAAATGCCTGAAATGTAAAAAGTGGTACTTCCAGATCAGAGGTGGGCAATTATCTTGCCTGAAGGGCCACATTGGGTTGTAGAGCTTGATGAACGGGCTGGCTAATGGAGCAGGAAAATAAGCTCCCAAATGAGTAAAAGTCATGCTTGATGTGCTATTGAATATCTGGAAGAGCCTGTAAATTGGTCCAACCAGAGATGGAAGATGAAGTTTGGCCCCACCTTCGTGAAAGTACAGGCTAGGCCAAAGAGGCAGGGGGGTCTTTTCTAGCCAATCAAGCTGACAAACTTCCTGATTTTGGCTTTTGGAATAATTATTGTGGAAGCTCTGGGGACCAGATTAAATAGTTCACCGGGCCACATGTGGCCCCTGGGCCTCAGTTTGCCCACCTCTGTTCTAGACCGTTTTTGGTGCTTGTTGGAGATGGAACTAGGTTTTAACCCAGCCAGGCCCTCCAGGTTCCAGGCCAGTGTGAGGACCTGATAGGAGGCAGCGTCTGGGTTTGTCCTCTAGGTCCATCCGTCTCTTTCTAGTCTAGATGGATCTGCTGGGCCATTTCACTTATCCACACAGTCCCAGAAAGGCCAACCACAGGTTCCTCTCTGAGAAGGATCACTCGGAATCCCAGCTGAGTTGAGCTGAGATGGGAAAGCTGAAAGTATTTGAGTTTGCTGCCAACGGACCTCCAGAGAAGCGGCCACTGGGACAGGATCTGCTGTCTGACTGGTCTGTGGTGAACTCTGGTCCCTAACCGAGTACATCATCCACCATCTTTGAAGGTTTTAACAATGATACGGTGGAATAATTAAGGTTGTAATACATCTGATTTGTTCCAGGCTAGGTTTAATGGGGGGGTTTGCACATTTTTCTTTCTTTTTTTTTTTTTGGATTAGGCAACATCAACACATCACACACCCGTAGGCTTCGTATGTTGCGTCAGTAATCCTGTTGTTCCGTAAAATTATTTCCCACATTTCATAAAGCGCTTTGTCAGGGTGGCGGAGAGCAAACATCCTTCTGAGGTTTGGTCACTGAAAGACAAACCTCCATGTGTCAGGTAAACATGTACTGAGAAAACTTGCAGTATGTGTTTTGCGGTATACAGACATCATTCTAGCTCAGCTGTCTCTAGACTCACTCAGTGATGCTCAAATCAGGATTTTCCTGCGCACCAGAGAATTGTACTGTTTCACAGTACTTTCACAGTACTAAAAAAACATTTAGCCCTGGATATTGGAGCTGGTATTTGTATTTCTTTACTCCAAGCAGAAGCTGCAGCTCCGCATCGGCCATTTTGTTGGAGGCTAAATACTGCCACCTCCTGTTAACTTATGGTATACCATCTGTTGTTGTACTGTATACCAAAACATTTTATTGTACTCAATTCTTACATCTTCTCAAATTTGATATTTGTCAAACAAAGAATAACATAGATTGTCTTTTTCACCCTTTTAAAATATTGTATTTGATCATTACGGTAGGTTATTACAGACTGCGATAAATGCCTTGTTCACACCTGAAAATCCCATTATATTAGTCTTTTTGAAAGACGCTGCAGGAAAATGGATCAGGAGGAATGTGATTCAGCCTGTTCAGCTCTGGAGATCCGACAAGCTCATATAGCTCTGGGTGATGCATAGATTTTACACTTTCTCGGTGGGTTTCTGGGAAAAGCTGCCGAGTCAGCAAACTTCAGTAACTTCCCAGACCTGGAGTAGCTTATTCTTGGCATGGTAGCTCCCACACTTGCTCTGTGTGTGTGTGTGTGTGTGCGTGTGTGTGTGTGGGAGAGAGAAAGTTGTTTTTTTTTCTTTGGTCTTTCCACCAGATGCATTAGCAGGTTGCCGCGGCTGCATCCTGACAGCATCACCAACAGACCTGATTAGTGGATGTGAATCATCTCCCCCAACCACAACACTTTATGCCGACCACAGATTTTAATCATACACGGCACATTTGAAGTGAAAACAAAAACAGGAAACCGTTCATGTCGCTGCAGCCTCCCCAGCTTCCGTCACGGTGACTGAGTGCTTGAATCCAGTGTCGTTTCTAATCTCCATCAAACATTTAAATCTCTGTGTGTTCAAGGAGATAGCACAAACAAGGGCAATTTGTTTTAACTACATTTGTGTGGAAGGCTTTGGTGCTGCTGTGTCTAAATGAGTTGCACGCTCCCATTCGGCCAAAGCCATTTGCAGCCGTGTTTGCCTCTTGGTGGAAATGGATTTTTCTTTTCTATAGATCCCTTTAAATCTGTCAATAATTTCTGTCATTTAGCATATTTCTGCTTTCCAGGTCAAAGTTTAGCCGTTAGCATATCCGCAGCGGAATGAAAGTCCATTCCTCCTCACATCTTTCTCCCTACTGTTTATCTCCTCGTCAGTGGGTGAAGGCAAAAACCTGATCCCCATGGATCCCAACGGCCTGTCTGACCCCTACGTCAAGCTCAAGCTCACCCCTGACCCCAGGAGCGAGACCAAGAAGAAGACCAAAACCATCCGCTCCAACCTCAACCCCCAAATGGAACGAGACCTTTACTTTGTGAGTGAATCAGACGCCATCAGTAACGTCTCAGCCTGTCGTCTGTTGCCATGGACACTAAATCTAATAAACCGTTACTGAGCGCCTTGAGGGCGACCTGAGCTGATGTGTGTCATCCTGGTGTTCCGCAGCAAGCTGAAGGCCACAGACAAGGACCGCCGGCTGATGGTGGAGGTGTGGGACTGGGACCGGACCACCCGGAACGACTTCATGGGCGCTCTTTCCTTCGGCGTCTCAGAGCTGATGAAATCTCCAGTCTGTGGCTGGTACTTCAGTTTCTCATCCCGGGAACTTGGGCTTTCCTGTTGGCAACAAGGCCTCTGAGGCGTTTCCTAGAAACGAAGCGACGTGCAGTGACAGCCGCTGTCTCCTTTTCTTCAAGGTACAAGCTTTTGTGCCAGGAGGAGGGCGAGTACTACAACGTTCCCATCTCGGAAGAAGATGATGGCAACGAGGAGCTCAGGCAGAAATTTGAGGTGAGTGTTGGAGCTTGAAGGAGCCGTAGGTCAGCATGTGGCCAAACTGGCACTGCAATCACGGCCCAAATGCTGTAGAGGGCGCTGTTTCTCCCATAGTGGAGGCTGCGGGTACGAGGGCCACCTTGGCCAGTTCTACGTTACCATGGTAACTGGCAACCTGGATGAAAAAGACCACTTATTCGACCACTGATTTCGAGATAGATGGAGGGTGGTGCATCAGGCCTCCACAAGATAATAATGTCACTTCTTTCTTTTTGACAACTATTTCACTTTAGAAACGAGAATATTCTGGCCACTGTTGTCGGTGATGAGGATTAGAAATGAACATAATCTGATCGTGTCTGGTGACATATCAGGGCCATTTTTTACTTTTAAAACCATTTTCTTACCTACAGCTTTGTTAAAACAACCTTTTTGGGGAGAATTTAAGAGGTAAAACCAGTCCAACACTTAATTACGCCCATCTCTCTGGTCGATTTTTTTTTTTCTCTGTGTTAAATGTTCTGTGTGTTCTTTTTATGTTTGTCGTCAGTTATTAGGAATACCACCGTTTAAAAATGCTTAGGTTTGGTCACGTCTCCCAAAACGATGTTCCGTGTAGCCTCCTGGTGGCTTGTGCACACACAGCTCAGAACGCTTCGGCCGAGCTCTTCACCGAGAGTCATTTATCTGCCCTTTTCCCTCATTCGATCTGCCCCAGCGGGTCGCCTGTCGGACAGTCAATGCGTTCCGCCGATGGTCCTCCTCTCGGTGGGGGCTTTGACCCCCGCAGGAGACTTTTTGAAGCTTTTTTTCTGCACCGCAGCGGAGGGCGGTGTGAAAGGGAAAGAACCGGAAGAGAGGATTCTTTTCAAAAGCCAACAAACTCAGCCAACACCAACGTCCTTGTGGATGCCTGCAATTGGTTGACATGGTAACAGGGTCGTTTTTCAGCAGCGTCTGCGAGGATTAGGTGTATTGTGATGCAGGATTGGTGTGTGTGGTTATGATTCAGCTGCTGGCCACACACTGATACAAGCTTGTCCTGCTTACACATGCTCACAAAACCCCATATTTTAGTCCATCATTTAGTGAAAGCTACCGTGTTGATTTTCAACACTGTGGAATCTATAGCTGACACATGATCATAAAGTTAAAACAAAAACAACCGAGTAGAAAAACCAACTTCTGCCACTAGGTGGCGCTGTTGTAAAAAATTATAATCAACTGTCACTCACGTTGAGATAAGTGTGTGTGTGTGTGAGAGAGAGAGAGATCTTTTCTTCACAAACAGGCCCTGTACTCATCCAGAGGCAGATTTACCCTTTGTTGCAACTGATTGGAGTGATTTTCATTCCTGGTCAGGATTTTATGAAAGGAGGCTTCAGTGCTTCAACTCTCAGCCGTCTTTCTGTCTAAGCTGACTCAGCCGTTCTCCAGTGTGTCCTACCGTAAGTGAGCCGGGCCTTTTGTCTGTGGTTCCAGGACCAGGCAATAGTGAACAGGCCCACTCAGGTGCGTGTGGTGGGGACAGACGTAAGGCTGCTGCTTGTTCCGCCCGGGCCAGGACTAAAGCTTCTAGGTGTGCTGTGGTCTGATGTGGCCTGATGTGGTTTGTGCTTCTGTGCAAACTCTGGTACCTGTAGATGCCATTAACCAAACTAAAGCTTCTCAGAGCTGGTTTTCTTCAGTTCATTGTCCTGAGCTGAGAGGGAATGTCTCCTGTTATGATTTATTTTGACCTTAATCAAATCAAAGATCTGTCAGTTCTTCTATGGAAGAATATTCCTCTTCTGTTCTAGCTACAGATTTGACCCTGCATGCAGTGCAGCTCTTTCTGCAACTTGAGGTGCTTTATGTCGGCTCTTTCTTTATATTCGTCTTTGAGTCAATAATACCGTTGATGCCAGTTTCTTAAAGGACAATTGTTTTTCCTTATGTTCCTTGCTGAAATGAAGGACCGGTCCTCCATATTCTCCAGACAGGTCATTCATTTCTGCATGTTTGGCCCAGCATTTGGCTTCGTGTGGCACCTCTGCAGAGCGCTGGTCGCTTTGAACACGACGTTTAGGACTCAGCTGGACCTCGTCAGTGCTTTAACGTTCAAGTAGAGACCACTCCACATACACACGTTAATGTAATTACTGTTCTGTGTATGAAAGGTGAGAATCCAGTCAAACGGATGCTGCACCTCCATCCACTGATGAATTTAAAGAAGCTGAAAAGCGCATCTTTTTCTCTCCTGCGGTTCCGTCCGTTCCTGTCTGTTTGCACAGCAAGAGTCCTTTCCTGTGTGTTTCTGCCTCTCTGCACAAACCTCAGGGTTTCAGTACCTTTAGGGTCCTGTGCGTCTGTCGGCCTCAGGGTTTCAGAGTTTTCCCGCCTCTCCTCTTTCAGAAAGCCAAGCTGGGCCCGGGCAAGAAGAAGATGTCCGAGACGGACGGACCGTCCAGCCTCATGCCCTCCAACATCATGGACCAGGTCAAACTCTCTGATTTCTCCTTCCTGGCCCGTGCTGGGGAAAGGCAGCTTTGGCAAGGTGAGGAATCTGGCCCCGGGGAAGCGCGCGGACCAGGAAAGGCGTCTTTCTGAAGGGCTGCTGCTCCGTAGGTCATGCTGGTGGAAATGAAGGCCACCGGGGAGCTGTACGCCGTCAAGATCCTGAAGAAGGATGTGGTGATCCAGGACGATGACGTGGAGTGCACGATGGTGGAGAAGAGAGTCCTGGCCCTGCAGGACAAGCCGCCTTTCCTCACACAGCTCCACTCCTGCTTCCAGACTGTGGTAGGTGGAGCCATTTCTGCCGACTCGATGCCGAAGAACGACTTTGCAGAACGAATACTGCGCCGGGTTTGCTCCGGGGTCGGTTCTACCCCCGCGAAAACACTCCGTCGTTGGTTTACCAGTAAACGAGGGAGAAATGAACGTCCAGCGCACGACAAAATGTTTGGAATGCTGCGGGGACAGTTTCAGGTCAGCTCTGGATTGTTTGGGATCGTGACACCAGCCGGTTGGACGGTCGTCTTGGCCGCCGGTGCTCGTAAAGCGCTGGCAAACGCAAGCGAGACCGGGGTCAGGCTCCAGCTGCCAGGGCCCATAAGGGACCAGCAGCGCTCCGCACACACGACGCATCCTGACAGATGTCCCCATCCAGCGCTTTCCCTTCCCCATGAAGCGCTTCGTCGTGGACTTTTTAGGTCACCTTGTCATGGTGAAGTGTCGCAGGGGCCGACAGCGGGAGTTGAGGGCAGAGCGCGGCACCGCCACGTTTACCGGATCCGCTTCCGTAACGCTTGGCTCCTCTCCTCTTCCCTCTGTCTCTGTGATGGCAGGACCGCCTGTACTTTGTCATGGAGTACGTCAACGGTGGAGACCTGATGTATCATATCCAACAAGTTGGCAAGTTTAAGGAACCCCAGGCTGTGTAAGACGCACACGAGACACACACCAGCTTCCACAGCAGGGAACAACTTGTTGTTGCTAAATAGCGGTTTTGTCCAATAATGGCTGCCCACCTCAGGGCTCAGGCTTTTTAAGTTTGTCGGGCTCAACGTGTGGGTGTCATTGCAGGTTCTATGCAGCAGAGATCGCTGTTGGCCTCTTTTTCCTGCACGAGAGAGGAATCATCTACAGGTGCCTTCACCTTTTTAACCCTGTTTTTTAGTTTCGTTCATAAACGTCAGGGAGTGTCGCCGCCTGTCAGTGTTTCAGCCGTTTTCCAACCAAAGCTCCATGGATTTTTGGAAGGAGCCGACATCCGCGGCGCCGCTTTAAATGTCCGTGTGTCTCTTTAGGGATCTGAAGCTGGACAATGTGATGCTGGACTCGGAGGGACACATCAAGATCGCCGACTTCGGCATGTGCAAAGAGAACATGGTGGACGGAGTGTGCACGCGCACCTTCTGTGGCACTCCGGACTACATTGCCCCAGAGGTAGGTGTGTGTGTGTGTGTGTGTTTGTACTACGGTGTGAAGCCGTTTTCAACCTTGTGCTCCAGATTAAGGTCACTCCCCTCAGGACAGACAACACACGCACGCCCACTCACGAGCACACTGCCATGACGCGAGCGTCCAGTCAGACGCACCCTCGGTTCAACTCCCGTTTGTTTCTCTCCAACAACTGCTAGCTACCACCAAGAGACGGAAAAGGGGAAGAAGAAAAAGCACCACCAGAGGCAAAAAGGGTGCATTTAATAAAGATCAGGACTCGCGTTGGCTCCACCCCCTCGAGGAGCCATTCCCGGTGGTGCTGGAGCAGGGTCTGGGTGAACCCACGGTGGTCTAAGTGGGAGTTGAGCCCAGGGACTTCCAAGCTACTCTCAGTTTATTGGTATTCCTTTAATGGTGGGCCGAGTTATTGATCCTCCCGTGCACAGACGCACGGTGAGCACGCTGTGATTGTTCAGAGTCAGAGGGATGCTAATGGGCCAGCCAGGGAGGACACCGCGGGAGGGACCGGCTCTTCCCGTAGCGCACATCCAATGTCACGTACGTCATGCCGGGGCTCACGCGCACTTTTTTCGTCGGGGTCGACGTGCACGTGGAGGCCTGCTCTGCTGGGAATGGTAACGCCTCTGAAGGAGCGGCTAGCGTGAGGGTAGCTTGTAGCTTCGTAGCACTAAAGACACTTCAGAAATAAGTGTGAGGTAGGAAACTATTTCAACAGTATTTTTTAGGTGCTACACACACACACACACACACACACACGCACACACACAGACCACATGACTACACAGAGTTAGCGCTGTGTTTACGCTGACCTATATAGCCAGTCACCGGGACTTTCTGTCTAGGAGGAATGCTCACTGATGTGACTTTACACCTCAGTGACTTTGACACAGACAGGACCGAGCGAGGAAGAGGAGGTTGGAAACCAGACTGGGTGGGTCAGGGGGGGTGGGGGGTCGGGGGGTAAATTGAAAGCTAAGTCGAAGACAAAGAACAGCCGAACGTGAAAGCAGCGTTGGAGGATATTCATCAGTCTGACACAGGCCGTTTCCCCGCCACGCCTCACCCGGTCCCGACCGCAGCTCGCCGTCGGGGGGTCTGACCCAGGTGCCGACACTGTCGGGATGATGAAGCGATGATAGTCTAACTATTATATGAGTAATGTATCGTGTATATCTATACGATGTAGCCTGGAGCCACATTTATGGTGGTACAGATACATTTATCAGTAACATTTGGATTGTTTGTGGCAGAGACTCTGCAGCTCAGAGAGAGAACTAGTGGACCCCGAGTGTGCCGATGGAACAGCCCCCCACCGTTCCGCCACCAGAACCAGCCTGTACGAGGCAGGAGGGGTCCAGTTTTCTCTCTGCTCAGTTCTGACCCCATCGTCCATGAGTTGCGACAGAAAAATGAAACGAAGGACCTACACAAACGGGAGCGTTCACCACATGACTGCGTTATCCGCAGTAATAAAACGCCTCTCACAAACAGACCAAAGCATGGCCTGATGCACATTTCTGACACTGTTCCCATGACAACAGCAAGGCATCTTCTCACAGAACGCAGCCACAGCACTGGTCAGAAGGCTGTAGCGCCTTGCCCTCTTCATTTTAGCAATTTTCTCCTCAAAGGATGCTTTTTTTTGGAAGCAGAAGTTGTTCTGTGTGTGTGTGTGTGTGTCAGGGAGAAGCCTTGAATAGCTGGGAGTCTGATCCACAACTGTCATGGAACATTAGGCCTAATGTGGGAGACATGTCTGCAGCAGGGCACAGGAACACACACATGCAGATACACAAGCACAGCTGCAGACCGCTGGAGCCACAACTACGGCTACACACACACACACACACACACACACACACACACATTCAATGGATCTAGCGTATTTGTTTAGGACGTGTGGAAGGAGAGGAAGACCACGGTAGAGACGGTTTCAAGCAAACGGAGCCGTCTTCGTTGTGACCCCCCAGTGACTCAGCAGAGCTTTGCTGGCCAGAGGCTTTCGAATAAAAACATTTAAAATAACAGCAAGAAGACAGGATGTCGCTGTTCTGGGGGGTTTTTAGGTTCAAGGTTCTGTATTTGTCAAACCCATCAACACACGAGTGTATTCAGGTCCCAGGTATGAGCACACAAGAAGAAATACAGGCAGTAAAGATCAGCAACTATATAAAAGAATATTTCTAGAATAAAATCTAAAACACCCGAATGATCAGTGTGTGTAATTTGACTGGGATAATATTTCCAGCAGCCTTTTCCTCTCTCATTCTGGTACAGGCACCAAAATGGATAAGAGAGTCTATTACAGTTGTACTAATGCAGTAATAAACTGTAGATTAGCCCGACTCTACATGCCGGCTGGGGGCGCAAAGGTCACCGTGCCTGAAACTGCGAACGTCCGCTGGTGTCGTTGCAACGAGGCGACGGGTTGGCAAAGGCAGCAGGTCACGGCAGCCAGTCACGTAACAGCGGCCGAAAACCATCCGAGCGCCCCTCTTTTATGCCCAAGCGAAATCGTCCTGGTTGTCTTCTTTCTTGCTCTTTCTCTTCGCTCTTCTTCTCTTTCTCTTTGACTCACGCCACCCCCCCTCCTCCTTTGCCGACACGGTCTCTGGCGAGTAGCAGCAGCCGATAACAGATGACTGTTTTAATTTACTTGAGTTGACGTTTGTGCCCTCTGCCCTCCTTTAATGAAACCCTTTAAAGCTTAATTTGGAATTTTTAATATTCCAGAGCCGAAGCGTTGTGTTCTAATATTCTCTAACGAGCGCTAAGCTTATTATCTGCTGTTTAATGTTGCTCTTAATGGCAAAGATGGTGACTAAAAAGCAAGCTTGATACATTAGAGGCTAAAACTTTATGGCTACTCACTAATTTATTCGTCATTTTGAGATTTCAGTGGGTTGGGAGTAGTGACGGGCTCTGCGATTGTGACATTTGAGAGGGCAAAGCCCGTTTTCCTGCTTGTGTAAACGTCTGATTACTTGAGCAGCACAAATCTTTACTCCAAAAGTGGCATCTGACCTTTGAAACTGGCAGACATAGACGAGCGCTACGGCCTTCCGCAGGGTGACCACCCAAAAAAAGCTCACCCGTGGATCAAGGACAGGGTGGATTCTGCATATGGATTCTTACGCCAGTGTGGCCGATAAGCATAAACCCAGCTGTTTCCCACAGCGTGTGTGTTAAAAGTGTGTGTTGTTCTTGAGCGTGGAGCATGTGCACAGACTGTGGAGTCTGTCACATGTTTGTGTCTACACGTGGATGCCGAACATGTCCGACCAGCAACCCTCAGGACAGCATCATGACTCTGTGTGTGTGTGTGTGTGTGTGTGTGTGTGTGGAGTCCCTCGGGCACGGCAGAGGTCAGGTGTTCCACGGTGAAGGTTATGGCATAACGCAGAACATCTCTGCTTTCTGTTTGTATGTTCCATCTGTTCGTACACGTGAGGTTTGTTCGTGTGAGGTTGGGCTCTCGTGCGAGTCCAGATGTTGGTGGTCTTAGACTATCACTATTACAGCGTTGAAAAGGCGCCGTTGTAGCATCGGGACGCGTTCCAGCCTGGGTTCTCCTCCTGGAATCTCTTCCGTTGTCTCCTGACCTGTGCTGTGCTCTATAAAATCCTTCTTTCCTTCTGTTATCGTCCTCATCCCACGCGCCAAATGCTCACATTTAGGTGGAGATCTTTGGTCGAACCACGGCGAAGGTTACAGTGCACGTTCTTCCTCCGAGCTCAGCTGCAGCGTGCACAGAAGCAGCTGATTTCAAGCGGAAACTAAAATTCCGTCCAGTTTTTCTTCACAACATCCTTAAGCACTGACTTTTTTCTTTGTACTGCTTCCTTTTCAGATCATTGCATATCAGCCATATGGCCTCTCTGTGGACTGGTGGGCATATGGAGTTCTGCTGTATGAAATGCTAGCGGGGCAGGTACGTGACGCGCACACGCCAGAACTTGCAGCACGTGTTCAGGTACTCGGACACCTGACTTTACATGCGTGTCGTGGCTGAAAGACACACGTAACAAAAACGACGTGACACCATCACAGCTTAGCACAGCGTTTCTAAAGAGCTGATGTCTCCAATTAGCTCCCTTAGCTCGGACCCCGCGCACGAGAGACCTCTGAGCACAAATTGCAGAGGGGTTTTCCGGTTCTGTTGCACAAGATTTCAGAGCTAAAGCCCTGAATTCGGACAGGAAACACAAATCCAGGCTGTCCGGAGCCGTTTTCACGCTGGAGATGAAGCAAGACCGCGTATGTGGTGGCAAACCTGGGTTCTTGTCTGGGCTGAGGATAAAAACAGCAGCTGATCTCATCGGTGGGATTTAGTCACAGACTGCGGAGAGGAAATGTGATTTAGGTTTTCAAACCTTCGTGTTTTTGACTTGATTATGCACGTTCATCCCTGGAGCACGCTCCTTTCCTTTCCTGTTCCGCCCCGCCTCATCTGAAATCGGGGCCAACAGAAGAGCATTTGTTTCAGCCCAGCCAGCAGCAGCGAGGTGGAAATGACAAATTATTCATTTACCTGGACTGTCATGAGATCCTTATTATGGTTACTGATGAGGGCGTAGAAGCTGGGTCATCCACTCCATTTCACCCGCGCGGTCCTAATGGGGAAATGGTTTTGGTGTTTCCTGCATTTATTTCTCCGCTGCACCCGCCAGCTGCACGGCAAAATGGCAAAAGTAGAGAGAAAACAGTGGCTTGGTGGTCAAATAATCCTCAGGCCGCTCCAACCTTGTGTCTGTCTCTGCAAATCCAGCCTCCGTTTGACGGGGAGGACGAAGACGAGTTGTTCCAGTCCATAATGGAGCACAACGTGTCGTACCCCAAGTCCCTGTCCAAAGAAGCCGTCTCCATCTGCAAAGGGGTGAGTGAACCTTCGCTGCTTGTGTGTCAAACCTTCCATGAAGGTTCTTCACTCAAATAATCCGCCTAGATAAAACGAGCATCCGTGTTCTGCATCGTTTGAAGTGTGCTACTTTCCTGTAAAAACAAATGGTGAAATTTGTGATTGGTTTCCAAGGAAACGGCGCTACAGTTCCTCAGATGCAGAAGGAAGCATCAGGATGTCGGCTCGTGTTTATCCTCGGGGCAGCCGATGCCTCTTGAACGCGGATGCGCTTTGGCAGCTGTCACAATCACTGACGCCATACGGTTCCTCTCCTAGCTTAGCCAGAGATTTGTGTTGCCCACCTTCCTCCTGACGGACGCTTCCTGCTGCCAGTGTCGGTTAGACGCCGTCGTCGGTGTGCCGAGAAACAGGCGGTTTCTCGGGACCGGCCAGGCGCGTTTGCAAGAAAGACACGCGTGAGGGTCCTCAGGGCACGGAGGGAATTAGCGAAAGTGGCACTTTGGTTTCTGTCCGGAGGGCCGTGGCAGGGCCCTCGCCTCTCGTGCTGACCCACAAACGCAGGAAAAGGAGACATGTGAGGGACCAAATTATGGATAAAAGGAAAGAAAGGGGGAAAGAGGGGAAGAAAAGCTGGATGGGAGATGAGGAGAAAACAGGAGGAACAGCGTTAAAGATGGATGCGAAGTATTCTGGTCTTTATTCTCATGGGCGTGTGTGAACTACACACGTAGTACATGAGAAAGAGGTCACAGATGTGGAGCTAATGAACGCAGCGTTACTGAAAGGTCGGCTCATCTTTAATCTGTGGCATAAATCTAATTACTGCAGGTAAAATTGGGTTTCATTAGTGGATCAGTAAGTGAAAGGAGTCTTAATCTGAATTGAAATCTCAATTTAATGGGACAGTGCTGTTTTTTTAAGATATCGTCTAAGACTAGAAAGATGTGGGGACACACAGCCTTTCACGGTCGGCCTGCAGAGGCTGCAGCCGGCAGGAATGAAGCAGGCAGGCGTGGCCGTGCTTGGCTAAGTGGTGGAATCTATTTCATCTACCGAGTCCACAGGCGCGCACTCAGGGATTATATTCTGAGGAGCTCAAGAAAAGCTTCTTTTAGGCTTTTAAATGTGTTTAATTATTAATATGGCCTTTGAGTAACACCGGGGCCTGATCATAGGCCCTGGTGTTAGCTTGTCCACGCTGATGCTGCTTCAAGCGTTTTCTCGTATTTTTCCTCTCTCCTCCTGAGCAGCTGATGGCCAAGCTTCCATCCAAGCGCCTGGGCTGCGGTCAGGAGGGAGAGAGGGACATCCGGGACCACGTCTTCTTCAGACGCATCGACTGGAAGCGCCTGGAGAACAGGGAGATCCAGCCTCCGTTCAAGCCCAAAGTGGTACGTGAGCAGGGGGCCCGACATCCGGGTTAGGGGGAGATCCCCGCTGAGCCTAACCTCTGACCTTTGACACCGTGCACCTGCAGCTGTGTTGTGTTTAGGATGGTTCCTGCATGGGCCGCCAGGACATGAAACACTTATCATTTGAATCTGTAGCTCTTTAGCTCACGAAAAGCTCAGATACTTAAGGTAACATACCGTAAATCTCTCTCACACACTCACACACACACAATGACCTACTTCATCTCTTGTCTCCTGTGTTCGAGGAACTCCGTGTGTGTGTGTGTCTGACATTTTCATTTTCAATATGGTGGTTCTCCTCTGTTTGAACCCTCAAGGGCTCCAGCTCTCCTACCGAGGTGAATCCTGACCTCTGAGTCCGTGCGGCCTCCTGCTGTGCTGCACGCGCGAGCTTTCAGTGTGTGAGCGAGTGTGTGTGTGTGTGTGTTCAAAAGGAAAGTAGGCTGAGGGATGTTCGTAGGGGGGTTTGCAGCCGCTACATGTGAGAAAGGAGACCTGTGCCTGCGAACACGCAGGTCCTTCGCATGCGTGCGCGGGTCTGGACAGAGTGGACGCATTTAAGGGTGAAATGGACAAGAGTCCGCAAAGACCGCAAAAACATTATCGAGTGCTCCCTTAAGCTAGAGCGCACACTAACGATCCGCCGCATGTGTGTCACCGTTCCATGTTACACCGTTTCCGCCCACTAGCTGTGGCAGGACATCTTCTGCCTCTCTAATCCGTCCCTCCTCTTCCTCCCTCCACTTCTCCTCGTGTATCATTACACCAGCTGAGAAACTGCTCTTTTTGGTGCGGGTGTGTGTGGCAGACCCTACAGAGTGTGTTTGGACATAGTGGTGATTGGCAGCTTCGGTGTGGAGGTGAAATTGGTGCATGTCTTCAGAGCATGGCCGTAGGACTCTCGTTTTACCCCCGCCCACTCATTTGTCTTCGTAGCGGTGGGAGAACAGGAAAGGGTGGGAGTGTAGGTGGGTGTAATGGTGGTGGTGGGGGCGCTCTAAGAGTGGGAGGTGGAGAAAGCAGAAACTGCACCGAGGTCTCCAACGCAGCGTCCTGGAATTAGGAGGGCGGATCCAGACCCTTTGGTGGGCGGGTGGAGGGATTCAGACCCCCTGAAGCAGCGCAGACTGTCCCTCCGTCCAGCCCGGCTCCTAACCCCAACCCCAACCATCCCAACTAACCCCTGAGCCATTACCCCAACCCCAGCCTGAACCCGGTCCAGTCCCACCCTTAAAACACACACACACACACACACACACACGCTGCACGGTTAGACTAAGTTACACTGTTAGGATGGCGTGGGTTGCCATGGCCGCGGCCTCGAGGAGAACACGATGAAAAGTGTCTTGAAGGAGGCGGGCACTACTTTGTCGTCCTAAGTAGCTGAGTGCTCTTTCAATCTGCCTGAGTGGCGAGGCGTGCACAGACGGAGGGAGAGAGATTAAAGAGGAGGGAAAAAAGTAGGTCACACACCCATGCAGGACACCGTGTCATGGTAGACGGGCAGCAGCAGCAGCAGCAGCAGCAGCAGCAGCAGCAGCAGCAGCAGCAGCGTCTGCTCTGGTCTGAATCACACAGCGACTGAGCCGCAGTTTCGGGTGCAGCGTCGCAGGCGAGCGAGCGCTGCGGCGGCGGCGGGGACGGACACGCCGGTGCTGGCTAATGTCAGCAGGCTTCAGAGGGAAAACGTCTCACTTCACTTGAACCACAGACACTTCTGATGGATAGAAGACGACAAGTATGCAGAAGCTGCGGGGCCGCAGCGCTCACCCATCAGGTGTGTGTGTGCGTGTGTGTGTGTGGCAGAAAACACACTCCATCTGCAGCCAGTCTTCCAGGATGTGTCCTGACTTCTCTCCTCACTCTGAGAGCTGGGTGGTAGCTGGAAGCAAGCGTTGCCTGTCGGTGGAGCTAGAGGAAGACATTACAACACACACCTTGGGCGTGTCTGTCTCAATGCTTCTAAGGCTGCCTCCACTCTGACCAGAGCGTTCTAAGTGTGTGTGTTGACCGCCGCGCGTGACAAAACAAGGGCTGACACTCCTAAACACAAAAACACAGACCAACAGACAGCTCCTCTCTCTCTCTCTCTCTCTCTCTCTCTCCCACACACACACACACACACACACACACACACACACACACATTGTCTCATCTGTGAATGTGGGCCAGTTCGTCAGTCTCAAAGCCAGGACACAGTTGGTGGCTGAGTCACGCATCAAATTAAAGTGACCCTGAGTTTTCCGAACGTTTGAGAAGAAAGGATCCGACCTCCCAGGCTCCGGCTTCTTCGGACTCCGGCCGTTGTCCTGGGTGGCCTCGTGCACTCGTCTCAGTGTCTCCCTCTTCTCCTTGGAAGCTCAGAATCCCCACCGACCTGGCTAAATCATTCCACCCTGAAGACATCTTCGACTCTAGATGTTCCATCAAAGTCCCTGATGTTCGTTTTCCACTCAGCTGCCTGAATCATTGGGAGCTCCCACTTTTCTAGCTGCTACTGTTGGATATTGCACAGTAATAACCGTAGGCAGGTATAGGTGAGATCCAGAGAGAGAGAAGAGGGGGAGAGAGACACCAAACAGCCAGGGAGACTGGACAGAGTGATCATCCTGGTGGGAAGAAAGGAGGGGAGGAGGTGAGGGAGCAGCGATGGTGGTTGGTGTTGAGGAGGTGGGGATCGGCTCCGCGGATCAGGTTTGTGTCCCCAGCACCTCCTCATGGCAGCAGGTGAGGTTTTCCCTGCTCTGATCGGAGGCAGCAGCTGGGCCGCTGCTCCCTCGCTCGTCCGGGTTTCAGGTGAATGAGATGTGGAGCATGTAATCCGACGTTAGTACCGCCCTGCTGCATGTGGGAGAGGATCAGGTGTGTGTGTGGGGCCCTGCGGCTGGAGAGGGAGGACAGGTTGATGAGGGACAGCTCACACACCCCGGTGCGGTCAGTGCACATCGCGTCGTCGCCCAGATTAGGTTCAACCTCCCACCACAACGCGGGTGATCGCTCCCCAGACCTTTAGACTTGTTTCGTTGCCCTCTGCCTGCTCTGCGCATCAACCATCGGCGCGTCTGCATCCTCCAGCATCCGACCAAACCTTTTCCCGTTTCTCTCTTCTTCCAGTGTGGCAAAGCAGCGGAGAACTTTGACAAGTTCTTCACGCGCACCCAGCCCCAGCTCACCCCACCGGACGAGCTGGTCATCGCCAACATCGACCAGGCCGAGTTTGCCAATTTCTCCTTCATCAACCCGCAGTTTCTGCACCCGTCGCTGGGAAACAGCCTATGAGGAGGAGGGGGAGGAGGGGGAGGCGGGGCCGGCGGCGAAGCCCCTCCCTGCTCGCCAACATGTCCGACCACCACTCGATCAGGCTCCACCGCAACAAATTCCTTCAGTCCTAACCTGAAAGTCTTACTCCTTTTCTTCAGTATGTGCCCCGACATAGGTTATATTCCGTACTTTCTCTTCTCCTTCGTGTACAGTGAAGAAGGACGTCCATTTTTAGCTGAAGGTTCTCAGTGAGGGCAGACAGAAGGCGATTATCTGATTTCCTCCTTATAGTTGAATTATTGGGTAAATGATCTAATCTTATATCTTATTCATACAAAGCAAGGAAAAACTTCAAAATGGAATTTAGGGTGAAATTATAATTTCCTAACAGATTAACAATTTTAAATGATAAAGCGGTGATGTCCCCTCATAGAGGTGTCAAGTATCTAGAATACAGCGATAGCTACTATTGCCATATATGAAGGACGGCGGATGCAGGCGTTTCTGCATCGTGTTTACACGTTTCTTTCTTGCTAAACACACTTTCAGTACATTTTAACTCGGATCTCCCCGCAGCCTGCTTTTAAAGCCGACTAAAAAAGAAAGACACACTTTAGAAAGTATAGAACTTTAGCCACGAGGGTGACGTTTAGCTCTGAGTTTAGCTGGGTGGTAAACCCGTAGACCTGCGTTTAGGAGCAAACGTCGGTGAGTGTGGACAGTGGCAGAGCTTGAAAGAGTCCAGCCTAAAATGTTTACAGTTTGACATGTTTGAACACTCGTCGGCGTTACCAAGTGTAAGTCTGTCCCGGGCGGCGTCTGTATTTAACCCGGTCGTGCTCAACGTCTCAGCAAACTCCGTTTTTCTGGTAGAACGTGTCGACGTGTCGTAGCCGCTCAATAATCCAACGTTATACTGCACACTGTATGGATCCGTCAGACATGTTTGCTATGTTTAATGAACCTAGAAATCGACAAATCAACAAAAAGAGCATTTCACCTGACACTATTCCTCCATCCTGACATCCGATCATACCAACAGCTCCATTCTCTCTTTTCTTTGTCTCCTCTCTGTTTCATGTGACCATTCTTCCAATGGTTTGAAGTCATATCTTTGCATCACTCCTTTGTAAATAATCATAGCCAATCATAGCAAGTTGCAGTTTTTATACCAGACACCGGAATGCATTTTTATTACATTAAACCGATATTTTTATGCATCCAACCATCAGACTCATTTAGAGTGTACCCAGAGAATGTGTAAGTCGGTCTGGATTCAAATGTACGTTTCTCTTTTAACATATTCAGTGATTCGGCTGCACGGTGATTGTGGGTAGAATGCATCTGCTCCTTGTGTATCTGCATGCTGTTAATAAGCATTACTCATGCATGCGAGCTGTCGACTGCTGCACGATACTACGGATAAAAAACCTCCTGATATGGCCTCAAAGTGATACTCTGCTGTTAGCTCCTCCAAAAGTGTAGGCCACAGGGAAAAGTGTCAAATATGTTTTTAGAATCATGTTTTGCGTCGGCCTGCAGCCACTTTCTGAGCGTCTTTGTAACTTGTTGCGTTGTGTCCTCGCTGTAGCGGAGCCGCGTGAAAGTTGTCACCCCCGCATCGGCCTCTAGGTGGCGTTAGACCCCCCTGATGGCACCCAGCTTTCAGTATTTCAGTTGTGCCACATCAAGCTCTAAATTCTCAAGCGTGTGTGTGAGGAACGTCGTCGTGTGCAGACCAAGACGCAGCTGGAATAGTACCAGTAAAAGAGATTCTGCTGGCTTCCTGAACCCAGAATTGTACATTTGGGACCAGTCACTCCACAATCTCAGACACGGATTTCATCTTAACGCCACCTTGTTTCGTTTGCTTTTGTTTTTTTGTGGTTTTTTTTTTTTAAGAAATTCCAGATTGTTTTAAAGCAGCCACACCACATATCTCCCCGTCTTTCTCTGATTCCTTGGAAACGTGCGCTCTCCTTCTGCGTCTCCTCCCGTTCGTACCCTTTCCCGTGTGCCAAACCTACCAGTCGTGAGTTCACCAGTATACCTACCAGTGCATATGGTGCCACAGCGCCTGGAAGTCCTGGAGCTTCCGGTCTCTCCGTCCTTGAATGTGCTTGTTCTGAGAATCTCTTTCAGCTGGAGTGAGATTAAAGCAGTCCGTGATGCATGCTTGGGCGTCGCTGCAGCGGCCTTCCTGCCCCCGTCTGACCTCTGCGTGCGCTAACTTCAGTGCTACATCCCTTTACTCCAACTGCAACTTTCTGCATTGTTATTAATAAAAACGTGGGCATTGTACTGTACAACAACACTCCTTGTGTGTGCCTTTCCCATACTACATCACCACTCGTGTACGGTATTATGTCGGTTGATAACATGTTACGTTTGTCTACTTTTAGTAGTTTTTATCTTAGTCCTGCTCTCGGTTACCGCATCAGCATGAATGAATGTGAATAAAGGTAACCACAGCCCGTCACCGTTCCCCTAGCCTTGTTCCTAGAACAACATGATTGATTCGGGTTAATAATGACGCTGACCGTGCTTTTGTCCCTCCGATGTCTCATCAACCGTCTCCTGGCATCTTCTGGTTCTCGTCTCATCGGAGAAACCATTTTTTTTTTTCGTAGCTTTGAGAACAAGTTAGCAAATTTGTGTCCCTTTTTTAGCTGTTTACATTCAAACCAAGTCTAGGACTTTAGTTTTATTTCCTGATCTGATTAGAGTCTATATGTCGATCCTTTTTTTTTTTCCGTCAAATGCAAGATCAGAGGTAAGATGCCATCGTTTTGTCCATGCAGAGCACAGTATCAACAGCATAGAGGAACACCCTGGTTCCCCATCTTTGTCACGTACGACCTCAGCAAACGTGTCCTTAGCAACTTTCCTTAGATGGCTGCATAGACTGCAACAGAATGACTCTGCTGTCTTTTGCAAAAGTGTACGTTTGTTTTCCTCCTCGTCAGCCTGAAACCTTTAACGAGCCGAGCTGCTTACCTTGTAATTGATTGTGTTATTTGTACCTAATGTATGATAATGCAAATAAAATATAGAAAATAGGCTCCGCGTCAGTTTAATTATTCCACTTATGGAATGAAACAGAAGTAGTTTGATTAGATCGGCTTTTTGACTCAGATGTTTAGCCTCAGCTCTGTCGTCTTTCCAGCAATGAGGCAGATTTTAGATCCTTTTTTGTACTGTTGAAGCAGAACAGCCGACCAGACCTTTCCCCCAGCTCCATGAAGTGATATTCTGAGACAGGAACTGCTGGGGGCAGCCGCTTTTACAGTAATTATGATGCCGCTCTGCTGAACCCCCCGTTTTGCTGGTTATTGGGTACTGGACACACACACACACACACACACACACACACACACACACACACACACACTCACTCCCTCCGAGTCCACATTTGTTGACATGAAAATGTTGTTTCATAGTGTGAAACTAGACTAAAAACTAATTTTACAGTTGGTGTTATAACAATGCTTTAGGCTACTAGACAGTCGTTTCTGCCTTCATTTCAATAATAATCAGCAGGAGCACGCACCACCGCGCGCGCGTGTGGGTGTGTGTGTGGGTGTGTGTGTGAAAGAGAGAGAGAGAGACGCAGAAGGAAAAAAAAAAGTACTAAGAGCACAACAGCCTTCACGAATGCGTACACATGTGCGTCTTTTATGCTGTTTTCCCATACAGGTGTGAGGAGGTTTCGTTTCTATGACAACCAGTATCAAATTGCGTGTGGCGCAAATGAAGCGTGCATCAAATGTCAAATCCGTGCGTGTGAAGGAACGTTTAGCTGGATTTCAAACAAACCGCACACACACACACACACACACACTCTCTCTCTCTCTCTCTCTCTCTCTCGCGAGGGGGCGTGCTGTTGCGCGCCACGTGCCAAGCGGTCAGTAGGCTGCTGCGCTCAGTTATGAGTCGGGAGCGCGCGAGCTCAGCATCCACGATCGCCGCGCGCCTGAAGTGGAGACGCGGAGGAGCGAAGAGGTCAGCGGCGGTTCCTGCGCGAGCCTCCCTCGTGAAGGTATTTGATTTGCCTTGATGGAGACTGACACGCGCGCTTTCACCAGCAAACGCTGCTTTTGAAAGTGTTAAATGCGTCTTTTCTTTTTAAGAAGGTGGAAGGTTATGTCTTTGTGTGTTTACTCGCAGGACAAGCAGGCAGATGGAGTTGTGGAGACAACTTCAGACTTGAATGTTGTGCTTTACGAGTGAGGAGATGACGTGTTGCGTCACAAACAACGTTAAAACAATCAAAATAGATAAACCACGACCGACTAAAACCTGTTTTGCCTGAATGGAATTCAGCCACAATCAAGCCCCTGGTTTATTTACCCGCAGGGCATCTTTTACAGTCATATTTAAGTAAAATTTCTGAAATGTATGTAGTCCTGCAACACACCTACATCTACAGCGTCAATTATGTGGTTCTCGTAGTCTGAATAGTAAACAAGCATAAAATTATTATTCATTCCATATTGTGAATCTGGAAATAAACACATTTTCTTTCCGCCTTTTTAACGACAACTAGATGAACCAGTTTGCAGAAATACACAGCCCACGCGTACTACTTGGCTTGGGTTCCACAGACACACGGTGTTGGTGTGTGTTGGTGTTGGTGTGTGTGTTGGTGTGTGTGTGTGTGTTGGTGTGTGTGTTGCTGTGGGCTGGCGTGGGCTGCAGGTTGGCGCTCTGCATCTGCACGAGGGAGGAAGGCGGGCTCCTGTCCTGTAGAGATGGTCCGCCTCACAGCCTCGGCACTCCGACGGGCCTTTCCTGACTGTGAAATGGAATTTGTGGGGGAATTTCAGACCAACAACTGCCTCTGGTTAAACCCTTTTTAGTGTTTTTATGCACCGTTTTTGTTTCATTTGCTTCTTGTTGTTTTCTTATTGTTGACTGGGGCTCTCTGCAGTTGTGCAGTCTTCAGCATGCGTGATTGCCCATGTTGTTGCGTGATGTCGGGTGTGTAAAGCTCACAACCGCTACTTTGGCAGCAAATAAGCTTTTGTCTGCACCTCAGTGCAAGGACACGTCACTCTGACGCGTTTTTGAACGCCTCCAAGTGTGGCCTGACCCACTCGTGAGTAGGAACTGTGATATTTACTGGTGTACAAGTTGTACACCTCACTTCCAACATGCAGCGCCAACTAGTGCATCTCTGAGTCTCTCTCTCTCTCCCTCCCTCCCTCTCTCACTCTGTCCCACACACACACACAAAAATGCAAAAATCAGGCATCAAATCAGAGACTGTGTTTTGAGATTCGCTCACCAGCGTGCTCATGCTTGGCTAATTTGGAGGCCTTTTTTGTGTACCGTTGCCTGGCAACAGGGCCAAGTCAAGCACTCAGGATGGGACGTTCGTTCTCATCGGGAAACAGGTTTTCTGCCGCAGGTTGTTGGTTTTTACTGGGTTCAGGACATGTTTGCTGTCACCACTGAAGGTGTCAGTTCTGAACAGCTCTGAGTTCAGAGTTAAGATGGAGGTGTTTCTTGTTTCTTGTCACTTGTTTCTTGTTTCTTGGCTGTTCAGATCAGCTCTGTCCAATTAAGATGATCTGCAATTACAGATGCTCATTCTCTTTTCCCAGGACAATATCAAACCTCTTTGGACAGCTGGGTCAGGTACTCATGTGTGAATTCACAGAAAAAAAACAATTGCTAACCAGTGATTTATCTAAACTAGAAATCTAGCAAGAAGCGTAAACGCTGGGTAGAGTCGAACAAATTGGAAACCGTACTGCCGATTCTGACAGTTGACACTTTCGACTACCACCTCAAACAGGTGGTCGGATGCTCTGCTGGATGTGGTCGGGAGGTGGAGGCAGCAGCCTCCACCACCTAGACTAAATCATATCCACAGTGCTATATTTATTTATTAATTATTATTTTCCATACTGTCGATGGTTCTCATGTTGGCTTTTTGTATTCTACTTTAAAATAGAATTAATATACACGTAGCCAAAAGGACATAAACAGATTATAAATGAATGAATATTTAATGAGAGTGGCTCCTCAATGAAAATAAAGCATCAAGAATAAACAATGTGAAATCACACGAAGTGATGCTTTTTTCTTACCAAACTTTTATACATTTAGCGTATTACATGGTCATTGTGGCTGTTTCTGCAACACATAACAATTATTGTGTTCTTTTTGTAGACTTAAAGGGTAATTTTCCAATTTTAGTAGCCCTATAATCAGTAGCCGGCTGTGACTGTTCCCTCGTCTGCTTGTGGGATCATGCAGAAACGGTTCAGCAGCGAAAACTTCATCTTCTTCCAGTCAAAGGAAGAGGCAACAGCGCTGGTGGATTTATATTAACCATATTTTGAAGCCCTGTAACGTGCACAGCTGGGCCGGGACGCGTTTGTGCAGTTACACAAAGACTTAGAAACCAGTAGCACCAAATTCCATCGTCAGGAAAGAATCCACAAGAAACAGAAGGTTAAATATTCCACTCGGAAGGCAACTTCCTGCTTAACAAAAGCATATTTTTACAGCGTTCCACAGAACCAACGACATGAACGAGGGAAGAAGCAACCCGCTGGTTGCTGTGATGAGCACAGCCGGTTGTGGTGGGTGAGTCCTTCAGAGATGCAGAAGTCCGTCCGTCCGTCTAGCAGTTGAGCCCAGGACTGATCGAGGCCTCAGAACGGCTCTGCTTTTCTTCTCACACATGAATCTTTCATTACGTCCTGTTATTATCTTAGTGCGACCTTGACGGTTTGAAGGCTGCCAGCAAGTTTCCGCTGAACAACAACCAAGGCATGAATATAAATGTTCTCCAACGGCCGCCATCTTGGTTGAACGTAACACGCTCTTCTCTCTCACTCTGCTCGCCTTTGCATGCAAAGGTTATTTCAATAGAACCCACAACGACTTTGACTCTCTGAACATCTTTATTTGCGGAAAATTGCCGTGACAGCCAGTCGTGCACAAACTCACACAGCGTCTGCAATAATTCTGCATCGGCGCATGTAACAGCGTGCAGATGCTTTTGGGTTCAGCACGTTAATGTGATTGTTGCAGGAAAACAATCAGAGAATCTTTGCCGCTGTTAATTACGCTGCTGTTTTTACTTTTTTATATTGGCTGGGAGCAACATCAGGGCAGTCAACTGAGAGACTTTACATAATGTGTGTGGTTTTTTTTTTGCCCCATCATGCTCCACTTAGACATTGGCCCTGCACAACATGGTTATTCCAAGTGCAAAGAGAGATTTAAAGAGGAATGAATCTTTCAGGTTGTTTGCAGCCCAGACCTGGAACTTCCACTGAGTCTGTCTTTTATTGTAATCAACAGTTGTTACTTGAGAAATTTGCCAAAACAAGAGATTTGGCATCTCTGAGATGTTAGTGATTGTCAGTTTGAAGCTCAAAAAAAAAAATTAATTTCTTCCTCTTCTTCTCCTTCCTCCAGCTCTCCTTTCTGCCGGTGGCACCCCCCTGCTGTTGAGGCTGTGTTATGAGCCTATGTGGCAGGAAGGCGCTGACGTTGCTGAGCAGCGTGTTTGCTGTCTGCGCCCTGGGCCTGTTGGGGATCGCCGTAAGCACAGATTACTGGCTCTACCTGGAGGAGGGCATCATCCTTCCTCTCAACCAGACCACCGACGTCCGCATGTCCCTCCACTCGGGCCTCTGGAGGGTGTGTTTCTTGGCCGGTAAGCAAGCGGACAGTTTTTGACCATCACTTTGAAACCCTCCAGGACCTTTTCCAGGGACTGGGAAGTGGGTGCACTGAACTGGTGATTGATGCACCCATTCCCAGCAGGCCTCTGCTGTGGCCCCCACAGACAGGGCCCTGGCTACCAGGGGCTCGCTGATGGGCCCGGAATGAATGGAGCTTCAAATCATTTAAAACGCCCATCTCCATTTTTTTTTACTGCCTTCATTTTCATTCTTTCCCCCCGACTCTAGAGGCTTTTATTAATGGAGAAACTCTAAATTAGGTTTTATTTATATGTTTTCCTATAGATACATTGCCTATAGTAAACTATTTAACATCTGTAATTACTGGAAGTAAATCTTTTTGCTTTTTGTCTTTCATATTTTTCATTTCTTTTTTCCTATAGGTAATCCATCTGTGATTAGCTAACATGAGCAGTACTGGCTCACGGTGTGATTCAGGGTCAATCCAATGGCCTTATTGCCCACTTAACTGTTGCGGTTTGACCCAGAAACGGTAACTACACGGCCACAGTATAGAAAGTGAAAGAGGCTGAGCTGTTGGTTGGTACTGGTGATGGAGTTGGGTTCAGCGGGTGTAGCGTCTCTGAACACACAGGCCTGAACCTACGCGTCACCAAAGCTGGGCGGAGTCTGACAACTGAGCAGACGGGAGTTTTTAGACAACGGTTAGTGTGCAATCTTACGCACATATTTGACTAACCATAACCCTAGGCCTAACCCTAGCCCTAACCCTAGCCCTAGCCCTAACCCTAACCCTAACCCTAGCTCTAGCCCTAACCCTAACCCTAGCCCTAGCCTCAACCCTAAACCTACCTCTAACCCTAACCCTAGCCCTAACCCTAATCCTAACCCTAGCCTCAACCCTAACCCTAGCTCTAGCCCTAACCCTAACCATAGCCCTAACCCTAGCCCTAGCCTCAACCCTAACCCTAACCCTAGCCCTAACCCTAACCCTAGCCCTAACCCTAACCCTAACCCTAGCCCTAGCCCTAGCCCTAACCGTAGCCCTAGCCTCAACCCTAACCCTACCTCTAACCCTAACCCTAGCCCTAGCCCTAACCCTAGCCCTAACCCTAACCCTAGCCCTAGCCTCAACCCTAACCCTACCTCTAACCCTAACCCTAGCCCTAACCCTAGCCCTAACCCTAATCCTAACCCTAGCCTCAACCCTAACCCTAGCTCTAGCCCTAACCCTAACCCTAACCATAGCCCTAACCCTAGCCCTA
>CAAE01014786.1:1124588-1144698 GCA_000180735.1 Tetraodon nigroviridis
GCTTGCATGTGTTACACCTTTGTAATAAACAGCAGCAGTGACTGGTCCAAACCCAGGATGCGTTACCGAGCAGCTCATTCAGAAGAAAAAACACACACACACAAAAACTCTGGATGTTTCAATAAAAACACTTTAATAGAGAAACAAATAAAAAAAAGAAACTTTTGAACACAGTCTAAATCCTTTATTATAACCACCACCGACGGAAATGAAGAGAAAAACAGACCTATTCATTATCTTGTACCCAGGAGGGAGGAAACGATGGGATGGGAGAGAACAAGTGAGCCACTGATGAGGCAGCGAGGGGAGAGGAGAGGAAGAACGGATGAGGAGGAGGAGGTGAAGGTTGAACACAGTGCTCTCTACTGGCTGGGCAGAGGGTTGCTCCCTTCCTATGTGCCACTGAGTTAGTTTCACATTAATTAAACAAAAATTAAAAAGGCAACAGCGAAGAAAGGGATCGCAAGATTTAAAGGGGAGGGGGAGAAGCTCTAGCAAAAAAGGGGGAAAAGCCCTACAAAAGTGAACAAACGTGATGAAAATCCCTTTAAATGTCTTTGGCCTAATCTCTTCTGCTTCATGAATCAGTGGAGCTCAGCAAGCAGTGAGATATTAGTATTGCACAACTTTCGAGATTAGCCAACGACTGCGTGGCGGTAAAAATGTTTCCCCAAACAAACACGACCGAAGATTTATTTATTTTATTTCTTTTTTTTTTTTTTTAAATAAAATGACACTTGGCGGGGAGCACCCTCAGCTGTAGCCCTGCTAACTGCAGAGAAAAAGCTTCAACGTCACACATTTCATCGACACATTAGTAAAACACCATATACTTTTGTTGATAATGTCACAAGTTATTGTACACGTCAAAAAATACGGCAGAATGTGAACTAAAACCCCTTTTCTCGGGACGAAAAAAAAAAGAGAGCTACAAATCAATACAAACCGATAAAACCAGGGATCGAAAATAGGTCATACAAACGTGCATGAGGACAGTTTTTACAAAAAAAAAAAAAGCTGATTGTTGTACGGCTAGAAAGTGATGAGGAAACAGAACAAATTCATTAACGTACTTTGAAATATGTATTGTACAGGATAAGTTGTCTTCGGCAAAATAAAATCTCCTCTGTCAAATCAAGCAGATACCCTCTTAAAAAAAAAAAAAAAGAAAGAAGAAGAAATCTAAAAAGTTACACAAGATGTTGCGACCATTGCCTTCGGTGTCGTCCATCTAAAGATTTATTATCATAATTGAGAATTTGCATAATTAAAAAGGGCATACCTCTTCTCTGAACAGCTTCTATAAAATTGAGGCGTTCCCAAAGTTCATGTTTTGTAAATGCCTAAAAAATACATATTTACAGGTATGTCGTTCTCCTACCAGAGGGGGGAAAAAAGAGGAAATCTGAACAAATAGCTGTGGGATTAACTGACTTTCTGGGGACCAGACTTGACCGCAGTGATTCAAGTACTTCCTGAACCCGTACGCCAAAAAAAGGAGGAAGAAAATTAAAAAACTACTAAAAAAGGACTTTGCAACCAAGTTTTTGATCAATCAACATAAGCGTTGCACTGAACGACCGTTTACAGTATTTATTGTTTAGTCTTTTCTTTGTTTTTTTTTATAATACTCATTTTTAAAAAAGCATTTCGACTCGGATCTGACCTATCGCGACCTCTGAAATGGTACTTTTTGCTGCCTCCAGAGTTTCCGCAACCACCAAAAACCCCCCAGAATCTCTGATCTGGCTGTCCTGACGCCCGGTTACATGGCTCAAACGCCACCGACGCCAACGTCTGCCATGCGAAACAGGCGGCGGTTCCGGCGGAAGCTGGCCTCACTGATCTTTCTACACTTTCGCAAACCCTCGGGCTAACTCTTCCCCGGAAAAAACCTAAGAAAGAACAAAAAGAATGCGAAATGAATCAGCAGTGGGTCAGCGCTCGTGAGGATCTCACATCCCTAAAACTGCAGAACGACTCGGCAGATCTGACGGGGAAAAGTGCCGTTAGGTGTGTCGCCTAGGTGACGACCAGCCGCTGACGGCGATTGTCCGACTGTGGAACGCTAATAATCAAGGATCAGAACACCAACAGCGGAAAACACATCAGCGAGGGACGGGAGGAAGTGAAAAACACCGGGAGAAAACATGATGTGCAAAACATTAAAACCCCACGATTTCTCAGTTGTGTCTGAGCTGGCTAAACTAGATTCTGCCTCCACGTCGGAATTTTTCGAACCGATTTTGAATATGGTGCGAAAATTAGGCAACGGTAGTCCCCAACTAGCCACCTCTGGCAAATTCCAAAAGGTTAAACAACAACGAAGCGAAACCCGGTGAGAAAATCCGCCTTCGTTGCATCTAAAACGCTGACTGAAATAGGAGGTTTTAATGTTTTCCAAACGCCGCCCCTGGTTTCGTTTACAGTTTGAAAAGTGTCCCAACGTTTCTGCAAAGAGAGAGTTTCGGCTTCACGCAGGAATCTACGGTCGTGGAAAACGATTCAGTCTATTCTTTTCTTTATATGTACAGATTAGAGGAAATGTGTCTACTTCTATACACTGTTCCATGTAGTTTTTCAGTCAGTTGACCACTTAGCCGTAGTCTGTTAACACCAATACAGCAGTGTGAAAAGGAATACGCAACATCCACTAAAAAGAATACAAAATGATCAAAAGATCAACAAAGTAACCAACAAAATCAGCTTCGGTGAGGAAAAAATGTGCAGGTAGCTAACTGGTCAACCAAATTTTACCTTTAATTTTTTATCTTTTTTTTTTTTTTTTTTTTTTTTTAGCATTACATACATATACAAGGGTAGATAATATAGGTATATCTTCATATATACATAATAAGTATGTATATATAGCAGTACTGCAGTCTGTAAATATATGTTTTTTTCTTCTGATATGTGAAACAGGAGAAAAGATGACTGTTACAAATAAAAAGATAAAATAAAAGAACTGAGAAAACAAACCTACTGATAGAAACAATCCATAAATGCACTTTGAACCTTTTTTAAGATTTTTTTTTTTTAAATTTTACTGTTTTTTTTTCGTTTGTTTGGTTGTTTTTTTAATATATTTTTCCATTTACGTAAGATCGGGGGGGCGGGACACTCATTTAAAATAGGAGTAGTAGCCGTTGCTACCATTTGAACTACCTATACTCAGCTCCTGTAGCAGGGACAGAGGGTCGCTGTTCTTTTTTGCCTGTTCTGGGCGAACGGCTCTGGGTTTGGGTGGAGCGCGGAGGGCGTTGGCATAGGACATGGTGGGGGGTTTGCTTAAGTTTGCCACCCCCTGACCGGCGTCAGCGGGAGCGTCTGGTCGTAACGGCTTGTTTTTGGGCAGGAGCGGGGGGAACTGTCCGAGGTGCTGAGGGGAGCCGTGGGAGTGTGTGTGGGCTTGTTGCGCTGCGGTTGCCTCAGCTTTAAGCTGCTCCTCCGTCTGATGAAGAGCCTTGGGAGCTGCCAGAAGATCACACAGAAGTTTCATTTACTCTGCAAGACATCAACAGCGCGCCAGGCATTCTGCGACACCTACCCAGAAAGTCCCTCTGCTGAGCGAGGGCGCCGGCGCCATTACATGGAATGCTCTGGAACGGAGCGGGGCCGCCGCCGTTGCTGGGCCAGAGGTCGTGTAGGGGGTAGTTGTAGGGGCCATGTGCCTGCTGCTGTTGCTGCTGCTGCTGCTGCTGCTGCTGTTGCTGTTGTTGTTGTTGTTGCTGTTGCTGCTGCTGCTGCTGCTGCTGCTGTTGTTGTTGCTGTTGCTGTTGTTGCTGTTGCTGCTGCTGCTGCTGAATGTGGCGGATGGTCACTGGGGGTCCGATGTGCAAGCCTGGGACTGCAGGGGATTGTGGGTGTTGGGGCAGGGTTCGTCTGGGTAGCTGGAAGAGATCCGACGCTGATAGAGAGGCCGACCGGGGCCTCTGGGTTCATACTGTGCAGAGAGTGAAAACAAAAGCAGAAGAGAAAATAAGAAGACAAATCCTGTTTAAATAAGTGAGCTAAGCGACTTTAAAACACTTGAGCTGAGATGATAAAGATTAAATCCCTATCGCTGATGATGAACTAGTACCTCGTCTACACTGTGGAGGGCTGTGGCTGCGGATGCTCTAGGGGACAGTGGGTGGTAGGACTCCTCATCTGAAGCTTGATTCAGCTGCTGCTGCTGCTGCTGCTGCTGCTGCTGCTGCTGCTGCTGCTGCTGCTGCTGCTGCTGATGGTGAAGCTGCATCAGATGCACTTGCTCCTGCCGGCTCTGCTGAGCCACCATGGGCAGTCCGTACGGAAGGCCGTGACCCTGGTTACCCAGCAGGTGGTTCTGTTGCGGTGGGCTCACTGATGGCGCTCCACCTTGAGTCCAGCGGGCCTCGGGGAGAAGGTATTTGACCTGTGAGGGAGGGGGGCTGGAAGGGTGGGCTGGTGGCTGATGTGGGTAGCTAGCAGCGTTATAAAGGTGGTTTCCTGTGTGCCGGAGAACTGGGGTGTTGAAATGGTTGCTGTTCAGGACGTCTCGGCCGGCGTCGTGGGAGAAGGATCCTGAGGGGAAGGGCCCACCGTGATTAGAAGTGGTGGGTAAGGAGGAGGGGGGGTCCACTGAGGAGTGCATCTGTGACTGGCGGTACTGGAGGAGACGAGACTGAGGCGGGGGCTGCATTTCTGCCGCCTCTCTGTGCTCAGCTTGTTCATGCTGGGGCATTTCCCGCAAGAGTCCTGGATACCTGCTCAACAGAAATGTATGTTTAGATCCACAATTCAGAAACAACACAAAAAAAGAACATTTTTGAACTTCCCTGACATCCTCTTGCAGCAGGTTTTTAATGAGTTGATTTGAGTTTCTTATGAATTAATAAAAAGATCATTCTTTAAATATTTATCTCCAGTTATCTAGAAACAACATGGAAGTATCTTGTAAATGCGCAGAGACGTGCGTAAATCAAACCAACCTAGCGAAAGGCGGCCCCGGCGAGGCAGAAACGATTGCTTCATCATCCATACTGGCCCCCAGGCCCCAGCTATTAGCCCGCAGGAGCTGAGGAGGAAAGCGAACCATGCCGGTCTGGGCAAGGTGGGCGAGTTGTTGAGGCAGAGGAAACGCAATGTTGTCTTGGAGAAATGTTCCGGACATTTCCCCCCACTGGCCAAGCCTGGCGGCCTGCTGCTGGCTCAGTGCTTCGAGGGCCAAGGGCCCCTGGAGATCTGAAAAGGCAACCGTAATATTTGGTTGACTGTTTCCATGAGTCAACAGGCTGAGGTAGCATAACTTTAAAAAAAACCCAACAAATAAAGGAAAAAGCAAAACAAAAATAACGCCGCACTTTGCTAAAGCCACTTTTAGAAGGACCTAAATCATTTATGTTTGGTTTTTGAAAATATTTCTTTCCCATTTCTTCGGTTTTGAGCAGAGAGCAGTTGCCAGGCTACTCGGGACTTAAATCGTAAAAAATCTCCACTTTCCCCATCAACTCTTTCATCATGTTACAAGCTGGTGCAGAGAACAGCGTTGTTGTGGATGCACAGATGAATTATCCTCAGCGAAACACTGGATAAACCCTGTGGCTGAAGCTTCTGTGGCCGCTTTCTTTTACAAATACAACATATGTGCAAGACGCATTTCAGCCTAGCAAAATATGCAACTATTCTGCCTAACAAGGAGGAAAGAAAGCATCTACTGACCCAGATTATCTCCCAAGTTTCCATCCTGTCCATCTTCCACAAAGCTGCTGACCCTGCTATGCTGTGCCAGGCCCCCTGCTTGACCCATTGGGGTCCGGATGGAGTTGTTTAGTTCCTCCACCCCCGCAGTCTCTGTCCCATCCAGAGTTGGTGATTGGACCCCTCTGTGAGGGGGTATGGGGCCGCTGAAAAAAGAAGCATTCTGGCTAGCTCCAGTGTAAACGGGGCTAAGCTGCTGCTGCTGCTGCTGCTGCTGCTGACTCTGTGGAGCCATTCCCGGATGTTGAGGCTGGCTGACGCGGAAGGGAAGCCTGGAGACTGGATACAGCGGAGGGAAAGCTCTTCCGCTGCCCGGGTGTGGTGGAAAAGAAGGATTGGGAGGGGCGAGGTGATAGTTGAGTTGTCTTTGAACAGCTGAGGGGTCTTTTCGGTGAAGAAGTGCACTGGGAAATCCAACCAGACCTTCGGACTGAGTGTCCAAACTTCTGCTTTGGGTTGTGTCTCCCTGGATCAGAACATCAACAATAAGTCCAAAACTATTAGCACCAGCGTCAGTAATGTGGGTCCAATGGTTGCATGCTCGAAATGCATCCCAGATCAACAGCTTGCCTGTTTTTCCTTCATGTCTGAGGTCTTCCTTTCTGGTGTCTGGAGACGGTTCTGTTCCGATTTTGGGCATCCTTCAAATTTACCTACAAAAGCAAAAATTGTAAACGAGTTCTTTGCTTTACATGTGGCCATGCTACCCAAGCAGGAGCCTGATGCACTGAGGTGGTCCTACCATTCCTGATGGGGTCTGGCTGTAGCTCCTTGTCGGGGCTGGGTTGGCCCATTCCGAGAGGAGAAGGGTGAGCAACCCCGCTGTAAGGGATCGGCGAGCCACGATTCTGGGCCTGCAGCAGGTTGAAGTTGTAGGCCATGGCTGCCGGGTGGCTCATGAGCCGAGGATCCACAGCAAAGCGGTTCTGGTACCCTGGCCAAGGCAACTGAGAAGAAGAGACAGACTGTAGAACAGAGGACAGACTAGTACAGCACATAAACACACTGATTACATATAAAAAAAGACCATTGTGTGTTCAAAAAAAAAAAAAGATACTCTGACACTGACATTTGTTATGGTCAATGTTTATACGGCACACAAGTTAAAAAATAGCTGAAGATAACATCATAATGGGAGCCAGAGAAAAAATTAAACTGTAAAAACTTTTTCCTTATAAATATTTGTCTGAACTGCTAATCCTCCATTAAACAGAATTGTCTGGTTAACGTGGATTATGTGACTCGTGTCTATGGTGTAATATGGGAAATGTGACTACTAACGGCAGAGAACTTACAGGCAGAGGCATGGACATGACCATGTTTCCACCGTACACGGCTGGAACATACAGGATGCTGGCACCTGTGTGTGGATCGATCCTCTGAACAGGACTGGGAGACTTGCCCATGCCAGCAGGTGTTCCACCCAAAGGTGGTGTGAAAGCCCGAATAGGGTTTCCCATCAACATGGCAGGGCTGGGTTGAACTGCAAAGAGACAGAGTGGCTAATTTGTAACAGCAAATGTCTGAATGGGAGGACATTTGATGCTTTTCAGATGCCTCCCATGAGGTGCTTTGCCAGGATGCAGCTGCTTGATTTTAAATCTCCAATTAACCAAAAAAAAAAATGGCATCTGTGGGCATCCAAATGGCATCCATGTTTTGCAGTTTTAGGCTGAATATGAACCAGGGCTGTAGTCAAATTCATAAAAGAAGTATTGTACATCAGACTCAATAATTAATAAGGACCCGTTGAGCAGCTGTTTCTAACAGCTTCCAGTCCCTGAATCTTCATACTTAAATCTAGAATCAACAGATCTGAATAGAAATAGTAAATAGTCTTACCAAATCCATCTGGTGGAAGGTGCTCGGTGTGGTTTGCATGTTTCCCCTGAAAAGCAGAAGGTCATTCGAAAGTTAACAACCACATTATGAATAAATAAATTATCTTGGCAACTATAAAGCAACACCGGACTTAAGACACAAAACTGCCGGAGTACAGTCCAAGCTTGATGATATGGACAGGTCAGACCTGAACACAGCTACACTAAATCAGATTATCCACGTGTGTCGCGGACGTGTGTGAAAACCACACATCTTTGCTTGTGTTTGGCAGATAGAAGTTATTTGCACATTTACAGAGGAACCAAATAGTTGAGAGGACTTCTGTGTCACCAAGAAGCTCTGGTTGCCCCGGTTTATTTAAAGAAACGGCATCATTATCAAAACCACCAGCATCCACAGGGCGTCTTGCGGCCTGTCTGTACTTGGCACTTGCGTACATACTTCTTCAGCTTCTTATGTTTACCGCACGGCCTCTTGAGAATAAGTATAAATATTAATCAACCATAAAGACACATGCTGAAACACAAGACTGGACATTCTATCAGTCCATCATCACACAGCTTTCCCGGCATGGCGCTTTAGCCCACAGTTTGCCTGGTAGTGGACACATCTATTCTTTAAATAACCAACTTATTACTCTAATGTAATGTAACTCTTACTTTAATGTAACAGAATTTTTGAAGATCTTCACACAGTAGACAAGCAACTGTGGAATCCAAGCTCGTCTCTGCAAGACCTCCACAAACTGGGCCCCATGACAACACCGTGCACCGGCGTTAACGTATATCCTCTAACAGGTGGCCAGTTTAATTGCGGGGTGTGAAAAAAATGTAATATCCTCAAGTCGATGTCATCTGTTCCACTGGCGTGTCTAAATAAAGACAGTGGTTTTTTTCCAACAGATAAAACTATGTGCCATAAGATAATTTCCTCAAATAAACATCATCTTTTACCTAAATTATTTGCTAAATTGAATCAAAACGATTCTGACAGCAAAAGTTTAGTGACTCTACTGCCAATAAACACAGAGAGCAAACCGTTACTTTAAGATCATTCCAGACTTGTAAGGAACACTGTTCACTGTCTAATTTGTTTCGCTTCCAAGCTTACAGTGATTTCATGTGTTTCAAGCTAGCGTGCCAAAGCCAACAAATAAATGACTAGCCATGTAGATTTCAAGAGTTTGCATTATAAAGCAGATATCTATAAATACTCTTGTCTGTCATGCAGAGGGGGAATTGGGTACTCTTTAAAACTGCGACTCAAAGTCTGCTGCGCCTTCTTTTATTTTTAAGATGCGATATGAAATGTCCAATATCAAAGACACCCGAATGGAACTGCAGTGGCCACAGATATGCTGCAGAAAAATATACCCCAGCAAATATAGGAAATGATACAGCTTTTTTTATTTACTAATGTGTTACCACAAAAACAATGATCTAAGCATTTCCTGCAGTCCCTCGGTATGAAATTACACATTTTAATAGTGCTTACAATGTGCTATTCTGCTGGATGCAAGCACAAATGGAATGTTGCATTACAACTATAGATAATAATACCAGGGTCAGTTACTGGTGGTATTATTATTGGCAGTTTTTTAGGGTAATTTTAGTCATCTACAAAAAGCCACACAGCTTACGTTAAATAATGGTTCTATTGAAAGCAGCAGGTGGAGAGGAACAGTGGACTGGTCTGACTTTTACACCATCAACATGCTTTTTAGACTGATAAAAACAACTTGGCATATACAGCAGGACTGGCCCTGCTTCGTCTGTGGGGGTGTGCGGCTGTGAGCTCTGCAGAGTGCCTGTGTCGTCAGAAAGAGAGGGTGTGTGTGAGTCTGTGTGTTCATGTGTGTCTCCAAAGACCTGCTGCTGCTGCAGAGCTGTGGCTCATTAGGCCCAGGGGGTGATGGGGAGGCAACGGGTTGGCAGCTGCACTGATTTCGTTAACCTTTACCTCGGGCCAAGCGGGGAGGACGCGCAGGCACATTTAAAATCAGTGCTGAACAACGTTTTCTCCTATCAGACCAACAAAGCTAGTTTCCTGTTTGGTTTTGCCTTTTGGGGGTTGAAGATGTAAACCATGAGTTTAATGGCTGATCATGCAAAGCTGAGGTGAATTTAACAGATTAAAAAATTTTAGGAAAAGCATTGGTGCATCCAAGATCTTCATTACTTCCTAATCTTTCCTGATATTCCATGACATCACCATGAATCAAGTATTACCTTCGGTGGGGACTGCTGCTGCTGCTGCGGACCCTGCTTGTTGCTGGCAGACTGTGCATGCTGAGGATGTGGATGATGGTGGGCATGAAGAACTTGTGAAGACGGGTGATGTCCTTGCAGGGGCCTGAGGGCCCGAGGAATGAACTCTGGCGCCAGTGGATTCAGGACGTAGGTCTTCTTGAGCTCCAAAGCCTCTAGCTGAGCTTTGATCTGCTCAAAGGTGATGCCATGAAGGCTTGAGTTTTCATGGCAGATGGAGATAAAGTGCTCCCAAAATTTTCTGAAAAGAGGACATCAAAACATGAGAACTTGTGTGACAGTCGATACTATTTAAACGTTTCCGTTTTGTATGGACACAACATCCATGTGGGCTTACCGGCACCGTCCCACTGAGCACAGTGCGATTGGGTCTCCCACAACTGCGACCAAGGACTGAGCTCTGGTGATGGCCGTGTTAAGTAGCTTATAGTTGGACAGAAATCCATAATCAAGGTCCTCTGTTGAGTCTTCAACAAGCTGCTCTTTGCGTTTGATGGCCGTCTGCTTGTGCTTACAAGTGTATCGCGTTCGCACGGTGCTGAGGAACAGCACACGGAACTGTTTGCCTGAAAGAAGGTATACAAAAATATAGATTTATTTTGTTTAAAACCTGACAGATACAAAGTGAAAACAAAAATAACCGATCATCTGAATAGGTATTGAACATTTCCCTCACCTTGGACATTCAGGACTCTTTCCACACTGACATCATGCAGTCTTTTCTTTCGTAACTCAGCACGAATGCGAAACACCTGATCGGCATATGGTGACACCACTCCGATGCTGCCATCGTCCAGCTTGCCCCAGGCCACGGGCCATTTTTTGCGCAACTCCTCCACTCGCTCCACAATCTCAAAAACCTAAGATGGAGAAGTACGGTCAAACAGAAGGCAGAAACGACGACGAAGCTCAGGTCCTGGATGACATGGATGAGGGTTCGCAGAACTCTCATGATTACATTATGAAGACTGTGATTGAGGAACAAACTCTACCAGCCCTGACACTGCTTCGTTTTCCTAATTACATTTGGGAAATTCATCACTGGAAGATCTGCATTCCTCCAGTAGAAGTTCAAATGTGCTTTTGGCTAACTGGATATTGGACTGGGAATTTGCATTCTCAAATCACCTTTATCTAGAATTGTTTTGTTTATTTTTTATATAACATGGCAACATGTTGCAACCTAACAAGTTTCTGAATGTGTTAGAAACTAAAAGTGTAACTTCAGTATGTGTCAGATTCCACCGAAAATGAATAAGTGCGTCAATATTTCATAAAGTGAGTTTCATGTTTGTAATGCTCCCTCTCCACACGGTTCAAAGAGCATATTTGAATTTTAAAATAGATTTACTACATGTGTCTACTTTAATTATTTAAGCCAGAAAACTATTTAAATAAAAAAATAATTGAATGTCACAATTTATTAGCAATGAACTATTAAATTGTGGCACATGTGGGCTGATTCACCTACACGTTACAGTTTTTAACCCTGTTTTCAGCAAACTGTTGCTACATAGTAGGGGAGATTTTACAATGCCTGTTGCTAAGCCCCAAGAATGGGGACGCATGTTAAAACACTTTCTGGTTGGTCAATCTATAAATTATACTCGGTGTCTAAAACACACTATACTACAGGCCAATTCCCAATCTACAGTCACACAAAACATCCTGCCGTTTCACAAAGAAGCAGCTCAGATCTGTATTTATTTATTTTTTTTACCTCAGCATTGTTGTAGTAAGCAGTACTGTTCTTATCCTGCACGTCCTCTCCTCTGGCCGTGAAGAAGGTCAGTGGGTAGAAGTCCTTATGAGAGGGCTGCTTCCCACTTGCCATTAGCTTCCCATCGTAAAACAACTCTGATGTGTAGCTAGAAAGGAACGAATGCAAAAGGGGTCAAATTAAGGGAATGGAAAACTACAAGAACAGAGGAATAACAAAGCAGTGGCGATGCTTTAATTGATGCAGCCGGGCATGTTCCAGCATTACAGACATGCAGTGAAAAGTCTTCAGCCCGTGAGTGTCTAGGTAACAACCCAAATACGTTCAGAAATCGTCCAGGTCAGTCAAAGCAAGACTTTCCACTAATGGATAAACTTTTACTGCTAAATATATAGGAGCTATCGATTGTTCTCTTACTGGCTAAGCCTGTGAAGTGGATTGATGATGCTGGAAAACTACTGGTCCTTTTTTCACACGTCCTCTCCGGCATGCCCATTACCTTCGTCTTCCTAGCTCCTTCCTTCCAACCCTACTTCTCCATTTAGGGGGTGGGCAATTATTTTGCCTGAAGGGCCACTTTGGGTTTTAGATCCTAATAAATGGGTGGGTGGTGCAGGAAAATTACTCTCGAAATGAGGATCGGAGGTTAGCTAAAAATCATGCTTGACTGTCGACCGAGAAAATATTCTGAAGAGCCTGTAAATTGGTCCAACTAGAGATAAATAATAAAACTCCTATTCATGTTTGCCCCCACCTTCTTGAGAGGACATGTTAGCATAGGTGGAGAGGGGAAGGGTCTGAATCTTTTTCTAACCAATCGAGCAGACAACCTTCTTCATTTAGCTTTTAGAGAAATTATTGTGAAAGCTCTGCGGGCCGGAATCAATAGTTCATCGTACCAGACGTGGCCCCCAGGCCTTATTTGCCCACCTCTGATCTAACCTATAGATTGCACAACCTTTCTGCCCTTTTCTCCCACAGGTTTGACACAAGTCAGTGGTGAGGGCTCACACCTACTTGATGATAGCTTCGTGGGAGCGGTAGTTTTCACACAAGAGAATGCGACATGGGTATTCTGCAGGATAGTGCTCATACAGCCGGTCCAGCAGAGACACGTGCAGATTGCGCTCCCGTGCAAATTCGCTGTACACAAACGGACTCAGCTGCAAGAAAGAAGTGGTGGGGGGAGGCAAAGTTAGCACTAAAGGGGTTAATATTACTGTAAGATGCCACCTCTAAGGTAATAAAAAGAAACGGTTTATTAAGGTAACAGTCTTCATCACATACTGTTTGTTTCTAGATGAAAGAGTTTGTAAAAATAAAAAAATGAGCCAAATCGTTTCTGAGACCATTTTTAGATCTTACAGTGACTGTGCTGCTGTAAAAAGCACAAATGGTAAAGATGACAAAGCAACTGGCAAATAGAAAGATGTGACATGTTTTGTTGCTATTTAGATGTCTTTAATCAAGGGAAAAGCATAGAGATGTATTAATTAAATGCACCTTTAACATAAAAATAAAAATCCTGCCTCTCTCTTATCCTATGCCAATATTTCTGTCAAAAATTGGGAAATGACACAATAGAGCTTCCAATCCTTTACTGGCTCACAGAGCTTGAGAGATAAAGTTTATATTTGTGTTATCCAAAGCTGACGAGGGCTCTAGAAGCAGACCTCAAAGGTGCCCATGCCTCTCTGGTAATTCAAAAAGAGTCGAGTGGAGTCTAAACCATAGCGGTGTGTAATGTTTTGAAGGTTAATGAAATTGCGGTGTTGCGATCAAGTATCATTATGATATATTTTAGGATGTGAAGAAGCCAAAATGTGAATGTGAGCAAGAAATTGTTGTCTTTTAGGTGTTAAGTGTATTTCCTTACCTGCATATGGTCTCCAGCTAGCACGATGCGGGTGCTCTTGCTAGCTAGAGCAAAAGGCATGATGGTTTCACACTCCATGGCCTGGGCAGCTTCATCCAACAGTATATGAGTGAACAACCCTACCAAGACAGACGTCACCATTCATATTAATGAAACAAGACAGTAGCTGCTAGAGCTCCGGAGTTTAACCCCCAACCCTTGTAACGTCAGGCTGATCATAGTCTTTTTGCACATCTATCACAACATATTTATATACAAGCCAAGACTGGTTAGAATATTGTTTTTTGAAAAAAATTAACTCTTTGTATGATTGTTTTTCTGGTTTCTTCAGATTTCTCATCAGCCTTTTAAATGGGTTAAACCAAGACACCTAGTTTTTCAATCAATTAATCAATCAATCAATGGATGCTAGAAAGCATGAGATCTGTTTCTGGTACAAGGTTTCATCTTGGGTGTCATCAAACAGACACATAGATAACTCAATAATTGTGCATTTAACACCAGGTCTGTTAATTAGGACATTATTAAGGCAGTCTCAGTCAATTTTGGCTCTCTTTAAACAAACCAAATCAAGGGATTGGAGACCTTTGAAAGGGGTTGAACAGTGTGGAAAGCCTGGTTTAGAAAGCTCGACTGGTGCTGAGCGGTATGAAAGGGGGGATGAAAAGGCATGGCAAATGAGTGTTGGAGCAGAGAGAGGGAGAGAGAGAAGCTGAATAACACTAGAAAAACAGCCTCTGAAGCCATCTCCACTGGAAAGTATGAGCAGATATCAAATGTGACAGTTGAGAACAAAAAAAAACTCAGGGACTGTCACAAGTAAACAAACAACAGAAATGCAAGCGGCAAAAACAAGAGGTGTAGCAGTCTGACGTTAGTCAGCATTTGTGCTTTAGCCTCATCCTTCGAGCAGAGCCTTGAAAACCACTGTACCGGTATACTGACACAACCCATCCTCATTCCAATGCTGAATCTTTGAACTCGTGTCTTCTCTGAATCGTGCGTGCAACTACCTGGTCTACTCACAAATGTTTAAAATCAGATGTTTTGGCACATATTGAGCAGCAAGTGCAGAACACCCGTTAAAGCTTTGTGCTTTCTACTTTCTCCTATTTCATCATGAAAACAAGGAGCACTGCTCGCAGACTGTGACCAAAGAGGCTGGAAATTGTTAAGACGTAGTATCTCTAATGTGACGCAGATGTTGAATTATTGAGGACGGGGCGCTTCTGTTGACCCTTCATTTGAAATGTAGCAAACAATAACACATTTCTATGTTTGCCCACATGAACGCAAAAGATGAATAATGTACAACATGAAGCACTGGAAATGAGAATAAATCCCTGCGTGTAGTAGCTGAGATATGAAGCCTGAACAGATTGTTATGGGCACACAGATTGTATACATGAAGGAATGTGGAACTTATCGTTTCACCTGGCATCTGGGAAACCAGAGGGCCAACCACATTGCATTTCTGACACTGCTATCCATCACCGAGCTAATAATGGAGTTTGAATTTAGAGAAAACAGACGCGGAAGGAATAAAGGGCTTTTGTATGTTTTTAGTATAAAAGTGATATCAAAATCACTATCCATGGGGGATAGAGAACAACTAGTACAATCGCTCCACAGAAAAAGCTGCATCAAGACCTAAAGGCATGAAGGGCATCAGGTTAGACGTGCTTTTTTGGAGAACTGTGCAAGTTCAGAATGGGAGATTTGTTTTTGCCAATTAGAGGAGTTGCTGTCCCCCCAAGGGCCTCATTTCTTAGCAATTTTTATCTCCGGCAAACACTGGGAAAGGCAGGGAAGGAGAGGATAAGCTAATGATGTGGAGTACATTACAAAAAAGCAGATGGTGTTCCCAAGCAACAGAGGAAGCCCCTGCTGACACATTACAGTCAGTTATTAACAAATGACAAACGGATATGTGTGCCACAACTTTTCAACTCAATAGCTGAAGTTCCATCGTTCTTCAGTGGCCTCCAATCATCACCATACAGCACAGCTTTTAACGTTTCAATAAGCCCATTCAAATAAACATGTTCTGTACTGAGAAGTCAAAAATTGGTTCAAAAACAGACGCTGTTCGTTAAAACTGCACAATCAGGTCAATAAAAAATAATTTTTAAATGCAGAAATGGATTTTTATTTGTTGCTCTGGAGGACAGTAATAAGGTAAGATTTTTCTGGCCTTGTCCAAATATAGACAGAGCTGACTCCAGGTGTCACTGTTGAAAATCTACTCAACAAATTAAAGCGGTGACTCTCAGTATATTGGTTGTAACCTATTGACCCTCATTTTGCATGGTCATAGCCAGCTTCTAACTCCCACACAGGAAAACTCTATTAGACAATTCTGCTTTGCCTGTTTTGTTTTTTTTTCCTTAAGATTTCTCAAGGACCTACCAGGCTCCAAGTCAAGCTGACAGAGATATTGGGAAGTGCTGAGGGTGACGACCACCACACGATGCCTGAGGATATCCTCCTTTGTGGGCATTTGGAAATTGACCTGTGTGCTGGAGATCAGACAGTACTGCTGGACCACTGGGTGGACGGTCTTCACCCAGCGGTTCCTGAAATATACCCTGGAGAGGAAGAGATGCAAGGAGGAACATCAGGAACGCATAATAACAGTGTGACCAAGAATTTAATAACCTGGGCGAATATGTTGTATTTTGCGAAGAAACACAATTTTTTTTGGTATGTTGAAACCTGTTTCCTTCAATGATTTCATTTTTATCACAAAACTGCTCACATTATTTGTTATTCTTCAGCTTGAAAGTCTCCTACCTGAGAGGTTTGGCATGTTGATTGCCTGCTTCAACATAAGGATGAAGATAATCCTTAATGTAAAGGTCAGCTGCACTGTTGGAGTGGGTACAGATCAGGACCCTGCAGAGAAACAAAACAGTATAAGAGGAAGGCAGAGAGCTGAGACTAATGGAATATGAAGTGAAGTTCAGAATTAGTAAAAAAAAAAAATGTAAAATGAATGAACAAATGTATGATAATCTACCTTTTTCTATGCAAACAATATTTTGATATGTGTTTCAGATCTGCATGAGAAAAGTGTATTTGTACTAAAAATGGGGCAGAATACTCGTATTTATCCTGGTTAACAGCAAATATTGAAGATAAATGAGCTGAAAAACATGTCGTTACACAAGAACGGAATAAGCCGATCATTTATTTTAACAATATCATCTGACAACAGCATCCATACACCCAGTCAAATCCTATTGTACCGGCTTTTAAAATATCTATAATTCATCTGAAAGACAAAGCGGAAATTTATTATGTCATCCATAGAGAATGAGGAATAAATATTACATTGTTACATACATTTCAGGTGGCTGTTTTTTTTAAAGTATATATACATCCCCCACTCATAGCACACATGGAGGGTCCTATTCAGAAGATACCAAAGGTATTTCATCAATATTTCATTAGGAGCAGAGAAATATTGATGTGCCTGTGCCACATCACATTACTGCTCAACTAAACTGTGGAATTTTCTGCAGACACCAACATACAGGCCTCTTCTTTTAAACTCTAACATAATTGGAATGGAAGGTTTGTCTACGGATTAAAAACTGGGCCTGGCTAAGATTTTAAAAAAGGAAGCAGGCCTTGAGATACACCCTAACATAATGAATTTGCTTTTTTAATGGAAAGAATGGCCAAAAACAGTCTTTTCCTAATAAACAATTGGTGCAGGATAGCTGCAAACCTTTTCTTTCTTTCTTTTTTTTCTTTCTTAATCTACAGTTGCTGTGCTCTTCATAATTCTGTCCTGTTTGTATTTGGTTTTACTACACTTAAAGATGTAAAACAGCAATTACATGAATGTCTCACTTCCTAAGGTATAGAATGTGCATTGCTACAAAAAGACGAGTATTCCTGAAAAAGTAACCTGCTGTGGTCCTGGCGGAGGATGTGCTTGACAGCCTGCGCCAGGGTGAAGGTCTTGCCGGTGCCGTAGGGCCCAATAATGAGGATTGGGGGCAGAAAAATGGAGATGGGTGTGGTGATCGCCAGGATGGCTTCTTTCTGCTTTGCATTCAGACGGGGGTCCAGCTGCTCGTCCCACTGCCTGAGGACAAGGCAGGAAATCAAAAGTTGTTCATCACAGAACTGTTGGGATGTAGTTTATATTAGAAACCTATCTCACATTCTGGTAAACCCACTAAACTAAGTGGGGAAGTACCATTGTTATTGACAGGTTTGCTACCAAAAGTAAAAACACAAGGCTTTAAATCTATTGTGTGAGACTGTTATCCTTGAGTTTTTCCAATTTTGACAAAATAGAAACATTGATTATGCCTTAAAATATTGCGTGTTAATATAAAAACAGCTTTGTGGAACACAACCTCCTATAATAAAAAATGGCCACAAAAAACTGCTTTTCGTCTTTGATTAAATTCACTCTTTGGTCCACATTTAGTGAAGCATTCTAATTTATTCCAACGCTAATTGAAACAAAAGCCTAAATCAATCATATTCAGGAGCCGAGATAAGTAGCAGACTTGAAAAATCAGAGGATTATTTTTATCTCCAGTCAATAAAGATTACCGGCTCTTTTCTTTCACCTTCCCAACTTCAGAGAGATTTAACGCTGCGAAGAGGTGCCAGTGTTCCAGAGTGGCCACCGAATCAGCGAGGTGAGGACCAGTCCGTCAGAACATAAAGTGATGTGGCATCCCCTCAGTAAAAGGAGCCATCAAGCTAATACGATGTCTAAGTATTCCTGTGCTGGGATGTATCTGAGGCTTTTTTTGGCATAAACGCCGCTGCATTTAATGCTGGAGGCACCATAAAACATCTTTCCATAGGAATTGTTTAATTCTTGCTAAAGGGAATAAAGTAAAAATAAGCAAAGATGAAATATTGTGGGCTAAAATAACCTATAGCTGCCTTACACCTGAAACACAGTCATAATCACAGGTGGCTAAAGTATGTCGCCATATAAACACCTGTTAGGGCTCCACGGAATGGTGGGGACCAAGCCAACGTCAGGAAAAAGGATGGTGTTATCCTTGACGCGATCCAGGGCGTAGTGCATCTCGCAGAGTGGCAGTCTGTTCAGCTGGAACTGCAGCTCCACCTGAGATTCAGACCAGAGTGGAGGTTGTTTCATCGATATCACGGTTGTCAAACAACTGGCGTTGGTTGCACAATATCCAAAATACTATCCAAAATAGCCCATATCACGCTTATTTTAGAAGGATCAACTGATTTTGGATGCTGGGGTAGTTTATTCTCACTTGTACCTTTTACAAAAACAGTTAGCTTTTTTGTTACAGTAACCAAAATACAAAGTTACCAACATTAGCAGACCAGAGTCACAAGCTGACAGTCAGCCCGTCGATTTATGTGTCAGGTCCCCAGCGTGGTGGGGAGAACATGAAACGGGATTTTGGATGAAGTGTAGAACAGATTGTTTTTGTAGAGCAGATTGCCTGAGTATTACTATCCTTTGCTCCACCCTTCTCCAGTTACGTCAGGCCTGGACGTGTTGCTCAGCTGCAGGAGTTTGCTCTCAAAAATACAACACAGACTGTTTACTGGTTCTGGGGTTGTGGTGGCTGAAGTTAGAGCAACGTGGTGAAACATGACTGGCCTCTGGCTGCTTATCACCAGAGCAGCCTGGAGTGGCCTCCGACTGGATGGATTAAACTTCTCTGGAAGCAATGGGTGTAAATTCTCACGACCGCGTTCTCTTCTGAAGATCTGGCAGGAAAGCAACAACCACAACAGTCCTATCATAGTGCGACTGCGAGGGGCCAAAGCTGCCAGTCAGCGTGCTGCAACTGATAAAACTATTTTCCAATTTTCACTTCACTGGACCAAATGCATTTGCATTCAATGGCATGTTTTATGTAATCAAAGGCTTCTTTTTACAACGCTGGCAGATGCTGGCTCCTTAAAAAAAGTTTGCCCATTATCCTCTAAGTATGGAAAAATGAGAAAATGCGAAGTTCTATGATCACCAGAAATTGCGAAGGAAGACCAAGCAAGCTGGTGTTGCACACAACAAATCCAAGATCTGAGGGGTGTTAGATATGTGACAGCAAGAAGAGGATGAAACTTCAAGGCAGTACGTGAAGGATATTGTACCCACGACGAGAAGAGATAAGGAAATTAAACTGTAGCACACACGCCCGCTGGCAGGAACAGTGTGCGCAGAAGAATAAGAAGATTATGCTTCCCTGGGATGTGGGTTGCTTTGATAACTGTTAACAGAGCGCTGTGCTTCATCTGCTGATGTTACGACCACGCAGGTAAGGGGCTTGGAGGGGTGTTTCAAGCTGGCGCTGAAGCCACCGTCAATCAATAAAGCCAGATTTCTTGGAAACCAAATGCCGGTTTTCCATGAAAGATTGTCTTTATCGGATTTGTGGCCTTTGCTAATACAATAAAGAGCAACTAAATGGCTAAAAACGGGGTTGAAACAGCAGTGAGCCGGATGCTGCCTAATCTGTTGTCTGGTGCGCGTTGTTCCTTGGTATAGCCCATACCTGGAGTTCACCATCAGGCTGCAAGCCAAGCTCAATACAGCAGTCCTTGCAGATCCTTAGGAAGATGTAATCCTTTGTCTTCTCCTCAATCACAGCCTCATACACTCGCTCCTTCACTCCTGGTTGACTGCCGGCTCCCTCGCGGCCCAACGGCAACACCAGG
>CAAE01014786.1:1146411-1159274 GCA_000180735.1 Tetraodon nigroviridis
CTGTCATAGACGCCCAGGCTGCTCCAATTGAAGGTCTACCCTGACCCCTTGTGGTTAGTTCACACATAACAGACCTCTTTTCACAATAAAAATAAACTCACTGATAATTATTTGTTGGCCAAACTCTTGTTACCTAAAACGTTACGTAATAATGCTTCTTAATTTGCAGCAAACTGAATTTTGAGTTCATGGTTATTTTAAAAAATGTCAAGGTCTCTACAGCTAACTCAGCAAATGGGTTGCATATTCCACTGTGCCTCCCCACCACTCAGACATGGCCGCCAGTGTTTCACTCAGAAGTAAAACGTTGGTGGGCACATGAAATCACGTGCAAACAGTAACATTTGTTTACAATCCCAAAAACGAGCTCTAGTTTAAAAATGAGACCCACTTACTTGCTAACTTCCTTGTATTGAGCAATCTCCTCGATATAGAGCAGGTCGTGCAGTCGAGCCTGGTAGTTGTCTTTGGTCAGAGTCTTGTCCAGGACAGACTGGGTGAAGAGCTGGTCTGCTGACAGAGGAATCTGATAGCGGGACAGAAGGCTGCGCTCCAGGTCAGCCAAAATTTCATTTGGAGTGAATTCTACGATGGTCTTGCAGGAAGAATCCCAGCGCATTGCAGTCAATAAAAGCTGCTGCCTGGCTGTCATCAAGTGTTCCAGGTCTGATGACAAGGGGAAAAAAAAAAAAAAACAAAAAAACAGCATGAGAAAAACATCTCATCTTATGAGTCACCAACTAATGGGTCCTAAACTGACCATACCTTCAATTGAAGCAGCATCCACCATTATCCGCTGCATTAGCACCGGTTCTGAACCAAAGTCAAAAACAACAGTCTGGCGGAAGGTACCAAAGATTTCTGTGCTGAAGCCCACTACGACCTTGTAGACACAGTGGTCCAGGCCGTTGTCTGCAGACACTGCCCAAACAAGTAAGATGTGATTTCCCTAAAACCTTAACTAAAAGGTTATTTAAGAGCTTTGAAAGGGAAATAATGCAGGTCTCCAAACATACATGCCGTCTCTTCTCCTGCAGTCCACTCTTGGCAGCCTCGTGGGAGAGTTTGTAGTCCATCACCAGTTGACACACCAGAGATGAAGAAGTGTGGTCGGTGAGCGTCGTAGAGCAGGGCGATGCGGTACAGCTTTTTAGCCGGCTAGAGACAGAAAGACAAAAGAAGAAAAAGCACTGATTTATCTAATCAAAATGGGCAAAGTGTTACTGCACATGCGCAACATATTGTAGTGATTTAACGTTGTCATAGAGAAAAGTGATCACATACACATTCCCAATACCAGGCTGGGTTTCATCCTACCTTGCACAACAATGAGAAGGTCCAGGAGTAGGAGGACTTTTTTGTGGAAACAGTAACAGAAAGGCTGGCGCTGGTTTCAACATTCACCCCATCTAAGTAATCACTTAGCTAAAAAAAATTACAAAAACAAAACACAAGTTAGTAGAAGCTGAGAGACTCCAAGACAATTTTCTACAACATTATCAGACTTCTGGACTGAAGGAGACATTGGTACAAGAGCAGGTCTCGTGACTCGGAGGTCAATGGTAAAAATGTCTTGGAGAGTCTTGGTTCACTGCCCCTGTTGATCAACCTAACCTGCTTTTTGATGTATTTTAGTGAGACCGAACTTGAATTCAGACGTTTGTGAAATGTTTCTGTCGTTTTAGGGAAGTGACAGTTCTCACGTGGTTTTTTTTGAAAGACAGTGCATCACCGTTTCTACTTTCTGACTTTGTTGTAAAAATAGTGTTATTTTAAGCAAGGTGACACAAAGAGAGCTGAGTGCGTGTTTGTGTGTGCGTGCATTTGTATTTACGTTGCGTTTGCGTGCACTCACCACTCTATCTGGGCAGAGGGAATTCATCCACTTCTCAATCAGGGTCTCCATGTAGTTCTCGGTGAAGTGTTTGCTCTCCTGCTGCTGTTTGAGGCGGATGAGGCGTGAAGCGTAGCGCTTCTGCCATTCCATCAGCTCTTCCTGCGAGTGGGCTGAGGTACACTGGGCCCCATAGCGACACAGACCCTGCTCCAAGTACCTACGGCGAAGATGAATGGGTTTCAAACTGATGCGACAGCATGAAGATAGTTTAACCATCAACAACATATTGTTGCTTTATCACTTGTTCACTTTGGTCTGAAACTATCCTGACAATTGAACTTAAAAAGTGTAAAACTAAATTAGCCATCCCTGATTAATATAATACAGCGGTTTATAATATTGTGATAAAATGTGGTTTAAATCAATATCCTATCAACGTCTTTATTATCGAAAATTATAAAACAAAACACCCGAAATTGAATCAGAGTGAAATGAATCCTTCAGTACCTCTTACACAGTGTGTACTCCTCGCTGCTCGTGACTCCTCGAGGAGGAGGCCGAAACTGCCAGCCATCTTGAACATCTGTTGTTGTGAAGAAAAAATTCTGGTTGGTGAGGTTTGGGCAAGAGTGTAACCTCAGCAGAAAAGGGGAAAAACTAAGAGGGTAACTACAGAATTTCCAGACAGTAACTGTAATTCTGGTAGTTTCATACACACTGACGCTCACCTTCCTCCTGCTCATCTGTGTATTCTGGTGCCATTTCTCTATTTATAGCCTGATGGACGAAACAATTATTACTGTTAGTAATGATACATATTCATCTAAATAAATAAACCATTGCGCATTAATAACTGTTTAAAAAGAATTTAAATTGCAATCTGAATAGTGAGCAAATGACTCAAACTATGTTACAAGCTAGAAATGTGTCTTTTAACATTAAAATTACCACTGTTTATGTGACACACTGAAATGAAGACCTTTTTTTTAATAATGTTAAAGGCAAGATGTTATTGTACATATAAAGTAGCAGTTGATGGATGGATGGAGGGTTCATAAAAATCTGGTTTCCCTTTGACATAAAAACCAGTAAAAGCATCAGAAGCTGAAATCCTCCAAGGGGTGAGTACTTTTTGTTGAACCGATGCAGAAAGGCCCAAATCCTTGGTAGCTGTGTCGGAGCGCACACTTACCTCTATTTCTGTGAGGAGCATTTTCAATCTGGTCAGGTCCTTCTGAACTATCCCATTCTAGGAAAGGAAGGAAAAACAAGCATAACACCCACTTACTACTAAGGTACAAGCATGTCCAAAAAAACATTTGGAGTTTTACGTACATTTTACAAACATTCTAAGTTTTTTATGGTTTTCAGTTCCAAAACCTGAATGCAGTTTTAAATGCAACTATAGGTAGCAAAAACACAGATTTGTTTTAACCAACTTAACCTTCATTTAGGACAAGCTGGTGGCACTAAATGGAATAATAACAGTAACTTGTGCAGTAATATACACAGTTGGTTAACCTACCATTGGCTCTCCATATAAGGCTTTGGAGAGGATGCTGACCACCTCCTGCAGGCTGCCATCCAGTAACATGGAGCGCAAGCTGCTTTGTAGGGAAAAGTCACCCCTGGAAAACTCCTGTGCCAAAACTACGACAGGACCCAGGAGAGCGGAGGATTACTTTTCACAAATATAGACCCGCCATGATCTTGGCATCCATACTGCTACTACATAAACAAAGCAGTCTGGCTTTTCTCACCGCATTTGCAGTCTTCATCTGCTTCATCGTAGTTTTTCTGTCAGTGAAGGAGAAATAAAGTCACGCTTAATGTTACGCGGAAAAACGGGGATGCATCATCATTTCAACACAGAATCTCTGTCATGGCGGCTGCGGAAGCACCATCCTCACCAGCTGCAAAAAGGCAGCGATTCGGTAGAGCAGGACGCGGCTGTGGAGGGATGGAAGACTCGGCGGAAGAGGGGCACCAGGAGATTGGGTTTGGGGCGCAAGAACCACCAGGGCGTCTGTGCTGTGGCTGACCACTGCCTCGTACTCCCGTCTGATTAACGATCTGCTGGCTTCTTCACATGACTTCTCCGCTCTCCTGTCCGCCATGACTTAGGGACAAAACATCTGGACGGGAAGACAAACACACACCAAAAAAAAGAGAGGTTTGGTGTCTGAAGTAGCTTGTGGTTAAAGAAATGAACAGAAATCAGAACAGTGGCTCCAAAGTTGACTGGAATCACTCTCAAAATGTAAGGAGGAAGAAACTACATGTCTATTAATAAAACATTACATTACATTAACCCTAACCAAGCATCTTTTATCACACAAATTTGTCCATTTCATGGAAATATTCTGAACTCTTTTTACCTGTTCTCCTGGGGGAAAAAACAATTAAAGTTATCTTTCTCATGACCCTGGTTAGGCGGTATTCATGCTACACTGGGAACTTCTGCATTATGCCAACACGCAGAGACACGCAGAGACACGCAGAGACTGACGCACGTGCGACACATTCACTGAACGACGTCAACTTACGAGTTAGGACACAACATTAGCTGTGTATTAACCCCAGGGTGACATGTGGTCAGCGTGTGTGAACTCACAATATCAGTTTTCTATAAAACCACATCCATGCTGAACCCAAGTGCGTGTTGTTTTTCCTCTAATCTTTTGTCATCTGTTTCTATCCAGGGATTGTGTGTTTGGGTGTGTAAGGGACTGTGTAAACATGAACAGACATTTAATACTTTAGACACTGGCAGTGTGTTAAAAACTAGCTCATAGTTTTAAAAAGTTTAAGTCAACCTTATTGTGATTTAGTGTTTGAGTAGGTTTAACGTGGCTAAATTCCATCAGTCTGTTACTGCCTGACTGTTGCAAATATTAAAATGATACACCATTACATAAAAGGTAAATCACATATGAAACATGTCGGTGTTAAGTGGCAAAAGACAGCTTCTTCAAGATGATGTACAGATGCCTTTTTTATATCTGCACCCTGTGTTTTTTCTTTTCTTTGCCATTTTGTATCTGTCCCTCGTACAAATGTAATAATCCAACAGCTGAGCTGGACAAGCACCTAAAAAAATGATCTGACCTACTTTTGACACAAAATTGTTCTATGCTGATAAATCAGTCCATATTGATACGCCACAGTTTTCTTTCTATGCACAATTTCTCATGGATCTTACAGTAATATTGAAACTGTGCACAAAGGCAAAATGGAAAGACAAAATACTGCACGATCGCTGCAGCATCCTATGTGTCTTCAGCCTTTTACACTTTGCCTTTTACACTTTATACTTTTTACAACCGGCTTTTTGCCAACCAAAAAGCCGGTTTATTTCTCTGGTCTGGTCGGGTAGGGCATGCAGCCGACGCAGCACACCGGCCATGTCAGGATATAGATGAAATTATGGAGACATTAAAAATACAGCAGCTTAACCTCGGGCCACATCCTAATCACTTTTAGTCCTAACTTCACATGGGCCGAAAAATAAAAGAAATAAAAAAAAGAAACTCATTATAGTTATTGAGAGCTGACTGGCAAAACAAGCTTTTTGTTGGCTCATTAAAATTCCACATCAGCTGAGACAAATGTTTCATTTTGGTTGTATATTTTCACTTTTACTCCCCATATTGTTCAGAATTCAACTAAATAGTAGAGAGATGTTATGTGTGATCCACTGGATCCTAAGAAAAAAAGCATACATTATTTGGTCATTTGTGACAAATCACACCTGCTGATGTCATATAGAACGTTTTTGGTGCTTTGATTTCACCACAAACGACAACCCGACTACTAGAATCAAAGCACATGGCTCCATCAAAGACAGCACCAAACACTGGGCCATCACCCTGAGTCAGAACCAGAACGTCAGCTCTCCCCTAAAGTACAAAAGCGAGCGACTGAGGGTTTTACTTCGTCTAAATCTGAATCTAAATCACAATGAGAGCCATGAATGAGTGTTCTGAGCACCAATGTCAACGTTTTCATGGGGCCTATGACCAAATAAGCTCCTGTGGAAAATAAATTGACTTGATTGCTCCCAAAAAATTGGAAAATACTGTCAAAGCTGGACAGTGATCTTAAAAGTCTGTTCCAGTGATTTTAGCAATCATCCATTTCAAGGTTTTCTGTTCCTGGGCGCCATGGCCACTGTTACCTGATGCTCACACTCATGGCTGCAAACCAGCCTTTCCACAGGCCAACCACCACTACTTGGGTGAAATAAAGTGGGTGGATGCCGGTCGTGGGATCCTTCTAAAGGGCCACAGCATCAACTGCACTGCAGCAGGGAAAAACTGAGGAACTGTGTTTCCATGGCTGGAGGAAGGCCGCCAAAATATCGACTGCTTTCAGTCACATAGAATATTTTGACAACTAGAATAGCCCAAGCAGTCATGTCCAGAAAGCAAAATCAGCGAAAATCCAGGTAGCACAGAGGGGGGTGAAAACAATTATTTAAAAAAAACAAGTGTATTAGTTCTCTGTCGTTTATTGTAGCCGCTGTTTCTCTGGTAAACTTGTTATGACTCCTGCAAGTCGGAGCAATAACGCCAGCGATGCAAAGCCCAGAAAACCATCCCCGGGTGCTGGGCGATTTTCCGCTCAGGTCTCCACACGGTTAACAATGATGTTTTTAAAGACAATGTGTGTAGATACAAACGATCTTGGTCGTAAAAACGTGGCCTTTGTTAGGACCAAACTGGCAAGCTCACAACAAAATAGCTTGCTGGTTTGTTCATGTTAGCCAACTAGCTAGCAGGGTTCGCCGAAAAACAAAACGGGTCAGGGCCTGCAATTTTCATGGCGTTTTAGCGCGTAGGAATGATATGACAGGGTGTTATTACACATGCATGAGCTTCAAGTGTTCTTCTTTATTCTAATGATTTGTAGAGGGGGGCAGTGTTGGTGGCTTTGCGATTATAAAGGCGCCTGAAAAGGCTGAAAATGGGAAGTCAACACTTACCTAGCCTTACTTTCTACGCCATCTTGGATCCACTTGTCAGACCATCGCAAAGCATAGTGGGATAGTACAGATCTGAAGGTTGAGAGGACTTGTGTGCGTGCGTTTGCGCGCGTGCGTTTCAACCTACGTGGGGGTCCTATTTTAACCTTCCCGGGGCCAAAAGTTTGGCCCCCCACGATTCTATTATTACATGAGAGGGTGCTGCTTGTGAGACACAAGGATGAGAGATGGGGCTGGATTTAACTGGGTTAGGTCAGTGGAATGGCCCCAGACATGATGGTGATAATCTGCTCTTCTTTTCTGAGCATTCACGTGATGTTTAGTGATTAGATGAAAGGTTTTCATCCGAAATCCCACGTCGCTCTGTCAACTCTGTGACCAAAACAGTTAAATATTTGATCCAAAGAGATAAGGTCAATCTTGCACCATTAAACTGTAGTAGCCATGTTAAAAAAAATAGTAATATATTTATATACACTGGAGACATGCAGCATTTCATTTCAGCATAATTTGGACTATTCTTCTGAACTACTTCTGGATGACGTTCAATTCTGAGTCTACACAAAGCATTTTATCCTAATCTGCAGCATGGATGAGGAGGGTGGGCTTTAAAGAGGAACTTTCACCAGAGAATAAAGTTCTCTTGAAAGCGCCTGGTCAGCTGGTCGCCACAAGGGGGAGCCCTTTATTTCCAGCTGAAAGAGTATTTAAATAACAAGAATTTCTATGACATCTTAAGGAGATATTTAGAAAACTCAATATGCATACTTTTATTTAGTTATATCACCAGTGCTTTGATAAAGAAATAAGCTTTACTTTTGCATGGGAATTCAATTTGGAGACAAATTTTTAATAAAAGAGAAAAGGTACAGTTACAAGTTCAGTTGGTGATCATGCTTTGCCAATGTCTCCTATCTCCAAATAAAATTCACATCAGGAAATTCACAGTCAACATTCTAAAAGAAGGCATTCTTCCAGAAGAAAACGAGGCAGAAGAAGCTCAAGGTTTCCCTGCAGGGTGTGAATCCTCTCCTCTTTGGCCTTACTGGTGGTCTTACTGACCAAAGAGATGGGCTGAGTTTGTGTGATCACTTGATGACAGGTGGTCGGGGTCTCTGAGCCTCTGACAGCTGATGATGTCGGCCAGTTGTTCAACCTCGGCAGGGATGGTTTGGTTGACAACCAGGCTGGATATTATCTCAGATTCCTGCTAAGATAGATGAGCAATTATTCCTTAGATATTTAAAAACAGGGCCAATATACAAAAATTTACCACATATATAAATGCGTAATACTTGTGGTTAAAATGATTGATTTTGAGCCACAATATAACATGAATAGACACAAAAGTAAAAATTAGACTGTACAAAAAAGTGAAATGCAACTTTCTGACCTTGAACACCAAAAACATTTCATGCTAATGCTCACAGTTTTCTCCCTTGTTTCATTTTAGGAGCTTTTCTGGTCACTGAATGGTCAACGTGAACAGGTGAAAGTCTCCAAAAATGACAGCAATGGTTGCCGTCAACATCCGCTGGGATTTATGGGATCATATGAGAGGCATCATTACATTCATCATCTGAGTGGTTGTCAACCATTACTCTGCATATTGGAAACAACAGCCCAACTGCCTTTTTATACAAATCGTAAAACGGAATGGCATCTGAGGAGGGTCAACAGGGAATGATTGGATTGAGAAGATGCTTAGATTTAATGCCCACAGAGATATAACAACTGGAGGAGTGGAGCAAAACCAACATTGGGAAGCAGACCAGGTTGGCCTTGAAGTGGTTTAAACACTAGTCTCAGGATAAAGGTGTGGCGATTAACTTCCAAACATGGTGTGGAAATACCTTCAGCTTCTCAAAAAGTGTAGTTGCATCTCTGACATCCCCACTTGGCTCCTTGATATTGGCCTGGGTTCTGGATGACACGGTGCAAAGTGTGTCCATCAGTCCTAGCTTGATACGGAGGTCATTCACACCCTCCACAAACTCGTAGCACTCTTGCACCACCTTTGCAACAATCTGATGAAGACAGAGACAGAATTGCTTTATATTCACCATATCATTGCTTGATATTTGACATTTTATACCCTTGCTTAAATTACATTCACATAACAACACAATTTTGCTAAGGCAAAAAACAGCATGGGTAAACTTTTTTTATGCACTGTTTGAAATGTGGATATTAAAGAAAATAAAGTAGGTAACTGACCTGTTTTAGCTGACATCTCCTTTTGGTTTTGATGTTTTAGCCCCAGGGGTTCTTGAACAGAAATAAATAAATGCGGTTAAAACAAAACAAAACAAGACTTAATCGTTTTCTAGTATATGAAAGGATTATTTCAACATCACGTAGGATATACACGTAATGTATATCCTTTATGTAAGTATCGTTAAAAGACACAACTACTGCACTAATATGTTTACAGATATTACAGCTGCTCTAATACAACAATTCGAGATTTAACATAAATTTCCTCAGGGCCATGCACTGGAGAATAACCCTCAAGTGTCACAGCTTGTTAAAAACCTACGGAGGCTATAAGATATCAAATAAGTGCTGTAATTTTGATAGAGAATCCATATATAGGACTATTATAAATGGACTGTTTTGAGTAACAAAATGTAATATACGATAGCTTGGATGCTAACGGACCGTCAACTCAGCCGGTTTTCTCGGCAAAACTCACCGAACACACTAAAAATCTTTTTCGCATTACGAGAAACGCTGGTGAGCAGATGAAATGTAGTCGGTCCCCCTCTTTTGTTAGGACAATGTCCCCGTTAGTTTCCTCAAATAGTTTCTCTAAAATGCAGCAAGTATGTGTACAACCTTCGATGCCAAAAATTAGTTAGCTATCGGCCAATCAGAGATAAGAATCAAACAGTTGTCCATAGCGCCTGAAAGACCCAACAAGGACCCACCGAAGAAAACACAAAAACTCTTTGTGCCATTATAAAAGGTTAAACAAATGAATTACAACCCAAATAAATTACACGACATTGAATATTTTAAATTTAGTAATGTAGTACGTGTGTGTATTTTTTAATAATTTAGGGTTATTATTTTCCTTTATTGATAATGACAATAGTTTATTAATAATCTGGAAATCAGTTTTCGTTTGGATAATTACCAAGTGGTCTGCAGTAGACCTACACGAAACACGGTCATAATTAAATCTATACATTAGACGGTGATGACAGTGATAAATATAAAATAAACTACATTACATTGGAACATATGATCAGATATCTTTCACTTGCTGAATAAGAAGCTTTGTGAATGGGACTAAAAATGGTGACAGTCGACCGGTAGATGTCACTACTGTCTGCGCTTCGAAACTCTAATACGCAGAATATCTCGCTCGGAATTACAAACGTGCATATAATTCCACAAAATTTGCAATACCTTGTGGTTTTGAATAAACAACAACAACAAAAAATAGAACATTTTATAGCGCCAACTCATTTAGAGAGGTTTGCTAAATGACCACATTGTTGGAATAATTAAAATGGTTTTCAAAATTTTACAATTTTTTTCTGCAAACTGGGATAGAATTATCCCAAAATGGCTATTTTGGAACTTATTGGAGTATTATTTACGCACCAAAACATTTTCCCCCTTTCCCTTTGGGTCTCCAGTTTGTAGGGCCTCTTTAAAAAAACCAACAACAATTCAGAAAAAGTTATTTTAAAAACTTGACCACATAATATTAAAATTTACTATGTTTTAAGTCTTCCCTTAAGGGATCTCGTGTTTAAGTCAACTGTTAGTTGACTGTTACTAATGGACAGTTTTGTGAACACAGACCGTCTTTGTAACCCTGATGACAGAAAAAGAAAGACACAACATATGATTTTCCAAGACTAAAAATAGGTTTTATGACCTTTCAAAACTTTTTACAAATACTGTTCAGCCTTTAAAAAAGTGCACTGGATGACGACTATCACATTAAAATTATGGGCAACTTTTCTTTTTTCTTAACATGGGTAAGGAGGCACCTCTAGTTTGGCACACAATTCTATTTTAGCCATCATGCTCTCAAAGTGACTCTCAGAGCTGAGCTCCATGTCGGTGGAATTCTTCAACAAAATAAAAATAAAATACAGAAGCAGATTCCCACTAAGGTCACGGTGGAGTGCCCCATTCACCCATCCCCCACGCTCGGTTCTTTCGGATGTGGGAGGAAGCCGGAGGACCCAGAGAACCCACGCAGACACGCGGAGAAAAGCCCCTGACTCAGGCCAAATGTTGGAGTTGGTTAAATGAGTGTAGCCCTGATCAGAAACACAACGACCTGTCTTTAAAGAACAAAAATCAACACCTCGGAATTCACTGACTAAATACTGTCTGGTAATCCGATTTCTGCGTCGTCTTATTTTGAAGTCCTATGTTTTCCGGTCACGTTGGTTGCTGTTTGCCAACTTGACGGATCTGCGTGGAAGGAGGGGACGATCTTGGACCGTCCGAGCTCGATTCTGGCTCCCCGTTCCTCACCGCGGAGGCTCTGCTGGTTCCGATGAACGAACCCCGGCGTGTCTGGGGCTCTCCTTCATAACCCGGGCCCGACAGCGTCCCACATGCTTTGACACGCCTCACATTTTCCACACATCCCGTCCGTCGGCGGAGGGACGCCCGCTCGGTCGCCTTTGACACATCGCGAATACGCACAGGAGACTCACCCGAGGAAGATGTTGCTGAAGGAGTACAGGATATGCATGCCCCTCACCGTGGAGGAGGTGAGTGCCATTTTCATGTCTGCCTTTGTTTAGATTTGAAGCCTCATCCAAGTTGGATCGCTGGCACATCTGGACGCGTCTGGCTGTGATCCCGCACATGTGGCGCAGCATGTGGACAGCTGCGGATCCTGACCCTCAGCCCCGGAACCACCCAACAACAAACAAACCAACAAACAAACAAACAAACAAACAAACACACGTTAATGATGCCAGTAGGATCACTCACATTATCGTACTAACAGGGACGTTGTTGTGGTTTCACTTCGTCTGTTGCCCTTCGACATTACAAACACACACACACAAACACACACACACAAACACACACACACACTATCATCACCGCAAGCAGAGTGCATTTCTTAGTTCCTGACCCTAAACTAAACCTAATTTTGATGCAACCACAAAACCACAAAAGTCTTGATCCTGAAACGGTCCTTTGACGTAGGGACCAGTCAGAAAGTCCTCACTGGGATAGTAAAGTCTATTATTTATTTTTATATTTTACATTGAAACTTATACATACTGAAAATTCCCCAAATTCTAATCTATTCCATTCTATTCTCTTCTGTGTTATTCTATTTTAGAAGGAGTTTATTGGTACTGAGTCTGTATAGAATAGAATTGTTAGGTTTGTTTATCCCACAACAGGGGAAATTGCACTGTTCCAGCAGCAGCGATACAATATTAGAAACATATTATAGCATAGCATATAAAGCAAGTATCAGAGCACACACACACACACACACACAGACTGAAATTGCAGTGTGCGTTCTCTTCATGCCGCTCTCTTGGTCTCATGTGACCTAACCTGCATCAGGCTCTCTGACACTTCTCACACTGGTCACTTAGATTTCATTTTGCACGGTTTGCAGCACCAGAGAAGGGCTCCATTATCCCCGTTCAATCACCTCGGCTGCGCTGGGGCCGACGACCCACATCAGGAGACGGAGATGATTGCGATCTCTCTCTGGCCTACATGCCTTACGGCAAGGCAGCAGCCGTTCAGGTTCAGGTTGTCACCTCCACCGAGGTTTTTGGGAGCGTCCTCTTGTGCTGCGCTAAGGGGATGTTTGCAGACGTGAGGATGAATATTTTTAGTACCTGGCTGAGACAAAAACACTGGTAATCTTGTGTGTTTTGCTTTTTTTCACCCCTCAAACCTCCTAATGATGTTAAGGGATTTAAATCTGCAGGGCGGTCAAGCCCATTGCGACCGCTGTTATCCTGCTATACATTTTTATGTATTTTTGCTGGAAAACGACGCTTCACGGCTGCTGTTCCACAAATGTTTCACACG
>CAAE01014786.1:1159715-1175313 GCA_000180735.1 Tetraodon nigroviridis
CAAACTAGTGCCAAAATAAATACATACATGAAATGTAGATTTTTTTTTTATTATTTTACAAGAAAGGCTTCTTATTGGATGCTTGTCTGTTCTAGGCAGGAGCCACGTGAAGCCTTGTGATACAATATTATTACGATACTGTTATACCCATAAGCTAAATCAATTTCCTTTTATCAATTACAAGCTACAAATGATGCCACTAACATTTACACCAGCTAACATCAGTCTGTTCTTGTGAGACAAACTAAACAGGGCTTTTGCATTTTTTTTTTGCATTTTAGAGTGCTACATAAACTAAAACTGAATTGAATTAGATTAGATTTTTATGAATGTGCATACGTCTGACAGATGGATCCATATTAGATACATATGTGCACAAAAAAAAAAAATCAGGTTTCACGTTTATTTTTCATTAGTCCGGCTGGGATCCGTCGCTTTTGGCCAAAGCTTCTTCTGTGGTCCAGGTAACTTTCCCATCTTCAACCGTGTAGCGAAGGAGGTGGTAGTGAATGTCGCTGATCTTTTGTGCTGGCACCATGGCATTTTTTTCACTCTCGACAGGGTCAGACCGACTGTCGGCGGTCCGACCGTCGGCGGTCCGACCGTCGTCGTCCTCTTGGAAGGAGGACACACTCTTGTTTTCCAACATGGTTCTGAGGCTGTCCAGCTGACTTTGGTGATGTTCGTCTGTCGACTTCAGCTCTGATAAAATATCCGTCTGTTGTTTCATTTGCTCCAGGTGAACCTGCCTCTCTTGGGCCAATGTGTCTATCAGGCTTTCCTGAGATTCCGTGCTACTTCTGAGCTCCGTAATGTCTCTCCTCAACCGCAGGAATTCTTCGGAGAACATCTCAATCTCTTCCTTGAACGCTTGGTTTTCTTCCTGGCTGTCCATCTCCTTGTCTTCCATCTTCTCCCCCAAAGCTGCATCGGGGTCTTGTCGGAGCTTCCCCATCTCTTCCTTCAGAGACGTATTCTCTTGTCGGAGCTTGTCAAGCTCATCCTTCAGTGCTGAGCTGCTCTCTTTTTGGAGCTTCTCGATCTCTTCCTTTAACGCTGAAGTATGTTCTAGTTGAAGCTTCTCCACCTCTTCCTTCATGCTTGAAATGCGACTTTCGCTTTGCTCTCTCAAAGACGTGTGCTCGTGTTGGAGCTTCTTGATCTCGTCCTTCAGTGCTGCGGTGTTCTCCTGCTGGAGCATCTCCAGGGCTTCTTTCATACTCATGATGGCGGAAGTACTTTCTTCTTTCCACGATGTGAACTCATGCTGGTTTTGGTCTTGACTTTCCAACTTCTCCTTCAAGGCAACGAGCTCCGTCAGAATCTCCTCGGTCGTTTTTTGCTGATTGGCGGACGCGATCTCTTCGTATTTTTTCTGGAGCATTATAATCTTTTCCTCCAAATCTGCGGAGTCCTGCGGTATGTTAAATAACAAGTGCAGCGTCTCAACGACGTACCGGAATGACTCATTCTCCTTGAGCTCATTCATAGCATCTGATATTTTCTGTGCCATGACTCCTGGTTGCTTTTATTTTAACTTTTCTAGTGAACGTAGTTTAATCGGAGCGTTATCTAATCTAAATAATCTATACAGTAGCATATAGAGTAGATAGTCCTTTTACATTTACCATTTTATGTTTGATACATCAAAGCTTTGCACTGATCAAAGGCATGTAGGGTCTCTGGGGAGGAGGTTAGAAGTATATGGCGCGAATGATGGCGTTGGTCCAAGAGGCTTTCGTATCCAAAGGAAAAACACCAAAACCTCAACCTGCCTGGGAGCACGGTCTTGTCCACAGCCCCCGTGTGTCCCGCCTTGACTGAGTCCTTGAAAGTTGTGTCACACCCACCTGACACCCATCTAGATTACTATGCACTCTATATATTTTACTGCTTGTGGATTTTATTGTATAATATCCTAATCATTGCAGACCAATGAGCTGAGTATTTGTTTGAATTTCCCTCCCTACGTTATTGTTAGTGTGTAAAATGTTGCTGATGGTTACAGTTGAGCTTCTCTGGTACAGCCCTCTGCTCCCAGTGTGGTTTCCACTAATCGTTCTAGAATTAATCCATCTTTTGATGTCTGACGACTCACACGAGTGAGGGGAGACCAGTTGTGTTTCCTAGTTTTTAACCAGTTTTCCGAGAACCTTCCCATTAAAAGTGAAATTGCAGGCTTGACCCTCACAACTAAAGGAGCCACGTGCTCGTCATGGTGCCAGTAGGGGTGACTTCGGGAAAGAAAGACAACTTAGGAGGGCTGGTGGAGGCAGGTGTTTCCTCCCCATCCCTCAAGCGGACCTCCTGGAGCTGTTTTTGTACATCTCTTTAGCGTCGCTACACGGATATTCGGTAAACCCCTGCCTTGTTTCAATCATTCTGGAGCTGGGTCAGATCACCCACCTAAATCAGTCACCTGGTGCACATGAAAATGTCAGTAGTCCTAAAGAATCCGTCCAGTCTGATGTGGATAGAAGAAAGCTGCGATTTCATTTCATTGAAATCTGTAAAACTCTCTTCTCCAAACTGTCTAGGTTCAAAACAACAAAAATGCCGGTGTTGGTTGCAGGTTTGTTGAAGACGTATTTTATAAGGGCTCTTCAACAAGACTGGGTTCTGACTGCAAAGACTGGAGCCTGTTTCCGTGACTATGGCGGTAAAAGACTGGTTTTCCAACATGGTTCTGAGGTCATCCAGCTGACTTTGTGACGTTCGTGTCCTGTCTGTTGTTTAATTTGCTCCAAATGAACCTGCCTCTTGGTTCAGTGTGTCTATCAAGCTTTCCTAAGGGTTTGTGCTCTATCTAATCTCACTAAGTTCTTTGGAGAACATCTCAATCTCTTCCTTGAACGCTTGGTTTTCTTCCTGGCTCTCTGTTTTCTTTTCTTCTATCTTCCCTTCCAAAGCTGCATCGGGGTCTTGTCGGAGCTTCCAGATCTCTTCCTTAAGTGACGCATTCTCTTGTCGGAGATTGTCAAGCTCTTCCTTCAGTTCCGGGTTGCTCTCTTGTTGCAGCTTCTCGATCTCTTCCTTTAACGCTGAAGTATGTTCTTGGTGGAGCTTCTCCACCTCTTCCTTCATACGCATAATTTGATGTTCGCTTTCTTCTCTGAACGACGTGTGCTCGTGTTGGAGCTTCCTGATCTCGTCCTTCAGTGCTACGGTGTTCTCCTGCTGGAGCGTCTCCAGTGCTTCTTTCATACTTATGATGGCGGATATATTTTCTTTTTTCCAGGATGTGAACTCATGTTGGTTCTGATCTCGACTTTCCAACTTCTCCTTCAAAGCAACCAGCGCCGCCAAAATCTGCTCAGCTGATTTTTTCTGATTGGCGGACGCGATCTCCTCGTATTTTTTCTGGAGCGCCATCATTTTTTCCTCTAAATTTGTAGAGCTGGATTGTTGCGGTATGTTAAATAACAATTGCAGCGTCTCAACGACATAACGGAAAGACTCATTTTGCTTAAGTTTATTCATATCTGATCTTTTCTGTGACATTGTTTTATTATTTCAGACCGTTTTGATCTATTTTTCCATATATATTACAGCAGATATAGTTGAACTCTATTTGATTGCTTCGTTATTTATATCTGGATCATCAAAGCTTTGAAAAAAAAAGCGTTAAAAGAGAATTATAAAAATTCTTTTTTTGCATCACACATGACTGTCTATCTTCCTAATCGCCTACAAGCCGTCCTAGATTCTGGTCCACACTCAGACTTGGATGGAAGTGTGGAGTGGATGGACGAGGCGTCCTGACTTGGCAACGCCGCCTTGACTCCTGGAGTCATTACGGGACGGACAGAGGAAAACGATGGCAGGAAAGACAGAAAAAGCAAAAGGGAGGAGCACGCAAAGAGAGGAAGTCCTGGCGTATTGTCTTCTTTGAAATTCCAAAGGTCACATGGCCGTATGGATGTGGAGACTTGGGGACATGCGAGGTCATGTGCGAGGGCAGAGGCCTCACTGCAGCTATCAGGGGCCTCTTTTCTCAGTGTTGATAAGACCAGGAGCCAACATGAATGCAGACTCAAACATTCACTAATTAACCAGAGTCTTTAAATGGAAATTCTTTCAAACTAAGACTATAAACACACAAACAACAAGTCTACATCAATAAATATAGGCCTAGATGCTAGATTACAATGTGCTCTGTGACACAGAAGCTTGTTTGTTTGGCTTTGATTTCATTTGGTTTTATCTTGGTTACTTTTACACGGACCACTAAGAAAGGAAAAAAATCTTCCCTCCTCCCAGTCCCTTGGGGCTGTTCTCTCCTCTAAGCGAGGCCATTCTGTTATTCAGGCTTGTTTCAGCCTTAAAAAGGAGAAGCAGAGCCTCCCCCACTGGATAGTCTCCAGACTGACGCGGTCGGCTGCAGGATCTCGCCAAAGAACCATACGTTTTACACGCTTACCAAGGCTGGGGGTGGTACTGGTTGGACAATTATTAATGACGCCATCTGATTTTTAAAGATTTTAATCTGCTCTAATACCCATCCTCAACCAACAGCCTTTTGTGGCTTGCCGTATGCTCAGCACGCTTGCGAGGCGCAATTATGCGTATAGATTTATATCCTTTCACGGTGCAGTGTTGCTGCATGGATATTCTGTAAATCCCTGGCTCATTTCAATCATGCTGGCGTGAAATTAGACTTGAGCTGGATCGAAGACTGCAGAAAGACGAGCACCTGGAGTCGGATGCTGGAATGCAAGGCCGGAATGGCCGACACCAGGTCGTAGGAAGCTCACCTGGTACACAGCTGGAGATATGAAAAAGTGGGTTATGCTAAAGAATCTAACCTCCAGTCTGCAGGTAGAGGAAAACTTTGTGTAAAAGGAAGCTAAGATTTCATTCATTTCAGTGAAATCTGTATAAATCTTTTTTTCAAACTTTCTCTGTTCTTTTTTTGGTGCTAAACGGTAATTTTTAGCATTGATCCAGTAATATGCAAACTCTTTTACTCTTACACTGTGAAACATAACTGCCGCGGCTTCTGTCAACAGGAACGCTGCATGTGACTTCTGTGTGACGTGCATCGCTCTGGGTGTGCAACCCACACTAATTCAAAATTAAATGGGAAGTGTGGTGGTCAAAACAGGGTTTGATTTGCCACCAAACTCCCTTCACTGACGCCTAAATGGTAACATTTGAGTGTTGAGCATCATTTAGAAGAAAAAATTAGAAATGGCAGATTTTTCTGTACAAGGAAATGTTGAAAAGCTCCTGCTTTTCTTTCTCCAGCTCATCTCAGAGAGCAAAACAACAGAAATGTGTCCGCGATGGCTGCTGGTTCGTTAAACCCCCTTTTAATAAGGGCTCTCTAACAAGATTGGTTGCCATCGTTCAATCCCGGAGCATGTTTCCATGACGCCAGGCAATTTCATGCATTCACCGACAGGCAGGGCCGAGAAGCGGAGGAGCGAGTGTGAGCTCGGCCAGGACAAGCAGGCTTCTTTTCATAAAAATGAAAGTGGTTTTATTTTTTCTTTCAGAGGAAAGTTGGACGATTGACCGACAGACGTTACGCACGTCTGTAACATTAGAAAATTCCTGCCCATAAAAGAAAGGTCACAGGTTATGGGTCGAAGATGATGGTTTCACCCTGGGGTTTGTGTTTCAACTTCTAAATCCAATCTTGGTAGTAATAAGTAAATCAACCATGTGTAACTATGGTAACCATTTCAAGCTCACAAAGGCCCCTTTGTTTCCTATGAGCACTGGTGAAATATGCCGTTTACTCTGTTTATGGTCCAAGCCCTCTGACATCTGAGGAGATTTGTTTAGAAAAGCCCATTAGTGATTTTTTTTTGGTGTCATGGTAAATTGCAAGGTCCCTTTACCATCTGCTGTACATGAAAATGCTGTGATTCAATCACAATCCCATTTGATAGCATTTGCTATACTGGAGGAAACCATTGTGGGCAGTGATGGCCCATTATCCACGGATAGGGCCTATTCTCATTTCCTCGATGGCTGTGAGTGTGTGTGCGCGCGTGTGTGTGTATATCTGCCTTCGTGAGTGTATTATATCACCAGAAAGGCTTTCAATGAACAAAGCTGGGTAAAACCTTTGCTCTTTTCTGACTGTCCATCCATAAATCTTCCAACCACTTATGCATCTACGTGTGGTGTGTGTGTGTGTAAAGGGGGGGGGTTTTGTATACATTCAGAGATAAATGCACAAATATCTTTGTTTTGTTTACCAATCCCCATGCTTCGTTCCATTTTGGTGTGGAATCGTCGTCTTGCTGCGGCGCTGAGATCACAGGAGGGACAGGAGCTGTTTTTGTGCAGCAGCCAGGGTGTGAAGGTGGCTTCCAAAACCATAACGCAGGCTGGAAAAAACAAGCAGCAGCCGAGTCGGAAGTTTGCCTTTGCCTTTTTTTTTTTTGCATTTGAGGATTTCACATTTAAACTGACATTCGGTCGGTTTGAGCATGTTCCTGTTCCTTATTTTTGGTCACACATTTTTCATCCTCCCATGCACGATAGACCCGAAAGCGCGACCCTATTGCGAGGAGGCCTGCGTGTCTTTTCAGAAACGTACTTTAGGCCTGTTGAATCTGAAGTGTTATCGCTGTTTAACGCGGCCTCGTGTTTGCTCAGCTCCACTATCAGCCATCAGCCGTGTACTGTGTACTCAAAATCTGATCAGGGCTAGGGTTCCACCGTCAGCTGGAAACAGCTTTTAGAGTGGTGGCTGGAGAGGCGTGATCAGCACAGACGGATGTGAGTCGGAGGATGTTTCCAACCCAGCTTTGTGCTGTGAAAGCACGCGTGTTTTGAATTTTCACCAGCCTCTCCGAGCGCTCTGTTCCGGTCAGGTTTCATTTCTCGGCTGCGACCACGTGCGGGGGGTGCACCCGCCCATCTGCTCGCTGATGGAAACTTTCGGTTTTCCGCTGTGCGGTAAGCGGGTGCTCTTACACTCGGCGTGAGAATGCACTGCGGCCACCGTGCTGCTCTGCTGGCGTCTCCAGCCCACACACAGGTGCAACTCTCTGGAAGAACTATCAGCTCAGCCCACACATGCACAAAGTCGTCTGTCTATAGATAGCTGTATGCCGACACACTTCATTACATCGCTGGTTTCTATGGTAACCAGCAGGATTCATCCCGTCCAGTACCCCTATGTTGGAGTGGATTATAGTGATTATAGTGTAGGAACATCCCAAAGATAGCTTTCAAATAATGAGGCTGATAATACTCATAGCTTTCCTCCAGCCCGGGATTGTGCACCGAGCACTGGCATTTAGTGTGTTAGATAATAACACGAGTGTAAACGGACTCTGGCAGTCGATCCTCAGGCTCAACAGCATATCATATAAAAATATGAATTTAAAGAGTCCCAGCATGGGTCAATTATTAAAAATTGTGTAATTATTTTATTGTTTTTGAGGCTAGCTACGCTGCCTAGCCTGTTCCACCGTGCTCTTGGCTGGATACTCTTTGCTGGAGTGTTTGAACACGGTGAACTTTTTGACTCGTTTTTGTGTAAATCCACCACTCACTGACCGTCTCCGTGCAAAAACCTCTAATTTGCTTCTGCTGTAGCTCAGGCTGTCGTTATGGTGATGTCCCGCAAGTTCTGGCTGCCTCCCTCTGCTAAAGAAACACTGTTTGGTATCACTACTCTGACAATATTGTAACACTCGTCCACATGGCAGGTTAAAAACTTTCTTTTGGCTCTTTGAAAATCCTTGTTTGTGTTAGAATTGGACCGGAAAACAGTTCTGTTGTGTTACAACTTGAAACAGCTTGAGCAGGCTTGTTTTTTGTGCAAATATATGTAGCAAACTGCTTATGGGTGTTGTATCTTTTATCTATCTATCTATGGAGGATTTTCATTTTGATAACAGGGATCGTTGGGATGCTCCAGGCAGGCCATCCACGTGACGGCCTATGAGCTAATACCAGTACTACCATCCTAGATCTCATTTGGAGAAGGTCCGAAAGCTACGATGAATCACCAGCAGTTTGTTTGAATAAACTTTCAGTTTCCCTGCAGCGGTCTGTCATTATCATGCAGGTTGCTAGCCCAAGATTCTTTCACTGTCCACCAGCCATCCCAGCCATCCCCATTCTCGTTATAGTTCCATTCAGCTGCCAAGAGAGAGGCTTCGCGCCTGCCGTGCACAGTTGATCATTTATGTATTTTCAAGATTTGTGCTTTTGCAGACAAACTGTATGTGAATAATGTCATAACGCAGCCATCTGCAGTTGGGTTTGTGCCTAAGCTTCGGAGTCTGAACAACAACACGGTGATGTAGTTGAACCAGTTGAGAGAGTTTACTTGTTCCCAAGTTCCAGGCTCATTTGCAGTCTGTGTACATCTGATAAAGTCCTCCTCCTTTCTTCCCATCCAGCACAGCTCGACCTCCGCTCACTTTCCAGGTTTTATGGTTCTGGAAAGGCAAACAGGCGGCGGATGTAAATGCTCTTTAAACAGACCTTAAAAAGATCCTAACAAGCTCCCCGATCAACTCTAGTAAGAGTCTCCCTCATAAAATTACATGACTTATTCTGGTTATTCACATCGCCCATGGTAATGGCGTTCACCAGAACATAGCCGGATCTGAGAGGACTAGGACACTGAAAAAAAACACCCAAAAGGGATGCATCAATAAATAAACGCAGGAAAAATACGAAGCAGAACTGGGATCATACTTATTGACACCATTATGGTGGAGTCTGCACAAGGCTTTGGTACAGCAAACAAACCATTTTTCCACACACCATTTCTCCGGGCTGTGTTGGGTACACAGTTCACTACATATTGATCGCTGCTTTTTTTATACTCGAAACACAGAGCCAATACCTTCCTACGCACATAGTTTTTACTTCACTGTGTGCGCTTGTGTGTTGTTGCATTTGTTCGACTCATGTTCATCCCACATGCTTCTATTCTGAGGAGCCCGTGTCTTTCAAAGATCTGTGCAGCAATCGGAAAAACAGCACAAGGAAAGAAAAGAGGGACGATGAACCACACTGTGTGTTGTCAAGAGACACCAAGAAGTGTTGTTGCACGTCTGTATGGTAGTTTGACAGGTCACCAGTCCATCACAGGGCGCACTCTCACACACACACACACACACACACGCTGTTTATTCATACGCTGGTTCCACTCAGGCTCAGGAAAATTCTCAGGAATATTTGTTAAATCGGCGATGCTGCAGCTTGTAAGTCATCAAAAACAAAAAACCCCTATCAGCATAACGACCAAATCTGCCTAATCCTTTAGTCACAGTTTGTTTTGAAATCGCTGTTGCAACGTGCACATAAGAGTCAAATTCCAGGCAACTGTGTGTAAGGGAGGCGGATTAACTCGGGAATACACATGGATATTTGCAGTGGGGGGGTGTAGAAAAGAGCTGTAAAGAGCTGCACCGCTGCTGGGCAGATCTGCCCTCACCGGGGCGCCGTGACGTCAGTGCGAGGCAGCGCTGGACAGATTGAAATTCCTGAAAGACTCGCTTTTTTCGCCTGCTTTCCGCAGGGCCCCAGTGCTGCACCGTGAAGACGGAGCCGCTCCTCACTGCTTCTGGCGCTCGGACTTGCGCCTGGCAAATATTGTTGCAAATGCATAATGCAGTGAAACCACAGCGGAGCCAAAACACGGCGTGCTGATGGCATCAATACTTACCCCCCCCACACACACCCCCGAAACCTGACTCAGGTTATATGATAAACATCGCAGGGAAGGGAATACCGGCAGGGAAAAGCCGGAATCTGGTCACTGCATTCAGGAACGCCGGAATACTGAATATCACAGGGCTCGCGTCTGTTTGTTTACTTTCCCCTTCCTTCAGTGGGTGGTGATACTGCTGAGTGGAGCCATGTGGAGAAGGAAGGAAGGAATTCAGGAGGAGGGTGGGGAGGGGGGACAAGGTGCAGCTGATCTGACGTCACTGATGGCCGGGAGGATGTAGGACGGAGAAGTGGTGGCTCATTCCCTTCACCCTGTTCTCTTCTGTTGGGCGTGAACGGTTGTGAAACTTTCCAAGTAGGGGTCCTGGGACAGCAGTCCTAAGGCAACACACACACACACAGGATACACGCTACAGTTTTGGTGTTGTTTGTAGTGTGTGTTTATTGCCGCCAGCTCCCCCCTGTTGTTGCGACCATCATCAGTTGTGTTATGCCTCCATTTTTTAGTGCACGTTTGGTTGCTGGCTTAGCATTTCTTAGTCACAGGAACACAGGCAGAAGGTCAAGGGTTTAATGTCAACAAAGGTGAGTCCAGTCAATACAGACACTGGCTTAAGCAGGTGTGTACAGGGGGTGTGTCTTTAAACATTTAGGAGAAGAGAATTCCAGCTCAGTGTTTTCCAGCCTAACTACCGGTATGTGCTACTCCTGTACCACTGAAAATGAAGGTAAACAGGAACTTAAAGACAACTGAGAGGTACTGAACATAAATGCCCCCTAAAAGAAAATCCTTGGATTTGTTGGATTCAGTGATGTGGAATGAGTTTGGCTTTTGCTAACCGGTAACTAGCTTGTTGAGTCGCAAGCTATGTTAATTCTGCCTTTTCAGCCTCCTACGCATGTTCTTTATGCTATTGTGTAGCTGAATAACTGTTATTGTGCTACGTTATCATACTTGACAGGTGTTCAGCCTGTCGTTCTGTATTCTGTTGTTAATATTATAACTTGCCTTTCTGTTATTAGTGTTGGATTTTGCAAAAAAACATTTCCCCCCAAAAATGTGATCTATAGTCTAGTGCGACTTTGAATTTTCTTTGTTTTTTCTCCTTCATGACACATTTTTTTTAACTGGAATGACTTATAGTCTGAAAACTACAGTATGTATATGATAAAGTGTGTATTATTAAATAAATGCCATACTTACTGCACATTGCATAGGTATGTTGTGGATCATGAGTAGTAGTAGTAGGATTTAACACACGACTACCTTGTTTTTGGAGAATTTCAGTCACATGGTCCCAATACAGTTTCAGTTCAGTGCTACACACACACACACACACACACACACTCTTTTTTACTCATCAGGACACTCAATGAGAGAACTCCACCTGCACGTATCAACATTAAGGAGAGGTCGTTATCGCTTTTTATCACACTCTTCCTCTGTGTTTGCCTGGTATCAAGGCTCTGCAGAGGTTGGCAGACTCGACTGAAAACGACCCACACCGCCGGCACTGACAGAGTGACCTAACACGCTGCAGCCCTGGAGCAGCGTGCCAGTGTCTGGCACGAACGTTTTCCCAGAGGGTTTGTTAAAATTCCCCGACTGACTCTTTCCTGCATCAACATTTTTGTAGCAGTGTCACCATAATCACATCGTCACGTAGTCACGTATCGATATGTAGTTAGCTGACCGTTGCTGGCATTAAGGCCAGGTGTACTTGTGTGTTGGGTTTGTGATTGCCAGGCGCTCCCTCACATCATCATTTCCCATTGCTGCTTTCCTCGTTTGTACATTGAAGCCTTAAACGTGGATCCCGACTCCGCAGATTCGGACTAAAAAGTCGGAGAATTCCAAGGCAACATAGTCCCAGCGTAATGGGACTCATGGGACTAATCCAAACTGCAGCTCTGACCTGTCCGAACGCGAACAAAGAGTCCAGTCAGAAACGGTCTCGTTCCCTATCGTTCCCGGTTTGTTCTGACCTTCCTGTCGTTAACTCAGGCGCTGAAAAAGTGTTTTTCCTGGACGCGGCCTCACAGTAGTGCGCGGTTATTTCATTTACTCCGCTTCATACGGATCGTATGTCTCGGCGACCTCACCGCACTCTCCAGCCCTTTACCATCGCCATGGCAACCACTCCAAACCCCTCGGTTAGCTCTTAGGAAATGAATAGCACCCTCGGCTCCTCGGAAAGTTCTGCAATTTGGATTCCCGTGTTGATGGAGCGCCAGCTGAGCTCGTTTGTGTTTTGGCTCCAGTGGGAGCGACGGGCCTGTCCCGCTCTGCTCGTGGGCGGTACTCAGGCAGCCAAACAGGGTTTTATTGCTCACAAGTATGCGAAAACAAGAAAAACCAGCGGATAGCTGTTTGATGGACAGCAGTTACCAGCATGAGAGAGCAAGGCCGTTTTCCTGGAAGAACAACTCCGTACATGACGGAAGTGTGATAAGTGAAATTCGACCACATTTCCAACCGTTCGAATTTGCAATTGAATGATAAAGTGGCACCAGGCGTTATTCCAGCGTATCGGTGTTCAACGTCGCTGTCAGGTTAGCAGGAACGCTGTTGTCTGGCGGTGATCGGAACAGCTTGGAATCGCACACTTCCACACTGCAGCCATTGCTTATTTTATAGGATTTTAATGTCTGTTTAAACCTGAAATTTAAAGAAAAGAGTGCTAGCTAATTTAAAAGCCCCACACAAGTTTCTGAACTTGTGGCCACGGCGTTATTTGTGCCGATTATGCTTCCGCGCTGATGTAACACAAACCGCAGGCTTCGGCCGTGGACGATAATTGGTCATTTTGCAGTTGCGAAGAATTCCACCACATGGAGCTCAGTGTGAGATGGAAGGGGGGGGAAAGGGTGGGTGTCCTGGTGCTTTGTGGTTCTGGGGGTGTTTTTGTGGGGGTTTCGGGGTGGGGGGGGTGCCGGTCCGCGCCCCGGGTTCGGGGTTGGGGGGGTGGCGGCTCCGTTGGTGTTTTTGGGCTGTGTGGGGCGCGGGGCGGTCCTGGTGGTTCCGGGCGGGGGGGGCCGCGTGTGTCCCGCCGCTTGCGCCTTTTGCCGTGTGTTTGGCCTTTGCTCTCTCTTGCCCGTGTGTTTGGGGTGGTTTGCTTTGTTGGGGCGGGCGCCGGTGTGCCCCCTGTGCTGCGTTTCGTGGCGTGCTTTGCTGCGCGCCCCGGCCGCGCCCGCGGGGTGGTTGTGCTGTGTGGGGGCCCCTCTGGTCTTTGGCCGCCGCCGGCTGCTGCCCGGCCCTCCTCTCCCGTCTGTTTTCGCCGGCGTTTTGGCTGTTCTTCGGGTGGGGTGCTTTTGGTTGCGTTGCTGTTTGTTCTTGTTCGGTGGTGTTCCCTGTGCTGTTTGGTGCCCTTTTGGGGGGTGGCTCGGGGGGGGTGGCGAGGCCCAGCCACTGGTCTCCCTCCCGACCTGCCTCCGGCTCGTGGTTTTGGTGTCCCCCTCTGCAGATCATTGAGAATGTTTCTGTTCTAGGGCCCACGCCCGGAGGGCTGCCGGGATGTGACAACAGGAGTAGATTCACGACTCAGCTCCAAATCTATGAGTCTACTCGTGATCTTAATGACTTGTCTTTCTTCTTTTTACTACACGTGCTACTATTACCACAAACAAGCTTGTTGACCAGTTAAAATTCTAAATCTGCTCTCACAAGACATCAATTTAGTCTGTTCTTTTTCTTATTAGCAGACTTTTCGCAGACAATTTCTTAAGGGGTTAAAAAACAATTAAAACATGATTGCCTTTACAAGGTGCGCTTGTTAAAATTTGAATTCAAGAGTCTCTACGTTGAAATGGTTGTGGACCTGATGAAAGATGCCCGTATTCGGCGCTACTGTTGAGCATTGTTGAATCTGGCCTTGAGTTGCCCGAGGCTTCAGCAAAGGTTCACGTGCGTTGACCTTGTGTTCAGTTGTTCGCTGGGAATTTTGCAACGGCCTTGTCCAAAACCGGTTGACACACCAATTTCCTGAAAGATAAGTACCTGAATGAGTTTTTGATTGATTAACTCCAAACTTCTCATCTTTATGGAAACAGAAGGCAGAATGAAAAGAGGCTAATGGAGAACCAAACTAAGTCAGAGCTGAAAAATACGGTGGAAAAGATGACGTGGTTCTGTTAGTGGCCAGGTTTGGAGTCATGCACCGCAGCGGCGGAGTGTTTGGATGTGAAAACATGTCGTCCACTCAGACAAAAGTCTTTGGAGATGCAAATTCCCCGACAGCTCGTTGTGATTGGACATGAATGGCTTTATGTCGCCGGCTCTACAGCTGCCTCTATAATTAGCACTTGTGCTTTGGTTGCCTAGATAGCGCTGCTGTCTGCATGTTCATTTTGAACGCTCCGTTCCTTTTTCTCATTTTCCTCAGCTTATCCGAGTCACAAGGTCGCGGCGGTTTCATTAAGGAGGCCCTGGTTCATCCCCCATCTCTCCAGTTCCTCTGGGAGAGCATTAGGGACTTCCAGGGCCAGGTGGGACGTGTTGTCCCTCCAGCGTGGCCTGGGTCTGCCTGGGGTTCAGGAAACACCTGCCCCGAGAGGAGCTCTGGCTGTCTGAGCCCAGCGAGCCTCCGGAGGAATCTGGCTCTCATACTCATTTCTTCTGTCACCAGCCACTGCTCGCGACTGCAGCGGAGCCTCGGCTGTACAACCCGCCTGTCAGTCTCCTCTTTTGCTTCCATAATTGTGCTGTGTTAGTATTCTGCTAGCTTGACCGTCCAGCTGGAAAATACTTTTCATCAGTGTTCATCACTTTTAACAATTGAGTCTTTGAAAATAAAGGGTATATCCAGTTTCTGGGGGTTGTTTGTCCAGAATATTGTTTGGCCAGATGGAGACTGAAGTCGGAACCTGGACCTCGTCTGCTGTCCAAACATAATTTTCAGCAGCCGGGACCTTCAGAAAATTTGTCAGCCTCCGGACCAAAATGAGAAGAAAAGTTAAAAAAAGAGCCGACCTTCCCTTTTGTTGGTGCAATGTTTAAGCCAGGAGTAGGACGCTGTTCTGCCAAGACAAAAATCTATATCTGGAAGTTCCAGTGTGGCCTGGGTGAGGGTGACGCTGAGGGGGAATTGTTAAAAGGAGGCCGTTGCGGGTCCGTTAAAGCGACCTCTGCCAACAGGCCGCCCCTGATCCGAAGTCATTAGCACATTTACGGTTCCACTTGGGCAGCAGCTCAGCCGGAGGTGTCACAAAAGGGTGAGAAAAGTAGGTCAGAATGAGGACCCGGCCGTGGAGGGGACGCCGTGGGTGCAGGTGAGGGGAGCGGAGCCAGAATCCTTCAGTCTGCAGGAAGAGCAGAGTGAAAACTGCTGGATCGGCCGCATCCTGCAGATGTTTGCACAGCTGTCGGGGACGGGAGGCTCTGAGGTGACCCAGCACGGTTGGCTCTAGGTCATTATGCGCCCGATGACAAATCCCACGGTTCGACTTCGGATTGAAACGGCGATAAATGAACTGATATCCTGTCCGCTAGCGCTCTCGTGACGCCGCGACGATGATGATGATGATGATGATGATGCACGACACATCCCAAAGTGTCTTTTCAAAAAGACGCAGCAACTTTGCAGGAGGAAACGTTTTGTTGTTGGTGAAGGATAAAAGATCAATGACGAGAGAGAAAAAGGGAGGAGTGCCAACAAAAAAAGACTAAAAATAGTCCAGAAGGACACACACACACACACACACACACACACACACACACACACACACACACACACACACAGTTTCTGACCTTCTCATTTAAGTTTCCTTCATTCACTCTCACACTCTACTATTTTTGCACCTGCACATGAAAACGTGACCAGGCCGATTCCAAGGCTCCGCTTCCTCCCCTCCGCCCGCTCGCTGCGCTTTATGGCCCTTTAATGGGATCTGGGCTCCATTCACTGCCGCCGTCACCCTTTTTTCAGTAAATCACAGCTTTTACAGC
>CAAE01014786.1:1175760-1277080 GCA_000180735.1 Tetraodon nigroviridis
CCCTGCTCAGCTCAGTGGCTTTTCCAGCATAAACAGACTCTGTCCTGATCAATGATTCAGCTAATTATGGCAACTGTAGAGTTCCCGGGAACCATCACCACCAGCAGGTTGGAACTTGGTTTGGGAATCACAGCAGTAAAAACCACTGTTGTGCCAGGGATCATGGAACTGTCTCCCATGTGTTAATAAATTGCCCATCGTGTTGGACGGTTAATAACTGCTGATATCAGCGCAGTCGGCCCTGACGTCTGGGCTCGGATGTTTAGGAATACTCATTCATCCATCCATCCATCCATTTTCCCACCCTCTTCACACTGTGGGGTCGCGGGGGTCTGCTGGCGTTTATCTCCATACTAATAACACTAAATACTGTTGCAAAGTCCTTTCTCGCAGACTTGGCCAGCATAACTGAACTATAGTTACATAACTTAATTATATTGTACATGGAATGTCTAGTATTTTAGTTTTAGTATTCAGTGACTTTTGTATTTAGTATTTTCCATCAGACTTGCCTAGACCTGCCTATCTACCTACCTGCCCTCCTCTGCCCTCCGTCGTGCACCGATCTGCCCTTCACAGCCCAGCTGTGGTGACCTTTACCTCAGCGGCTGCCCCCCCCCCGTTCTCCTCCAGCCCTGCACAGGTCGTGACTTTGAAGCCGTTTTCTGGGGGGTTTTCACCAGCATTGTCGGCCCGGGCAGGTGTGAATTCATTTCAGGAGGGGGGGCTTCAGCTCCAGGGAACAGCCGTTCCGGTCAGTCCTTTAGGTATCTCCTCCCATCTGCACCCACATGCTCGTGCTTACTCATTGTAGAAAAATAAACTTCTCCTCCTTAGTCAGACTGCGCCAGCCACAGCATGAATTCATCAGAGAGGCAGCTGGCTTATTTTCAGGGAAATGTCAAATTATTGGAAAGAATGAAGCTGATAAAATCTAGAAAGCAAGATTTCATTTATTATAACCTGTATCCTTTCCAACCACCAGCGGGGAGAGCTCCATTAGAGCGTCCTTGGATCCAGTACGAGTCCAAATCTGCACCGGTGCATCAGGCGGGCATTCTCCACGTGCGATAATACGATAAATCATCACGGTTCGGGTAATTAATGGCGCTCTCCGAGGGGAGCCGGCTCTCAGGTGCGTGCCTCATCTGGCCGGCGCTGAATCCCACATTAGGAGGAAGTTGGATCCGACAGGTTTCAGGTTGGGTCCCAGCTGGACCACTGGGTTGCTGTTTAATTCACCTAAAAGGTCCAGGAAGCGGCTTTCAGGATCCATAAGCAGTAAAAAGTAAATCACTCTGTCTCATTTTCACGTCAGCGACTATGAATAATAATGATCACCGGAGCCTGGGTTCAAAATCCGTTTTTTCTTCTTTATTCTTATTATTTGAGCGATGAAGCCAGAGCTCTTTATGTGGGTGAAGAAACCCCTCCGTCCCAGCTAATTTCAGTGATGGAGTTCCTTTAAGACTTTCAAAAGGGACGTCACATATGCAGGAAGGTAACATATACGTTTAAATCCGGTACACTCCGGTGTCCGGTGCAGGGCTCCAAGGAATTTTTTTACTTTACTTTAAAAAAAAAAAAGCATTTCCACTTTGTGGAAACCCAAAAGTTCCACACCTGAAGCGGATCTTCCTTCTTCCAGCTCAGGCTGATAATTAGGCTTCCTGAACTGTCTTTTTCTCCCCGGTGAGTGTGTGAGTTCCACCATCCTGTCGGTTCTGTCGCCCTTTTCTCTCTCACACTGGGAGACACTCTAATTACACTCTTCAACCTATCGACTCTCAGGCCCGCTGCTGGAGGGTCGTCTTATCGGGAGAGAGCGGAATATTGCGCACGCTGCACTGCCACGCTGATTAAATGTGTGTACGTGTGTGTGTGTGCCGTCCTGATCCTCCTGAGTGTGTGTACACGGTTGTGTGTTTGCACCGTAGACGGAAGAAACAAGACTCCACAGACTAGAATGTAGAGAATGCACAAAATAATGATTCCGCTTGGTAACGAAGAAGTGTCACGATTGGAAGTCTGGAGTGCACGTTCCAAAATGCACGTGTGGCGCATACCAGTAAAAAAAGGAGTGTGAATCATTAAAATGATGTCATTTCTGGCCGCCGTGCAACCAGAACAACGTGACCGCACGAGTGCCAGCGTGTGTGTGTGTGTGTGTGTGTGTGTGTGTGTGTGCTGTGGCGTTGATGAATGAGCAGCAGCGGCCCGGAGTGCTCCGTCCTCGGCCTGATGAAATAAAGACAAAGGCGAGTGGAACCTTGGTGATGAAGCCCCGTGATTGATGAAGAGGTGCGGCGCTTCCTCGGTGCTGCACCGTTTTCTGAAGTGATTGCTCGACAGGCTTCTGACGGAGGAAACGAACGGCCTTTTCGGCCCTGCGTGTTTAATTTGTGTACCTTTGTGTACCCTTTTCATCAACTAATTGAGGTCCGCTTCCACATGCTGTTCACGCAGATCCCACTCTGAGCTGCTGCTCCCCTCGCTTCCGTCTCCTACCTCTCTCTTTACCCATCGGCTGCGTTCCTGTCTTTCAGTACCGGATCGGGCAGCTGTACATGATCAGCAAACACAGTCACGAGCAGAGCGATCGAGGCGAAGGGGTGGAGGTGGTCCAGAACGAGCCCTTCGAGGACCCGGATCACGGCCAGGGACAGTTCACGGAGAAACGCGTCTACCTCAACAGGTTTGGCCCAACCCGCCAAAGGGTGTGTGTGTGTGTGTGTGTGTGGTGTGTGTGTGTGTGACCTTCTGTGCACGTGTTTTTCTACATGAGTCAGAGCGGTGTCGAGTAAAAACTGGAACGATATTGTGTAGAAATAAAGGTAGGCGAGGTAAAACAAGGAGGTTTTTTCCTTTTTCACAAGCGCTCGTCAGCATTTCTTTTGCCGGAGGGCCATTTATGTCGAGTCAGCGGAGTTCTGCAGCGGGAAGATAGGATCAGAGACGGAGGGGGCAGAGAAAGACACGGCTGCAGTCGTCCGCCGACTCGGACGTCTCCCGCTTTCACTGCCTTTTAAAATGCTCAAAACTTCCAAAACGTGTCCCCGCTTTTGGTTGAAAATGCATCTCCCACCGTCCTCGTGCAGTTTCGTTTTCCAAGTTTTGTTCTTTTGTTGTAGAAAATGTCCTCCTTCGTCCCTGCTGCTGAGGCTTTGCTCTCTCCCTCAGTAATCAGAGGCGTCTCGCTGACCTCTGACCCCTCTGACTTCTCGGAGCAGGACGGTGTTGGCTGTGCCGGTGGCAGTCACGCCTGCTTCTGTTCCAACCTGCAGAGATACCGAGCTACACAAGCCAATTTAGGAAAATGAAAGGAAAATCGGCCCTGAACCCTGTCGCTTTGTCTTTGGAGCCGCGCCACCGCACGTCCATCCGTTCTTACCTTTTCGGTTGGAAACGGGCGAGCGTGATGCGACCGCCCACCAGGCCTGAACCCCACGGCTGCAGCAGCAGCGTCTTTAAAAGGAGAAGGAGCGGGAACGAGGGAACTCAGCAGATGGAGGAGTAGGAGGAGTGTCGCTCTTTTGTTGGGAGGCAGAGCGACGGAGCGAAAGCGCGCGCCTGCCAGCGTTCGCACAATGTGACTGTCAAAGTTGGTGTTTTTTTGTCGTATTTATGCTATTTAGGTTTTATTTGGAACTGTCACACCAGAGTGGGAAGCTTTTTCTGTCCGGAAATAATGAATAAAATGAGTTTTTCATGTCAATCAGGGAAGGGAAAATGAAGATGAGATTCCCTGCTGACAGTCCGCTCAACGTCTGTCAGGATGACGGTTTGCTGGGTCGTTGGAGTAGATTTACCAAGCACAAAACACACAAGTACTCATACAAACGTAAACCAGAGGCGCTAATGTGTGTACCTTCATGAATCGCTGGTAATTAGTTAGATATTGTGGTCATATTTGCAGATTAACCGTTATCACTACATGGGGACAACTCTGTCTGTATAAACTTTCTATACACACACACACACACACGTGTCTGACGTGTGAACGAGTGGAGGTTAATATTTGCTCGGATGTCTCTGCAGTAAATTACCCAGCTGGGCTCGAGCAGTCGTTCCTAAAATCTTCTACGTGACGGAGAAAGCGTGGAACTACTACCCGTACACCGTCACAGGTAGGTGGACCGATGAGTTTGCTCCTCAGGATGAAGGATTTTTGGATGAATGAAGTCAAGAGGGGGGTCTCCGCTCTGTTTTACTGCCCCTGCCTTGATATTTGATGCAGTCGTGTTTGTCAGGACCGGTTGAAACCTAAACTAACTACACTTCTCTTGTGTTTCCAACTGTATTCTTCCTTTCTCTGGAACCTCCTGCGACGATCTGCAGAATATACAGTAAGTGACCTCCCTCCTCCTCTGACCTCCCAGGGAAACCGGCATCATTGGTGACTTGACTATTCTGAATATCCGCCCCCCCAGTGCTCGTTCCTGCCCAAGTTTTCCATCCACATAGAGACAAAATACGAGGACAACAAAGGCAGCAATGACAACGTAAGTATGGTCTGCTCCCACCTTGGGGCCTGTGAGCCACATCCCCCCCACCCCCCACCTGCAGTGCTCCATGTCAGCAAGCTTATTTATGATTATGACCATCATTGTGAAGTGCAGCCCTCTGCGTCCAGCTGGGAGCAAACATGGCGCAGAGCCTTGCTAATCTCCTCAGGCCTGCAGCCTAACCCACCTAAGCGGCAACAGCGGCGCTGTTTCGGAGGCAGAGGCGCTTCCCTGTTGTTTTTTCCTGGTTTCGCCGCTACTTTTTGACCCTGCACTCTTCCTCGGCTCGCTCTGCTTCCTTCCTAACCTGGTTTCCGCTGCATCTTCCTCTTCCTCTTCTTCCTCTCGCTTCCTTTCACTCAGCCACACTCACGCTGCCTTTTACAAGAAAGAAAGAAAAAGAATGACTGTTCTTAGAAGTGGGATCAGTTTACTTAAAATAAAATAGATTTAGGCCTCCTTATTTAAGGCTTTTGCAGGACTTCAGGGGAAATGTGAGCATTTAGCGCCACCTAACGGTTTCCCCTGGAACAACACCTTTGTGATGCGCCCAGGTGATAAAAAGAGCTTATTTTTTACTCATTTGGTGGACTTAGTGTAACCTTGAAAAGACACAGTTGTGTTACAAATGTCTTTTATAGTGGGTTACTCTCTTGTTTTTCAGATCTTTGACAACGAGCTGAAGGAGCAGGAGAGAGAGGTGTGTTTTGTCGACATCGCCTATGACGAGATCCCCGAGCGCTACTATAAAGAGTCTGAGGTAGGCCCCCCGCGTGGCCCCCACGCATACTGTAGAAGCTGTTTATATGGTGACATTGAGGCAATAAAAACTAAACTAATAAACTAACATTTTAAATCAACCAGAACACTGATTTTTGTAAATGCCCATTTTTATTTTCCGTTTGTCTCATTTGGCAAATTTAATTGCAACAGCCCCAAATTAAGAAAATTAAATGAACTCTGACCTTTGTACAACAATAATTTGTAAAAAAAATACACTTTTTTCTGCATCAAATATTGATTGTAAGTGTAAAATTTGCCTTTTGAGTTCATTTTTCAGTGGTAATAAAAGTTTGGGTGAAGTTGTTGGATATGTTGTTGTAAATATATTTAAAATATGGGCCACATGCGAAGCTGCACGTGAGCTCACAGCCGTTGACGCCTCTGTTGTGGATGGTGTTCAGGTCATGTGTCTAATTTTAGGCCATCCGGCATGACCCTCCCCTGGGGTGTTGAAATTGTGATGCCCCGAGGCCTGCGTGCATGCACGTGTATGCTTCCGTGTGCGTGCGTGCACACCTGCTGACACATGTGTTCATTTTCAGGATTTGAGATATTTCAAGTCCCAGAAAACATCACGGGGGATCCTCCAGGAGGGCTGGAGGGACACGCAGGACCCCATCATGTGCTCCTACAAACTGGTCACTGTCAAGTTCGAGGTGTGGGGCCTGCAGACCCGGGTGGAGCAGTTTGTACATAAGGTGAGAGGTCACGTGACACGTCTTGGACCCGCCTTCTGACTGATGGACTTTTGTGGTGTTGCGGTAATCTCCCCTGTCACCGGGCCTCACCGAGTCTGTCCTTTACAGGTCATTCGGGACGTGCTGCTGCTGGGACACAGGCAGGCATTTGCCTGGGTGGACGAGTGGATCGGTACGTCTGACAGGCGCTCGTCTGGGGTCAGAGGTCAGAGGTCAGAGGTTACAAGTAGATTACCTGAAATGCCATCAAGAAGTCAGCACCAAATATAAAAAAAAACACACCAGTTCTGTAGGGGAAAGGTGTGTGCTATGACACGGATGACAGGTTTTAGTTATTCAAGGTAACCGAGCCGCTCTCACCACCATCTCATCAGCGGGGGGGCGGGGGGTTCTCAGCTATGGGTTTTTCTTAGATTGTTATTATATTGATGGTTTCAGGAATCAGCCAGAAGTGCAGGCACACACTCAGAGTTTGTGTGGAATTGTCTAATAATGTGTTCCGAATTGTTGTCCTGTGTGACATCAGTGTTTTTCTGACACCTCCACCTTCCATCTGACCCTGTCCCCATCAGCTGTGCTGTTCTCTCACGGCGGCTCTTCCTCTTCCTCTTCCTCTCACCACTAACACACTAATGACAAACACTCCCCAGACCAAGCTCTCCCATTGACGCGGTTATTTCCTTTCTTTTCCTACTCTTCCTTGTGCTGAATCACCCTTTTCTTTGGTCATGAAAGCTCATTAACTCTTAATTTCATGCTTTTAACTAAAGACTACTAACTATCGGAACGCCCCCGGTGGACCTTCATCTCTTTTCCTCCTTGTGGTGTATTTGTGGAGGTGTTACCAATGTGTCCATCCTGTTTCTACTCCCTCTCCCCTTTTTCCAGATATGACTTTGGATGATGTGCGGGATTATGAGAGAGAAACATGCATGAGAAAACCAACATTAAAGTTGTAAATTACCATGAACAGCAGGAGCATTCCCCATCCAAACCATCATCACAGGATGACATAGAGATCCATGACAAACCAAGTGTATGTCCCTTTCTTTGTCTTTATTTCATCACATTTTATTTTTCTGGTGTTTGTGAATGAAGTCTCTGTCCGTGTACGTCCGCCTTTGAGGAGATTTGAGACCTGAATGGACGATGAGGTCCAGGCTCTTTGCTGTGCATTTCCTGGGGGAGAAATGAGCGTTTGCGGAAGATTCGCCGACAAACGGCGCTGAAGCACCGCAGCCGTCGCTGTGGGTCCAACTGTAAAAGTCCCCCATACGTCTCTACCCTGATCTAAAGACACTTTCCAGAAGTTCGAGGTGTAACAGGAAAGGAAGGCACACAGATTAAATATAAAAAACATTAAATATAAACGATCTCAGAAAAGTGGGTGGAGTTTAAGAGAGAAAGATGTACATTGGAAAGATATTTACTAAAGATATGTGATACAAAGTGTGAAAAAAACCACAAAACCTGCCCTTTACCTAAACCCGTCTGATTGAATGTTTTCCCAACCCAGACATGACCATGGATGAGGTGAGAGAGTTTGAGCGGAACATCCAGGAGGCCACCAACCAGAAGATTGGAATATTCCCCCCCTCCATCTCCATCAGCGAGACGTCGCTGTCCTCCTGCGCCCTCACCGGTCCCGCCAGTGCTCCCTCCACCCCCATGTGCACCGATGCCCCAGAGTCCCTTTCGGTCCCCAAAGACCGCCCCCGCAAGAAGTCCGCTCCTGAAACGCTGACCCTCTCTGAACCCGTCCCAAGCGGCGTCCCCCAGGGCTCCGACCTTAGCACACTGCCAGTGTCCAATCACCTCCAGTCCTCCACACCTTCCTCCACCAGTTCTTGTGCCGAAATGGATGAGCAGTAGAAGGACCCTGACGTCTTCCCTGGCCGACCCTTAGAGATTCCCTCCGGCCGTCCCCGCTATTAGATAAATCCCCGTTAAAATGTTGGACAGAACAGTCGCTCTCCAGCTCCTCATCACATCCGCCTGGCAGCTGGGTTCTCAGCCATCCCGATGTGGCTCACTTCCGCGTTTTAAGTTTAAAAAAATGGTGATTCACAATCCAAAAAGAGGGCGTCTCCATGTTAAACCTTCAATCAGTAATCTAAAATCATTTTCCCTCTTTTACTTTGCCTTTTCGCTCCGATCCCTGTACTCCGACGTACTTGCCTTAACGCAACAAAGCCAGTGGTGTCGATTTATTTTGGAAACCGTGCGAATGGATATTCCCGTTTGTGGAGATGAGACGAGGAAGACGAGCTAGATCGGTAACTTTCAGACTTCCCTGCAGAGCAGATTCCAGCCATCATTTCCGTCTTGGTTCGGAATTATCCTACCGATGCAAGATGAGTACAATCACGCTGTAATGTTCACACCTCAGGTCTCCCTCCCCCTGTTGGGCTGATTCTCCAGATACAGGGTCCTAACCTCTTCCGATAATTGCCAAACAGCCGCATTTTATACCTCCACGGATGTTCCCGCAGTCTGAGGAATCCATATCTACCAACCTTTGGAATGTTTACACACTGAAGGAAAACAGTCATTTCATTGTAGGTGAAGCCAGTTTTTCTCTCGAGCATGATTGCGAAATGAAATCAGCTGTTTATTACACCTTATTCCTTGTAGTTTGACCAACCAACGCCAAATATTTAAAACCCCCGAAACCAATGCTGGACCTCCTCTGTGCCATGTGACGTGTAGGATCGAGGAGCTAACAGGCTCCAAGCATGGTTGTCCCCGATTGGAGCGCATGCATCAAGCTGACTTGAGGATGTGTCTCACTGTCGGATGGAGGTTTGCAGAAGTGCCGACGCTGCTGGCTGACGTCGAGCCGCTCCCCTGGAAAGATGCGCTAAAGTTCCAGTTGGTTATTTGAGCCGGGCCTGGACCGCGTGTCGCCATCGAAAGGCTGACAAACGGAACAAACGTACCTGAACAGGAACACCGATGAAGCCACTATTCATGGTGAATGATCCAACTAAAGGAGGCTTTTATATGCTGCATGGGAATGTTTGCTCGATATATCCATCCCTGGAATGTGGAATGAAGTGTATATTCTTTAAATAGCTGGATTGGTACAGCATATTTAGTATTACGACTATGAAAAAACGATTTTGAATGAGATTTTGATTGAAATATGAGCACGTCCATAGATTATAATCCTACAAATCTTCAGCTCCGTGCATCTGCATGCAGCTACAGATGAGTGTGTTATCGATGCTTCAATGTGTCACTTTCAGCATCCATCAACAGACGAGTTTCAAACTTCCATCACAGCTGCTTTTCGGTTTTATCCCTACATCAGACGTTACATTTCAGGCGGAATCATCGTCTGTAGCCCAGATCATAGGTGGGCGGAGCCATCCTAAGTGCTTTAACAGACCGATGCTCCGGTCCTTTAAACATAGTGACGTCACAGAGATGCTCGGGGAGATTTTTGCCATAGTATAAATATATATATACATCTATATTGTTACGCCTGCACAGTTTCACACAGGATTTGCTAAATCGTCTCCGAATTCAACAGCTGTAGCGTTTATTCTGGCACTGTAGCTTCCGCCTCTGCCTTTGGAGGACCCCGGTGTGTCTGGAGCAGTTGTTGGCCCTCTTTATCGACCCGCCATGTCCAGATTCCACATAAACGCTATTTGCCAGAAAAAAACCGGAGCAGCAGGGATGTGTTGGATCGACCTACCGTGGGCTCATGAAATAACATGCAAAATAACGAGTTGTGTAACATAAACTTCTACTCTGTTTAAAAGAGTAACATTGTAGTAATTGTAAATACGCCTTTTTTTTTCGGACGTAGGTTGTGTTTTAGGTGACATCACATTTGTGACATAGACGTTCTTAAAGACGTTTAGCTGGATGTTCTCTGGTGTGTCGCTTGGATCGCAGACGTGCTGAAGTCAAACCCTCATCTCCCTCCACGTTGGTGAAGTTATCTATTGATGGAGTGAATTCCGCTAAATTTGCTCTTCCTGAGTTTCCTCATCGTTGCGATGCACTTTCGACCCTTGCGGTTGCTATGGTGACTGTGCAGGACAGAAATTGTTTGTACAAGTTCAAAATCAAAATGAAGCTTTGGATTCTTAGTGGTTTTTTTGATGTTTACTTGCCGAGCGTAGTGGCTCTTTAGTTGATTTTCAGTTCTTATGTAGTAACCGTTTTGATTTTTGTGGTTTCTGTGTAGTTTTAAGAATCGAAATCATCATTTGGTTGGATCGCAGGACCAAACGTCTCTTTACTTCTCTAATTTTTTAAGGACATAGCGTCTTCTTTGCCAAGCTGTTGTGTTTTCTCCTGATTACAAGGATCCGTCTCTGGGTAAAAGCAGCAGAAGAGCACCGAGAGGACTCAAGAACTGTTCTGCCTGGTTCTTTTAGCCTTACGTATTAACCCCAAGCTGTCAAAGAGGCCTCAGAAGCGCCACTGGTTCCCAGTGCTCTTCGTAATTCCAGGTGACCCTTTGCTGTATTTGTTACATTTTTACTGCTTTTTCACCTTTAGTTGGTTCTTGGTTGTAAAGCTTGTTTCACTTTTTCTGAAGTAGAGGAATAAAGTTTACTAGTCATTGCAAACTGTGTCATTCTTTAGCCACCCATCCACACCGACCAGCAGAACGTACAGATGTTGAGTTTGTGAATCAGGTTCTAATTTATTCCAAGCAGACTTTTTTTAAGGACGTTAGATCTTATTATGTGAACAGAAAGTTGAAAAATAACCGATGCATGAAAAGTAAAATGCTGAAAGTAGTTTTACCCATTAAAAACACAAAAGCACACTTAACTTCAACTACTTGTTGTGATTGATTCCCTTTCAAAGAATTACTGTGGATCTAAAAACAAGCAAAAAAAAAAAAAACCCCAACACCTGCACCAACAATGAAAAAAACCCAATGCAACTTTTTCCTTTCCTGTGTAAATTTGAAGCTATTTCACAGCCCAAAGGAAAAAACCTAAAAAAGGTATCCACAACTGGTGAGATCTGCTCAGGTGGTGACTTGCAGAGGAGAGAGGAGCCGGGGTCACCGTGGTCGTGCTGGTCTCCAGCACAGTGACCCCTGTGACCCCAGGGGTCACCATGCTGGTGCTGGTGCTGGTGTTAGTGCTGCTGCTGGTGCTGGTGCTGGTGTTAGTGCTGGTGTTAGTGCTGCTCCGTCCCAAACACCTCTCCACATTTCCTGCTTCGTCTACTGCGGCTAGCTCTACGCTAGCCGAACAGCAGGAAGCGTTGTAGTAAGCCACAGTTATATTCTCCCCTGCGGCCCCGACCGCGCTGCTGGTGCGGAGGGTACCGTTTCCCTGTAGGACCACGACTCTCCTGATGCCCGTCCCGTTGACGCCATCGGTGAAATTAGCCATGAATTCCCAGCCGGCAGAAGCACAGAGGGCGGGTGGAGGACAGACAGGTGATAAAGTGACACCATAACACACCGGTGGGGCAACATCAGTCACCTGGAGACACAGAAACACCATGAGAACAAAGGACAGGTGATATCTGAATGATTGGTGGTTGGCATAGCAACCTTTGCAGACACTAAAAACCGGAGCACTGCATAGTTGATGTCCGTGCCGGCAGCATTCTGGGCTTCGATGGTAAGAGTCACATCGGTTCCAGATGTGGCATTGGCTGGTACAGTCAGGTTGACGGTGCCGTTTGCAGCTCCTCCACATCCTGCTGCTACAGTGACGGAACCGGGCGACGATGAAGCATAGTTGCGATCGTTGGTGGACTTCACGGTGAGCGTCTCAGCAGCACAGGAACCGGAACCGCTGGCGCTCGCGGAGACTGTGAACAGGACTGAAATGCTGGCCCCGGGCTCTATGCTAGTGGTGTTAGCTTGGGCCTAGAACAGAAAGGAAAACTGGGTAGAAACATGGTCACACACCTTTGTAACGCATGTTTGGGAACCTGTCCTGTTAGTCTGCATCATAATTATTGTTTGACAACAATACCAGTATTAATACTGCAATACAGTGAGCTAAGATAGTATCTTTATCGTGATAAAAAAAAAAGCATCTGCAGCACTGATTTACATCTACTGAAAATGTCCCGACTGGCAACCGCAGCTCATAGCGATGCAGGTAGAATCAGAAGCAGGACTTTATTAAACAAATCCCTCAGTAATGAACAGACCAATAAGCGCAGGACAGCCAAGCATGGAGGACAGAGCCAGCGTGTAACGCTGCGCTTTGAATCCACTGGAAACCAGGTGTGTGTGAATGGACTGATGACTGGGGAATGTGGCACAGGTGTGCTGGTTTGTGGTGGAGCAGACTGGGGCTGCTACAGGATTCATTTGGAGATCGAGTCACAATTAGCTACAACAGCTGCGTTGGAGCGACATGTTTCTAAAGAAACTGGAGCTCACGGTCAGAGAGATGCCCGAGGTCTTGATCTGTGTGGAGGCCTGTCTCTGGAAGATGTTTGGCGTTGACCTGGAAGCGGTGGTGTTGTCCTCACCCTTCAGGTGGACCGCATATTCTCCAGACGGAACGTCAGGGAACGTCACCAGGAAGACGTCGCTGTCCACTAACTGGAGGGAACAGCCGGAAAGTAATTTTACATCTACGATCATGGTTTATTCCCGTTTGGGAAATGATGAGCAGGAAAAACGTGCCTGCAGTGTCCCATTGACCACTGTTTGACCCAAACTGTCGGCCAGAGTGACCTCTGTGACCTTTACTGTGTCGCTTCCTGTCACAGTGACCAGAAGGCTCATGTTACCGCCTGCCAAATATGCAAGAGAACAAGGGAAAAAATGAGAGAGAGTCTATAAACGGCTCCAGCAGTGTGGTCAATGATGAAGAGGTAATAAGGAAGATGAGCGTCTGACCTGAGAGAGGACGTCCCTCCTTTAAACCGAAATCTCCGTGGGCGCCTTCATTAGCTTCCACAAGACAGAAAAAAAAGTTCACAGAACTTTGACCTAGCAACACACACAAAAATCCCATTAAAATCAGAACAAAAGCCTTTTGACTATTCTTTACGGCTAAATCTTTAAGGGTACAACAACAGTGGTTATGGTATTTCAAATGTATGTGTCAAAAGTTTATTCACTAATTTTTAGCCGCAATATTTTAAAATTTTAGCTCACTTTCTTCACATTCAGCTCATTTTTCTCACATTCAGAAGGTGAGAATATATAAAAATGTGTACACCTGTAAAATAAATCTAAATCTAATTGTTAAACCTAAATGTTATATCTAAATGTTATATTTAACCCAAAATGTTAAATCTAAATGTTATATCTAAACCTAAATGTTAAATCTAAACCTAAATGTTAAATGACTTGTGACAGCTGACCCAAGCACCAAACCCATGTTCCCTTTGTTCTTACATAAGGTAGCGCTTCCCAACAAGTTTATTTCTATTCAAACCACAGCCTTCAGCTCCAGATGAACCCTGTCACTGACCTGTGACCTTGACCGAGTAACTGTTGACTGAATCCACTTGGATCTTCCAGGATCCTCTCTGACTGCCGGCGTGGAGCCTCAACCGACGCAGGTTTCCAGCCGTGCTGAAGGAAGCCAGCGGCCCGCTGGCCTGGTCGGAGCTCTGGGAAACTCCTGCTAGTCAGACGGGAACACGTGAGCAACGGAGAAATGCTGTGAAAGCAGTGAGCAGAGGCGTCACCTGAGGGACTGGTGAGGTTGAAGGTGAGAGGGGGAAACCCTGTGATGTAGACGGTTACGTTGATTAAGGACGGGTCAACAGGAAAAGTGAACTCGCCGGCCCTCCCAGGGTCCTGTACAACCTGAAAAACTGTCACCTGAAAACAAGAAACATCACAGTTCTTCACATTCCGTATTTGACGAGAAGGCGTTCACTCCAGTGGACTTCACGTGCACTCACCAGCGCGCTGACTGAGGAATCTTCAATGATTTCCGTTGCCTGGGAGAGGTCAGACTTGGACACCTGAATAGCTTGACCCCCGGAGGCTTTAGCCAGGTCGTAGTACATTTGCATTGTTGATGAAATTTTGAGGCTTCTGGAGGCTCTCTGAGTAACATCTGTTATCATGAAATTGACCTAAAGGTAGAGAGGACGCTTAGGACTTTAGACCCTGCAGATTCCATGGTAAAGATTCTTTCCCAACACATTAAAACTGGACATTCAAAGCGAGCGTGGAGGCAGGGCTGTCCTACCACAGACTTGGTGGTCTCGATCAGAGCCTGCACCGTGCTCTTCAGGTAGGTGTCTTTGGCTGGAGCGTCGCTGAAAACAAAGATCTCCGAGGAGGGTGGAGCCGCGGTCAGAGCCAGCTGTCAGACCCAAAAGGACAAACATGTGAATGAAAACGCTTCTACGCCACAGCCTGAATCCGTGCGTGCAAAGGAAACTCTAGAGACTCTTTTTTTGAGGAAGTTATATCGCCTAAAACCAAGATTAGTTATTATATTTGACGCTTGCTGCTGAAGCAAACCATAAAGTATTACATTTAGGGACATGGACATGCTTTTGAACTCTTACTTTCCATGATTAAACCATGTATGATGAAGCAGGAAGGTTCTGTAGCAGAGTGTGGTGTTCTAAAACCAGTCTGGCTGCATTTCTGTTTCTAAATAAATGGAACAGTATCATCCCTCACACATATTAGTCATATCAATTGTTACTTGGAGCACTCAGAAATAGTGTGTGCTCAGATATTTCTTAAAACTTAGGTGTGTGTAATAAGACATAAGGCAAAGAAAACCAATCACACCTGCAGTCCAGACAGGCTCATTTCTGGGGCGTCCCCACCCCCACTTGGAGTCAGACTATTGATCCTCGCTTTGAAGACATCGGCGTTTGTTGTCCTCGTTAAAGGCCCGAAGTCTGGATTTCAAAGTAGATTTCATCAAACTACAAAATGCACGACTACCGACAGAGAGAACAGTCCCAATCTGCGGCCATAGCAGCACCTGGGTCATTGAAGGGCACCAATATGTAGGCGGAGGGCTCCTCCTTAGTTCCTCGCTTGCGGTCGATAATGTCCAAGGAAACTCTTTTAGCCTCGGCGATGTCGTCGCTCATGCTGCCTGTGGTGTCGATGACAAAGCAGAGCGCCGACGACTGGGAGAGGCCCATCAACCTGCGGCAGCAAGCCCGGACAGAGTCATGCGGGCTCTTCATCGTCATCAGCCCAGGTCAGCCTGCCTGGAAAGCTTTCGGTTCGGCTGTGGAGGTTCTTACTGCAGGAATCTCCTGTCTCCGACGATCACTCTGATCTCTTCCAGCAGGTCCATTGTGGCGAGTACGGCCAAATCGGCAGCCTGGCGGTGACGCAAGCCGTGACTGGATTTAACTGTGTCCTTGTTGATCCCCCCCACTGGGTCACGTCGGCTCGTCCTGTCAAAAAACCCACCGTGGCTGCACTTGCCTACAGCCGGCGGAGGTGTTGTTGGTTACTGTATCGTCCCCATTGTCGCCGGTTATGCTTTGTGGAGAAGGAACACACACACACACACACACACACACACACACACACACACACACACAGACGTCTCTGAATTACCGGGAGGCTTTGCTGAGGAGAAGATGTTGAAGTAGCCTGAAGTGAGCAGGCCCCGCTGCAGCAGCTCCGGCAGAATATTGTCCTCACAGTTGTCCCCCTTTGCAGTTACTGCAGGTTGGTGTGTTTATGTCTGCAGTGAACGCAGCAGCGGGTAAGATAAATGCACTCCAACATCGCTGGAGGTTTCGTGAGCAGCTTTGAATGAAGCGTTTTCAAAACGATACCAAGCAGCAGATTTATGGACGGAGGACATCAAAGTCTGACCTGCCAGGTTCTGGAGAGGCTGGTTGGAGTTGATCAGCGCGCTGTAAGGAGCGGTATTCCCCAGTTCCACCCAGTTACTGTGGCTGTAGAAGTCCTTAACACAAACAGCAGCAATCTTGAAGGACTATTAATTGTCAAACAATATTGTTCAACACACCCGATCGCACAAACATTCTCGCCTTACCTGGTGCAACCCTGAAGCCCTTCCTGAACCCCGACCCTCCACCAACCCCAAGTCAAGTTGCAGGTTTTTGTTCCAACCAGTCAGGTGCACACACTTGGAACATTCAGCTGCCTCAAGACTCAGGTCAGGTGATTAACTGAGTTCGTCCTGGTGTGCCATTGCTTGGTTGGAACAAAAACCTGCAGCCACACGGCCCTTTGTGGAATAGTTTGGGGATCCCTGCTCTAATCCATAACATCAGCCTCACCTGCAGGGTGTGAAATATTCCCCCGAGAGCTAATCTTCCACTAACAAAGTTCTCCAGCTGCACGTTCTTATCCACTGAGCTTATACCTTAAAGAGTAATAATGGTAGAAAAGTAAAAAGGTCAGCAGCTCTTGTTTTGTTAAAAAAAACAACCCTTTGACGGGTACCTGCTGTGATGATGGCCCGTCCTTCCTGAAACGTCTCATCGTCAAAGTGATGCTTAGCACTCAACGCGAAGATAAAGTCCACGTTGCCGTTGCTGAAGTAAATGCTTTCAATGGCAACTTGGAATTTGAGCGTGGAGAAGAAAGAGGAGGAGGTACCTGGGGAGCAGGCCTTCTCCACGGCTCCAGCCGTCAGGCTGTCGTCAATCTGAAGACAAACAAAGACACGTGCATATTTCTCTGCCATTCACGGCCCACTGTGGATTTCCACATCAGATTCCTGAAATATTTCCCATCCTAAGCTGCTGGTTTGGTTAGAACACACAGGAGTTTAAAATGATTCATAGTCAGAGTTTCACTTTCATTTTATTGGAAGTGACAGTTCTAGAGAAATCCACTCAGCGTCCCACTCACAGTCAGGGGGAAGACCTGTCCAGCAGACAGGGCGATGTCCCTGCACACCTCGGCGGTCTTCCTGAGGATCGCCCTTTGGCTGATCACACGGTGAGTGATGGAATCAGATGAAAGGAGGGGTTTAAAGCCATGAAGGAAGCTGGGCAGGAGCAGAACCAGCAACCCCAACCACATGTCTGTGGAAGTGGAGACGTCACCCTGATTAAGTTTTATAACCCAACGAAGAAACATGAGTGACCACCGAGACATTAGTTCACGTTGAAGAAGAACATTTTCTAAACTATTTACTCAACAAAATTACCTGTTTAAGTCTAAACACAAATTAAATGTAACCAATTAAAACTTGTGACTAGATAAAAAATAGTCTGTTACTATTTTAGTTGCCATAGAGACGATGGAACGTAGACAACAGTTTGCCCAGCGCCAAGCAATCCGTACACATTTTATTTCTTTTGTCTTTTGTAACAAACATAAAGTTTACCATCCATTTTTTCTACAATAAAGACACATTTTTCTTTAATAAATACCTTCTCACCTGTGTGTGTTCTTGCGCGCTTCACGCTGTCCCTCAGGTCCTTTGGCACAGGCAGACTCTGTCTCACCTGAAGTGTTTCTGCTGGCAACAAGCAGGTTTATTTACCTCTGTGCAACCGTTCACTGAGCTGGAAAAAATACCATCTCGCTGACTTGCATTAGGTGTGTTGACAGTTAGTTGGAAATAGGTGCTTTGTGTTACAGCATATAGTTCAAGTTAAAGTATTTGATTTTGTAACAAAGTACTTTGTGGATGAAATCCTTCCTGCTTTTTGTGTTGTGTTCAAAATACAAGATTTTAACTTTATTGTAAAGACACATTCCTCATTTATCAGAATACTGTGAAAGAAAACACACACACACACACACACACACAAGCTTTTTCCCAACATAACCTTTTGCAGACGGCAGCAGGTGATGCAGGTGATATCCCGCATGAGACGGGCGTCCCGACGTCCAGAAGCACCGGCGAAGGTGAACTTGTTGGTCTCCTCTGGAGTGTCGAGACTTTAAGGTTTCTTTTTGGATAAAGAGCTACGGAAGCTGGTCCTGATGCTGTGTATCAAACCTTGATGTTGGGTAAAAAGAGCCAACAGCAGTTTAGGTATGTAGCCACAATTTATCTCTATATATTGACGTATACATTTAACGACATAAAAAAATACATATCAAAAACATAGTTTTTAAAACTGTGTGTTTGTGTTCGAAATACTGAGTACATACATGCTAATTCTACCAGCAAACTGGGGACATTTTGGGGGAGCGAGGACCCTGTGGCCTATGCCCACCAGCCTACTGTAGCTTATCAAACTGGTGTCAGGGACTAGTTATGTTCGGAGCCCAGGTGCAAAGTCCACAGCAGAGTTTGAACTGAAAACAAGCCTTTATTGGGTGATCATATAAAAAGGCAAACCAAAAGTGCTCCAAAAGGAGGAAAAAACAAGCATAAAAGCGGTGCGTCCAGTCTCTAAAACTTAGAAGGTCTTCTTTCTGGGGAACGTGGTGAGCCTTGGGCGAGAAAGAGTTGCCGCCATCAGGAAAGGTGAGTCCACAGTTTCACAAAGGAGAAGCATCGCCAGCTCAGTTTCCACCCAGATGACCAAAAAAAAAAAAACCCCTTTACCCTGTGGGTCAGGTGTTGAAGCCTTAAATAGTCTGTCTGATTGGGATTACCAACAGGTGCGTCTCTCCCCGACAGGTACCTGGGCCACCACCTCCCCTGGTGGGAAAAAAAGGGAAAAACACAAAACAAAACCTAGGACCGCTGCAGAACCCTGACCACTGGACCCCAAAACTATAAACCACATCTTATTCACCAAAGAAAACCCCGCGTCTTCAGCACCTTGTAAATCACAAAAGGTAGGAGAAGGAACACAATCACACTGCACATGATGCCAAAACCCACCCAGGACCAACCTGCTGGTGAGGCTGATATGGGATGCAGTGAGCCGCTTCCTCTGTCATAAACACAGTTGAGGTTGCTCTCCAGCCTGTAGGTGACCCCTGCCCCGCCCCCGCCGTCGAACACCCTGAAAACCTCGTAGGGGGGAATCAACACCTGGCTGTTCCCTTTCAAAGCCGAATACCGAGTTACGTCGGCGCCGAAACACATGTGAACCGCGAAACATGTGTTCCCCCCGAGAGGACACCCGCCTGAGCCCAGGACGAAGGTGCCGAAGCGCAACAGTTGGCCGGACATGTCCAGATCCGGGGGCGCGTCTGTCCTGAAACTGGTGGTGCGACACAACCGCTGACTGTGCTTCAGGATCCGAACGGCCTCGCTCAGGTAAGAAAAGAGGGACTGAGTTTCTGAGCCGAGCTGCCTATCAGATCCCTCCGTCACCGTGACGACCGTCCTCCCAGGTGAGCGTACAGCACTGGGTGAACACGTAGATGGCCGCTGAATGCCGTCTCTGCAGGTAACTGTGCGCAGGAGCTGCAGCTTTTTGCTCTGCGGTGCTCCAGGCTCGACCCAAGTCCACGCTGGCGTTCCACATTGTTGATTGGTCCGTTGCCACCAGGACCTTGGACGCACAATCATTCAGATCCAGGTCTAGCTCCTGAAAATCCAGGATTGGGAACATCTGTTCAAGAATTCTTCCATTCGAGATACAGGAATGCCTGAATATATTGATATAACATAATCCTATTTAGAAGGAGTGGAGTTACTACCTGTCCAAGAACAGCCAGCCAGCTGCAGAGCAACACAACCATGATCAGCAGTGCAACTGAAAAGACAACTGCAGTAATGATAAATGCAGACGAAGCCTTCCAACGTCCTTCCCCGTTGCTGGCAGGCATAATGCATCTGGAACGCACAAAAAAACCCCAAAAGAACGTGTCAATCGCTGCAGAATCGTGTGAGATCTGTTGTTTACGGGTCAACCCTTACCTGGAGGGAGTGGAGAACGGGGTTAATGTGGGTCTTGGTCTGGGAGAAGCTGGTGGACGCCAGTGTACACAGAAAGGCGCTCTCCTTGAATCTCTCACTCACACTCGCAGATTTTTGATAGCAGACAAAAATGGCAGTGGATCCGGTCGCATGCGTGGCGTGTTTCAACCCAGCGGAAAGCAAAACTGCACCACACCCTCTGTCGAGAGGTTTCATAGCCATCAGAGCCCTGGCGCGGTCATTTCTAAGGATTGTGACAGTGCTGTCTGGTTTTACCTGAAATTCCTGCAAGTTGGGTTGAGAATTCCTCGCTAACAGCAGCTGCGTAGTGCATCTGCAGCCCTGCGGTGAGCAGATTGTCATGACGCTGCTGAGGAAAGGCAGAAAAAGCTGTATGTTACACAGGTGAGCTGGAGCCATCAGACTGTACCGATGTGCTGTTGCTGGAGGACGAGGCCGGGTTTCCAGTTTGGGTTTAGGGGTCGTTTCCTCCTCGTGAGCGGAGATTTTTACCCGCAAAACAGGTCCGAGTGGCAGAAACAGGATTGTCAGAGTTGTGGTTCTTTCTTCCAGGTACTTCCAGGCTGACAAACTGAAAGGTTTGGCGACCGTTTGCGTGCTGCTGGTGATGGCTTTTCTGTTGTATCGTGACCCGTTTCTCCTGCTCTGGTGGCCTCAGGAGCCTCCACAAGTAAGAGAAAACAAGCTTTTGAGTCACATCAGCCTGTAAATGGAAACTGAAACAACGCAGCGCTCTCATCTGAATGCGTAAACCTTGGCTAACGCAGCTGCTGACTGTAGTTTCAGGAACCAGAGCCTGGTGGTTCGCCTTTGACCACAGAGACAAACCCTGCTGACAACAACATGGGTGCTGCCCTCAGACAGCCTTTGTGACTGACCTGTTTGTCGACTGGCACGCCGGCTGAAGGTTTCACCTGGATTCCGACTGGAAAGAGAAAGCCGAGCACAAACAAGCCGCCCTGCCCTGGAGCTGCTGGGTGCCCGGTTACCAGAAGGTTCTAGGTTCAGGTCCACCTCTGGGGTTACCTCCCATGGGGCAGAGACAAGGCCACTGGGCTGACTGGAGGTGCTAACCTGCCCCCAGGTGAGAGCGTGTGGGTGAACGGTGACCTTTGGTGACCTGTGGTGACCTGTTCAGGGTTTTCCTGCCTCCTGACTGCTGGAACGGACTCAGGATCCCTCCTGTGACCGTGGTTAGAAATTAGTGCACGGTTACAGAAAATGCAAGATTAACACTTTAAATAAAGAAAAACATAATTGCATTTTACTAACACGTGTATTTCCCACATATCGATGCTTTATTATTCATTATCTCACAGATGTGACCTTTTCCTGTAGTTATTGGTGATTAAGTGCCCCCCCATCCCTAAAATGTTGATTCAAAATTAAGGATCCTAGTTTATGAGTGTAGATCAAGCTTCCTCGATTCTAATTCAGGCTTCCATTTAAGGTCACGTTCGTGGAATTGTTATTTGCATTTATGATATCTGACCCTATCGTAACTAAATACTATAGTACACACACTTTTAAAATCTTTAGGTTTACCTCATCTGTATTTGAATGAAAGTTTTACATGTGTGTTTTGCTTAATTAAACATTGTTAATATTACTTTAGATGGTTTGGCTTCTTTTTAGCTACGTGAAGGAACATAAAGGCTTCAATCTTTGATCAGGAGAACATCTCAGCAAAGCAGTTTGAATGCAAAAAAATGCCCCCAAACAGTGTGATGAGTGTGTGTGCGTGCGTGCGTGTGTGTGTGTGTGTGTGTGTGTGTGTGTGTGTGTGTGTGTGAGACTCACCATCAGATCAACCAACTAAGCCTGCCACAAAGCGCTCTGAAGATAAATGCTTTCCTTCCCCTTTTAAGGTTAGCGTAGCTGCTCGGCCTTATTTGCATCGCTGCCGTATCTCTCGCCCAGAGTTTATCGTCTGTCCCCGAACATTATATATGAGCGGCGTCACGGTGAAACGTGCCAGAGGAGGTTCACAAGTTGCTGGATCTTAAGTTGGATGCACGCGTGACATTTTGACAGGATGGAAGCTTTCGTTTGGGCCATCTTAATCAGCTACGGAGTCTCGGCAGCAACGGCGCAGGTAATAAACCAGCCTGGAAGAGTCCTAACGACTATGTGCTGATCTCCAGAAGCTTTTTTTGTGTAACCGCAGCGTCTCTCCACTGTTTTGCCCGAAGGCCTCTGCTGAACCCGCCGCAGAGTCGCAGGTCACAATGGACATGGCTCCCAACGCCGTGGACGACATGTACAACGGCTGCAAAGAGGAAATGAAGACCAGGGTGGAGAAGGAGTTCCTGCCCAACGAGAAGAGCACAAACAGCCAGTTCAGGCAGGCGTGGGAGGAGGCGGAGCAGGTGTACAACACCAAATGGAAGAGAGAGACCGTGATGGCCAAAGAACAGTTCATGGCTATTTACGTGTATAACTTTGGCAGAAGGCAGATCTGTCAGGACATCAAGACGGCTATTCAGACGCAGCACTGCAATTACAAAACCACCTTCAGCTATCACTCCATGACCTTTTTCCTGACCGATGCCCTTCAGAGCCTCAACGCTCAAGGACCCGCCAAAGGCAGGTGTTTTGTTGTGTACCGCCGAGTCGATCAGTACTTCAGCCAAAGCGTCCTGGGCAAGGAGATCCGCTTCGGTTACTTCACGGCCACCACCCTGCGCGGCTACAACGCCATGGAGAAGAAGGGCGGCAAGTCGTGCTTTAAGATCGAAACGTGCCACGGGGCAGACATCTCCATGTTCGGAAACCCCGACACGGAAGCGCTCATTCCGCCCTACGAGGTGTTCAACGTCACGGCGATAAAGCGGCGATGTCAGGAGCCCAGCCTCGATTGTGACGTGTTCTACGAGCTCAAGAGCACGCGCACACTCTCCAACCTGAACTGTGCCCTTTTCTCATAATCACCAGGACCCCAGATGGCACGTGCATGTGCATGTACATGTACCTGCACATGTTGTTATAGCAACAACAGATTCTTCGAGTAAAGTGAACGCAACTGATGTAACGCCAAAAAAAGTGCGTAAAAAGAAAACAATTAAAGTTTGGTGCTTCCTGGATGTGGTGTTTCACATTTGTGGAGTTATTTTCCTTCTTTTTTACAGGAGCAGAATACGTGAAGCTGAGAACAAACATAAACAGAGAAGCTAAACCCAGAAGCTAACACAGTGTAATGGGATGGGCTATCATTTTGCCTATATTAGCATGTTAGCATGCTAGGTAAAGGGGCAGAAAAAAACCTTGTCCTGACCAAGCAAGCTGACAACCTTCTTAACCTGCCTTTTTGGAGAAATTATTGTAAAGGCTTTGTGGGCTCGAATAAGTAGTTCATGGAAGCACAAGTGACCCCCAGGCCTTAGTTTGCCCTCCTCTGGTGTAATAGATGTGATAGAAAAGCTAAAGAAGAGCCGATACGCTCATCTGAACCAGGATCGAGTCTGAAACCGTCAGATTATTGCTCCTCTGAGGTATAAAAACTTCCAGACACGTGAAATTGTGGCAATTTTCCTTTATTCTGTGTCACGTATGGATAAATACACTGATAAAGTTGTGCAAATACATTGTCTGGGACACGCGTGTGTATGCGCTTGTTCATTCTAGTGAGTCCATATCCTGTTTTACTCCACTTTTCTTGAAGTCTCAGTAAGTGCTGTGACTTTGCCTCAGCTGGCAGAGAGTTACGGAGGATCCCACCCCGAAACCGGCGTACAAAGGCTCGCTGAACTGAGCTTTGAACTTGTGGATGAGCTCCATGGTCTCCTTTACGGCGTAGAAGGCCAGGGTGCTGCCTGCGTAATCCAGGTACACCCCGATCCGCGTGGCTCTGGGTGCGTTGGGAAGGTCGCGGTCCACCTTGCTGTGCCAAACGGAGTAGCCGGAGTCGGAGCAGAGGAGGCTCCAGGACCTGTCGTTGTAGCCCAGCAGGCTGTGCGAGTTCTTCCCTTTGCGGCTGATGCTCCGGTAGGCCACGCCGATGGAGAACTCCCCGCTCCACTCCGCCTCCCAGTAGAAGCGAAAACCCGACAGAGGCTCCTTGCACAACAGCTGGGAGAACCCGTCGAAGCGCTCTGGGTGGTCGGGGTAGAAATGGACCGTTTTCTTGCGCGTGACCTTCTGGTTCCCCTCCGACAAGACCAGCTCTTTGTAGGCCGTGTTTGGGTCAAAGGTCATTCTGCAGGCGTCTGACCAAAGAGCCAAATCAACCGTATTTATTACTTCTCCCACTTTCTTTTCCGCCCTTTCAATCATTTTGGAACTCACATCGCAAGAAGTCCGACCGCGTTTTCGGCTCCTGCAAATCAGCCCTCGAAGGAACTAAACGGACCAGAGTGAAACATGAGGCGTGAATACGGAAGACGTCGCCTCACCTCTGCGCGTCGCCTACCTTTGTGTCGTTTGTCTCCGTTTCTGGGTAAAAGGATGTACACCGGAGTTTCGTTAACTGTGAGGACGTACGAGCACAGATGAGGGCCGAGCAGGTGGTTTCCCACCGTCCAGGACGTCGCCACCGTTACCTGTCTTGGAAATTTTGCTCAGTTCCTTCTTGCAGATGTCATCCAGATGTTCCTTCATGTCCACGGCCGTCTTGCTCATCTCGCCGAAGGAAAACTGCGGGTTGATTAGAACCTTGGGCACCATGGCCTCCGGGGGGACGCACAGGGTGGGAAAATTCTACACCAAAAAAAACAAAACAACCAAAAACCAAACCTCAGACCCTTAGAGATCAAAGTGCTTCACCTGCAGGAAGTGGATGTTGTCCTCCGTTTCCAGGATCTGCCGCAGCTCCGCGTCGCGCCGCTGCAGCTCCATGATCTCCTGCTCCAGGCGCTCCACGTAGCCGTCGGCCTGCGACATGGCCGCCTGCATGTTGGACACGATCATCTGGTTGATCTCGGCCTTCCAGCGCTCCGCCGCCTGCAGCATCTCGTGGAAGGTCTTTTCGCTCTCCGCCTGCGCGCGCTGGGCGCCGCTCTGGGCAGAAAAAAAGAAGAAAACGTACGCTGTCGTCTTACGATCCTGACGTGTTTTTTTTTTTTTTTTTCTTTACCTTCAAAACGTCCACATTGTGTTTGAGCTCCTGCAGCTCCTTCATCCTCTCCTGGATGATGTACTGGACTTCAGATTGGGTGACAACCAAGATTTTCTAGTGAAACAACCAGATATTTATTAATCGGGACAGGATGATCATTAAAACAAGGGACTTCCTTGTCCCCTACGGGCGCTTTGACCTTGGGACTCACCTGCTTCTCGATCCGCTCCTCCTCGGCGGAGGCGATGTTGTGGCCGCGGTGCTCGCGGACGGTGCACAGCACGCAGATGCACATCTGGTCGGAGCGGCAGAACAGCTCCAGGCCTTTCTCGTGATGGGGGCAGATCTTCCGGTCCAGGTGGCCGGTCTCATCCACCAGCTTGTGCCTCTTGAAGGTGGAGGACTCGTAGTGCGGCTTGACGTGGGCTTCGCAGTAGTAGGCCAGGCACACCAGGCACGACTTGACCGCTTTGCTGCGGCGGCCCACGCAGAAATCGCAGTAGGACTCGCGGTGCATGTAGGGAAAAGGCGCCAGCTCGGGAAGCTGCCGCCGTGGCTCCTGGTTCACGTCGGGCGGACTGTGCCTGGGCACGGGTCGCGGCGTGAAGGTGGCGTGGCACTGCGGACAACTGTACACCCCCGTGTGGTCGAACTGGTCCCAGTAGATCTTGATGCAGTCCAGGCAGTAGGTATCGCCGCAGGGGATGGTGACCGCATCTCGCAGCGTGTCGGCACACAGGGGGCAGTAAAGCTCCGGTGGTAGAGGGAAGCTGGAGTCGGCCATGTTGTCCTCGTCGTGCTGCCGCTCCTGCGCGTCTTTTCCAGACCTCAGACGAGGACGGGGCGATATTTAAAGGCAGCGTTCTGTTTTTACTGTCAATAAAGGACCCGAGTGAACGCACCGGTCCTGAAATCTGCACCTGTGGAGGAATCAGGAGGTTTGGGTAAACATTAGATAAGGTCACGTTACTGCTAAAAACACCTTTCTGGCTGTTGTCGAGAATCTGTTTTTGCAGGGATTTAATACTATTACATTAATAACCATGTCAATGAGGCTTTCAGACTGGTTGCCCCTGACAACCACGCTTCTAATTAGTAACGTTGGGCCGCCTGTCTGAGAATGTGCCACCCTTTTGGTTTCCACTGGCCCAACGCTGGGTTTCATGACGGTCTGTGGTTTCAAAACAACCTCCTCTGTTGATGCTGGGAACAAAGCCAACGGCAGCAGGATCGCGATGCAGGTACGGAAAAAAAAAACCCAAAAACACTCCTGCGCTCACACTCAAACATGGCCAGAATCTCCGGTTTGTCCTACTGCTCAGAGCTGAATGAAGCAGGAAGCGAGGGTGTGTTTGTTCCATCAGAACCTCCACCTTCTTGGATAATGTTGAATCGGAAGGGCCCCGCTTGACCTCACTGCCGATTCACCGCTTAAAAAGCTGCTGTAGAGGAGAAGAAATTCACATTTTTTGCAAAGAATTTGTCATCTTCTGCATTTTTGAGAGGAATTGTTCATCAGGAATTTGAAACTTCCCACCAAAAGTCCTAAAACATCCCGAAGGAGCTAAACTGACCTTGAACGTTCTAATGTGAAGATTCCACTGAGAGAACAAACATAAACAACAAAACTGGTCCCTTAACGCAAAGATTTGCCTAAAGTTATGATGAGTTTTGCTTCATTGCGTAAGTTATTTACCGGGAGCGATGAAAAGCCTCTTTGGGTGACCTTGGGTCAGGGTTTTCCATTTTAACCGGTCCAAAATAGCTTGTTTATTTACAACTACTGTCCTCTAAATGTGAAATGGTGCTCTTTTCTAAGCACTGAAAGGTCTGAGTACTTACCAGGAGGAGTTCCAGATGTCTTTATGCAGAAACTGTGGTAAACATCTGACAGGTTCGACAAACACCCACATTTTTAGATTTTAATGCTGTCGGAGACAAAATTAAGCAAAATCTGTGTGGACCAGGAAGAGCGATGACAATGATAATATAGGAACCCGGCCAGGATTTTTAAAGATAGTGTAGGAATATAGGCTTCCAACACACAGGAAGAAACTAAGAAAAGAGGTACGGATCCATTTGATCTGGTCCAGCAGGGATTTCATGTCCGTGCTGGACAGCATCCAGTTACCTGCCTTCAGGGCTTCCCGCTGGTCCACAGCACGAGGAACCGGCTCCGGTTTGAGACCCTGCGATGTCTACGGCAAGTCCAAGCTTGGCTTCTAAAAAGAAATAAAGCTCCGTGCAGAAGTGATGCAGCATGTAAAAAAGCCTTGACGTTTATTTCAGAAATGAGGTTTTTAAAGCGGATGGAAGAGAGGAGAACAATGAAGGTGTTCTTCCCTCGGCCGGTTTACCGAGGAGCGAAACAGCTGCCAACCGAAGGCCGACACTGAAACGAAGCGAGTGTTTTAAAGCTTCCTTTGGCAGTAAAAGATCTCTGACGTCGCTTTCTAGAACATCTAAAAGTGTGAAATCAGAAGTCCATCCAAACTGTTACTGTGACCAGACATTCACAAGTTTTAAGGCTCCTTTTAGCTAGCATGATGCTAGCTGTAACACTGTTATTCTGACTGAAATCAATTCATTTAGTTACTACAACAGAATAAAATCCTGTTATCCTCGCCAAAGCTTCAAGGCTAAACAAGCAACTCAATAAAATGCTTGTTTTTAGTCTGATTCTACAGTTTAAAAGACTATTCCCTTTAGACGTAAGAGTGGGGCCGTGAGTGTGTGCAACGGGTGCCACACAGACTAACTGCTTAAGAATAACTCCGTAGGTAAGGCAGTTTTCTTTATTTCTCCTTACATTTCATAGATCACTTTGGCCCCATCCCCTTGGGTGTGTGTGTGGGTGGGTGGCGCTGTTGACTCCATCAGCACGAACCGTTTTTTCCCCAAGGCAAATATTGGTCGTTACAAAATACAGCAAGTAAATACATACGTGAGCTAAGGAGTGCCGTAGCAAGTGCTGGGGGGCCTGTATAGGAACACAACAACGACGTGGGTACAGTCGGAGTACACGAGCGTAGGTTCGGTGGATAGAAAAGGCCAAATGGAAGCTGACCGCGGAGTTTGGTGTCTACATGTACTTCAGACCGAGGAAGACGCCATTTGGGTTGTTGGAAGGTGGGTTAATCTCTCCAAACAGCGGAGTATCTGACAAACATGGTGGAAGGGGGGGAGGGGGAGGTCTGCTACTACCGCTGGTGCTACAGCTGCTGTCGGGGAGGACGGGTACAGGCGTACGGCGGGTAGGAGGGCATGAAATGTAAAAACAACCAAGGCAGAAATGGTGGACGCAGAGTGGTGGGGAGGGAGGGAGGGAGGGAGGGAGGGAGGCGGAGGGGGGGTTCCATCCCCTCAGCCCCAAACACAGAGGCTGGCCTGGTTTTAGTCTGTCCAGTCTTTTTTGATGTTGAGGTTCCATTCCCAGGACAGATGGTCGTGCTTGTCGTCGTCGGTGAACTTAGATTTGATGGCGTATTGGCCGCGCGCCATCAGTCCCGTGGGAGCTTCTTCCATAGAGGTGACGAAGTCGTATTCACAATCACGCGGCCCGTAGCTGCCCACCATGTAGTCCGACTTGTCAACTGTGGACAGAAGACAGTGGATTTGCACTAACTGACCTGGCTAATGTTGATGACGGTAATTAAATGAGGAAAAATGCAATTAAGTACTCAGTGAAATATGCTTATCTACAAAAATGTTCATTATAAATATATATATGTAGAAATTTTAGTCATTTGATTAAAATAAAATAAGAATTCTCTGTATTTTTGTTAAATGTACAGGCTGCTGTGGCGGTATTTGGCCACTGGGTGTCGCTGTTGGCCCGTAAGGTGATGGTTGCAGCGAGAGGAACAGAAATGATGGAGTTCACATAAAAGGAGGAATAGTTGATATAAATGGTGAAAATTAGAAACACTCACTCCTCAATCCTTTCCTGTATGTTTGCTGTACATACTTGAGGCCTGAAACGATCTCCCTGTTCACCTGGGGAGACGCAGAGGAGGTGGAATATGTGAATTATTTTTAGAAGGAGTCATGGTGTTAAATAGAAAATGCAGTGAGGCAAACTCAGTGCAAAATGGCCACACTATTATCACATCCAGGATGTTTTTTTGCTGGGTGTGCTCACCCTAAAGCTGATCTTGATCTTGTATTCGACTCCCTCTTTCAGAACAAAGGCCTGTTTCTTCAACGCTTCCAGGTCTCCTGTAACAGCAGAAGAGGAAGAAGACAACACTTATTTTCTTTTTTGTGGTCACTACGACAATAAAAACCATCACACATCTCCTTCCATGCACACGTATTTATGCCAACACAGCCAATTGTGATCAGATATGGCAGAAAGAGCCATTAAAGGCGTCTCATCCTCCAGGGCTGAGCGACACCACCGCAGCCAAGACGGTATCTGGGCGCCAACTACTTTCATGCATCCTTTGCAGCCTGGAGAGCTAACAAACAGGGTCTTCCTGTTCAGGCGAGGAGGGCTTTTTCCTTCCTCAAATTCCTAAAATGGTTCCCACCCTAAACGGAAACAGGACTGGTGGGTTTACGCAACTAGACTCCATCTGAAGACCCTATCCAACAAAATCAAAAACAATAATTAAAGTGTATGAAATGAATAAAAATGAATCAGATCTTTTTTGGGTGTTTAGAAAATCAAAACAAGCAGAGAATGGAAGGAACACCGGTGATACAATCAGGCATTTTGTTGGTGTGTGTGACCACTTTGGCTACTTTCGGGCGACTCTTTGCCTATTTACCAGGCCCGGGTTGTCACCAACCTTGCAGGTCCAGGATCAGGGGTCTTGGAGAACTTTCACAGAGCAGAGCCATGCGGGTCACCTGGACGTTGGGGGCCGCAGGATCTGAGGAAGAGAAAGAACCATCTCAGAAGATCTGTAGCGCTGAATAATCCAGACACGTTTGTCTCAAAGGAAAAGACATCACAGTGTGTGTTACAGGAAATGAGAGAGAAATCACGAGGACAACGAGGACAATAATTAGAGAAAAGATTAAAAATATATATGTACTTTTCAAGTGTTAAAAACAGTCAGAGTGAAATGTAACTTTGTCAAAACATTTTAATTTTTTTTCAGCAGCTCTAAATGTATATTTCAACGATTTTCAATCACGTGACCCGCCGCGATCAGCGTGGAAAAATCACGCCGCCACACTCGCGGGAGTGGTGGCGCTCTGGCGCCCCCTGGTGGCGAACCCAGGCCGAACTTTCACGGGTCGAAGTTGGCCGCAGTTTGAAAAAGTCAAAGAAAATGCAAAGAATTTGATTCAGATCTCTATTTCTTTGTATATTAGACTAAAATGAGGTGCCATTTATTTTGATGAAATCATTTTTGTGCGTTTTTTTTTTTTTTTGCACCGTTTTAGGCTCAGTGTTTCTGCTGGAAGTAGCTGACGAAGCCACTAAATGGGTTTATGATGTAAAATGAACGCCCGCCTCACTGGTGTGAGTGTGCAGGGCACCTAACCCTAACCCCGGCTCCGCTCCACGGTAGCCCAGCGGCCAATTTACGATGGATATATGACGTTTTCCCCATTCCATCACATTACCGACGGAGGTGACCCCGGGTCCCAGCAGGGTCTCCTTATATTTGCACAGGCTCTCGTCGTCCTTGTCCAGGTCCTGGATCTCCTTGACCGACTTCTGGGCCGGCGGTTTGTAATTCACCGGCTCCGGCTCCTCGTTCTCTGCAGCGATGGCTGCCAGCTGCTCTGGAGTCACCTCATCCTCGGCCATGTCTGGAATCGGAGCAGATGCGGACGTATGAGGAACATTAGGGCGACGGCGTGAAGGTTGTCATGGCGACAGCAATATCAGTCAGGCTAATAATAAATCTGTTTCAACGATAACCTGCCTGCCGAATGAAATCACCCAACCTAATTCCTCGGTAATGGCACCATCGCCGGGGTTACGGAAGAAGAGGCCTGCGTCAGGTGATGGCCTCGTGGGGTTTGTCACAGACACGGGAAAAACACCCTAAAAGGTCTCTTTCATTCTGTTTGTTCCGCAGAAATGAAGGCGTGGGAACGAGCACCTAAAGAGCCAGCCTGAGCACAAATCCCAGCCTTGAAGGCTGCGAACTTTGGGAATGAGTTGGTTTAAGATTCTTCTGAGTCCCTCCGACACTCCTGCTCCCACAAACCAAAGCGCCCTTCCAGGATGGGTCCTAGCGATGGAGGCTGGACATCCAGAGCTCCAAGGCAGAACCTCTGCTGAGCTCTGGATATGGAAGTACTTCAACTTCTACTGAAGCTCCAGGCCCAGTACCGGCCCCAGCCCTCAGCCTGTCCTCTATCCGATACAACAGCCCCCCAGCGGGGACTAATTTAACCTTGAACGTCTGATTTCGTTGATCATGAGTGGGGAACATCTTCTGCCACTGAATTCCGGCCTGCTCAAACCCCACCCTGGAGAGGAGGGTGAAGACGGTCCTAGTACGTTAGAGATGCTCGGAGAACCTCCTTAGAGGAGGAATAACCCGGAGGAGGGCTCGGCTGCGGCGGCCTGCAGATGGAAGCCCATTGTTGCCGCTCCTGGGCCCTGGGAACGCCAACTACAGGCGTCCGGCCGCTAAAGATGGCGACGGCATAGAGACGCGAATAAAAGTGGATTTAGCGGGGGAAAGCCCCTCGGTCGTCCGTCTCCCTGCCGGGGGTGCTGGATGTCGCGTCCACGGACATGGGTTAGGGTGGAAACCGCCGCTCGAAGCGGCAACTGGGCGGCGAAGCGCTCATTTCTGTCAAAAAGCGGTTTGTTTGGGCATCAGCGGGCGACGGGGACGAACCCGCGGCCGAGAAAAGCACTATTCCAGCCCGGGTTGGGGATATCTGGAGGAGGCAGGGTGGGACCGAGGGTGGAGCGCGCGGGGGGCCCGCACGCTTCTCGGGAACAATCGGGCTGCGATCGGCGGGGCTGCGGCTAGCGGTAGCCGCTAGCTTCCCGTCGGTCCCACAGCCACCCGGGACGCCGGGGCTCTTCTTCCCCCCCACGCGGGGTTCCCGATGGCTGCGGTGGAGGGAAGACGTACCTTTGAGCGCGCAGGGTGGCGATCGGGGGGCTTCTCTCCGGTGCGTGTGCTCGCGGTCCGTGGCTCTGCCGCTATGGCGGACGAGGCAACGGCGCCGCCCCGCGCGACGCTGGCGGAAACCCGCACGGCTTCCACGAGAAAGCGTGCACACCGCGGGGGCGGGAACGCGGGGACGGCCGCGGCGTGCGTGGAGCCCGGTCCCGACAAAGCCTGTAAGACCCGAGGCTCCGGTTCGTGGGGCCACAGAAAGCAGCGGGCCGGTGGGAGGACCAGGGGACAAACACACAGGGGTCCGTGTCCTGGTAACGTTCATTCGGTTTAAAAAACACAAAACAAAAAACACATACTGGTATTTGGACCAGGGTTCTATCCAAAGGAAAACATCAAGGAAAAAGAAAAAAAACAACTTTAACATCTGTATAAATATGTACAAAATGCTGACGGGTTCACATAAAACACACAGCATTGGGGAAAAAAAAAAAAAATACCCTCTACGGTCACATTTTAAAGTTAACATTTGTGTGTTTAAAAAAAGAGGGTTTAAAAATAGCCAAAAATGGAAAAGCATCAGAGGTACCACTGGTCTCTTAAAAAAAAAAAATTCCAAAAGCTACCCGTTTTTTGTTTTTTTTTTGGGAGAAATGGCAAAGTACAACTGTCCCATACAATAAAACGGCTTTAAAAAAGATGTAACGCAGAACCTTCTGAGTGCCTCTAACTGGTGTCCATCTGAAATCAAACAAAAAAAGCAATTATTGGACACTTCAAGCTTTGAGAAGTGGATTTTGTGTAAGACGAAAGCATACTTTGGCATTGTAGGCATCTAACTGGGCATCCAGCTCCTCTGCAGACAGCTGAGGTCGGCCTCGGCCTCGGCCTCCTCCTCCTCCTCGGCCTCCTCCTCCTCCTCCGCCGCCGCCTCTTCTTCTTCCTCCCCGGCTTCTAAAGGTACCGCCAGGAGCCCCCCAGCTCGTCTCATCTCTGTCAAACTTAGGCTGGCCAAGCCTATTTCTGTCAAAACCTCTGCAGAGAAAGATTGTATAATATCCCAGCGTGTTTTTACTCTACTCTTAAAAATGGACCACCTGACAGAAAGTAATAAACACAGCAGTATCCTTCAGCATCTTCATTCATAACCTACCCCGATGTGGACGTTCGACTCTTTGTCTCTTGTCCTGACGTCACTTGTTGGATTTTCATTGGTTGGCCTACCGAAATAAAAGTAAGCCTTAAAAACGGTATTAAAAAAGTGGTACTAGTTAGTACTAGTACCAGCACTAGCTTCTGCACATGTGTAACTTTCTGTCCAGTTAAGGGCTTGCTATACTCGGAGCGCAACGAGCTTCGGTAAATATGTAATAAAAGCATTTAAAGAAGCCCTACCATCGAGAGGAACGCCATTGTATTGCTTCATGGCTTTGATTGCATCTGCTTTATGTTGGAAATGAACATCTGCCGTTCCTTTACTGCGACCCGACCGGTCATAGTGGATGGATGCTTCTTTTAACGGCCCAAACTCGGCAAACAATTCCTGAGGAGACAAAAGGGACGTCCGTGAAATAACACTGAAGTAGTCAGAAAAAAACAGCTATTTTAAGAGTAATGTATCATGAGTATATGGTGTATTTATTCACCCTGAGATCGGAGTCAGACACACCAAAGTCCAGGTTGGAAACTAAGAGTTTGGCACTTCCTTCTGCCTCACCCGCCGGAGCTCCATCCTCGTGGTCCTCAAACATGTCGTGCTGCCATTTGTCTGGTAACTCACTGGGCTGTGGAGGGCAAAAGAATCTGCATTCAGGTTGGGTCTTCACCATTGCTAAAAGGGCCTAGCTTCTACAAACACAGGAGGCAAAAATGGTCATTACATGGAGAACTCTAAAGAAATTCATATTGGTCTTGAGTTGAAGGGCTATTGCCTAGAAGGTACAGTAAAAGTTGCTGATACTCTGGCTCATTTCTGCAATAATGAAAGGCCTGCAAGGCCTAACTTATCCGGTTAATGCTCCTCACCTGGCCACTTGATTAAAAGCGCTTGGACGACAGCAGCCATCTTGGAAAACAAAAGTCCGTCTCAATAAAGGACATTTTCACACGCTGACTTCAGGCCGTGTATAATTTCTGATGGTGCTTCTTAAGTTTTGTTAACTTGGTCGTGAAGTAAAGTGAGAACATTTGTTCCAGGTACTTTAGAGTTCAGAATGGATTGTCCCACGCGCCAAAGCAGAGGAGGAAGTCCGCTGAATCACCGAAAAACCCGCACATAACACACAACGAAACAGTTTAACATTTCCATTAACGTCTTGTGATTGCAGTAGATCTTTCGTACCCGGGTGTAGGGGGTGTATCTGTTGTCCCCTTCGCGCTGAAAGTTGTTCCGGCGATCCCGCGCCGGCCTCGATGGCCGACGGCCTGAACTTCTTCCAGCTGGCGCGGAGGCGCCTCCTTCGCGTCCTCTGCCTGCTTTCTTATTTAGTTTAATGATGTCGTCCAAAGACATGTTCACCTTGTCGGCCATTCTTAAATCGCTTAAAAATACACAAAGAAAATCGACAGAGTTAGCAAATCGTCCGTTCTCGACACGCCAGGGCTGGGGTGACGTCGAATTTAGCGGAAGATACGTAGTATGCAAAAAAATTACCATATCGTGTTCCGCCTTCTTCTTGTTTTTTCTTCTTCTTCTACTACTACTTCTTCTTCGTGAGTTTTCTTGGCTGTTAGCATAACAACAGATTCCTTTTTTTTCTATTGATCCATTTTTTCTTTTATTTTTAATAGCAGATGGCAACAAACATTGGTGTTGATGCGATTACAAAATTAATGTCACGGGGTTTTTTTTTTTAAATCTAATTTAATAAGGATCAAAGCGGTTTTATTATTTCGACTATGTTCAATATTATTGCCCTAATCTTCACGTGTTTTTTTTAATAAACATACCACGTGAAAATCTACCTATTTGTTAATTTATTATTGTTTCCGCTGTATGCCTGAGATTTACAGTCTCGATTGTCAAGAAAATTTGCTAAGACAATTTAATTTTTGTTTAAAAGACAGAAATATTTGGAGCTAAATTCAGGCTAAAACTACAAACTAAACAATTTCACAAATACGTCACGATCACGGAATTAAACGATGAAACTAGGCGGGTTAGTGACTACAGCGCCCCCTGCTGCTGAGTTTGGTCAATTACTCAGGGCGATTGTAAAACATGCTGTTTGTTAATTTTAGGAATAAAATTAGCTGCAAATTTAGGAAAGAAATGCTTTTAAGTTGACTGTTTAATATCAAATGAAAGTTATAGAATTTATCTTTTTTTTTTTTTTTATTCAGTTTAAGAAACAGACCTAGAGGGATGCGTGCATTATTGATCTAAATTCACATTTTTCTTGCTAGAAAACGTCTTTCAAGGACTTAATTCATTTCAAGACTCAACTCATGGTAACTGCAATTCAGGCTCTTGGTAAAACATTCACTTTATAAAAGTAATGCTGAGTGTGGCTAAATGATGTGTCAAATAGTGTGGTTAAACGGTCAGTCAGAGGAAAAACGCTTCAGTTACAAATAGACAACCGCAAATACAATTAAGATAGAGGGAGAAGAAAAAAATCAACACTAAGATTAATGTAGTTGCATCAAGACTATATATATGCTGCTTTGCATATGTGCAAAGCAGCATATATATAGCAGATAGTGACGCGTGAATCAATCAGACACGTATACACGAATAATGTATAAATAAGATCAATAGAGGCATAAATCAATGAAATTTAAAAAAGCACATTTTAGGATAAATCTATCACAGAAATCAGACCGAAGACCAACACTTCCATAGCACTGCAGCCACGCTTGTGCACCGATAAATGACGGCGGATCGAGGCGTTATCAGGCCGTCAGCGCCGGTGTGTGTAGGAGGCTGGTGTGTGTGTGTGTGTGTGTGTGTGTGTGTGTGTGTGTGTGTGTGTGTGTGTGTGTGTAGGAGGCTGGTTGTGTGTGCGTGTGTGTGTGTGTGTGTGTGTGTCCCGAGGAGCAGTCATTCACTTCCAGGTGCAGGCTGCTGCGGTCCAGTCACATTTCAACACGAACTGCTTTCGGCCTGATAAATGCGCATGCGCACTTCCGCTGACCCTTCTCTTCCTACGTGCCTGTGCCACGTTAGTAGCGGTAGACACAAAATACCAGCTACTTTCCCAAACCTTCACCAAGAAAAAAGACCCCCCAAAAACTCAGACTAGCTCTCCGGTTGTTTCGCTGTCTCCACCTTCCGCAACTATGATGAAGTTTAAGTTTCTGCTCCTCTGCACGGTGGTCGTGGCCAGCCGGGCTGAAATCGCCGAGGAAGATGATGTCCTGGTGCTGAAGAAAAGTAACTTCGACGAGGCTCTGAAAGCTCATCCTAACCTTCTGGTTGAATTCTGTGAGTAAAAGTTCATGCAAATCCTCCGGCTATTGTTATCTTCCTGCGTTCGCCCCGGCTACCTAGCTAAAAGCCCGGTAACACGTTAGCCTTAAACTTTGACACTTCTCACAAGTTACTAGCTAACTTGCCGCCGGAAAACTAGTTCAACATCCAGCTGCAAACCTTTTTTTTAAATTTAGCTCCCCACTAATGAGCTTTTAAGTTGAAAATGTGCAAAACGTGGAGCGATCGTTGTGTTTGGGTTCATTATTTCTTCGTTGTATTACAATTAACAAGCTAGCATCACGAGTAAAACAGCCTGGGTAACATGGTAAAATTCTAAAACAACTACGGCCTTATGAAACAACTATGGGCAGAACTACTGCAGTCGTGACTACTCCTAACTTTTCGGGAAGTAAAACAAATTATTTCTCTGCACATAACATGTTTAGGAGGAAACGATTCCAAGTTGTTAGAAAGTCGCTCGCTTTTAGCGGCGCGTCGTTTCTACAAATCCGCCATTACGAGCTCAATTTCAGCCTCGGAATAAAACTGTAATAGTGCAAACTGTAGCGGCCAAAAGTCTACAGACACAAATCTGTGTCTTATCAGCAGTTTGTGGCTACGTTTCGTTCCTGTGATTCGAGGTCTGGTCGCGACTCGGTGCGAAGTCTGATGCTATCTCTAATTTTGCGCGTTGATAAGTTTTTATGGGTCAAATCTCGTTTTAAATCTCTGTTGTGTTACTCCTAAAAGGGATGGCTGAGCCGGTCCCATCAGATGAGTGGGGGGGGGGCCTTCTCCAACGAGCAGCACGAAGTGGGAGGGATGGATGGAGGGAGGGATGGAGGGAGGGATGGAGGCGCTGCCGGCCTGCAGATTCCTCCACGGGGCGGGATCTGGCCTCATTGGTGCAGCTAGGTTGACGTGGACTTTGTAGAAGTTCATCTGTGGTGGCACGAGGAAGCTTTGTCAACATGCAAGCTGATGCAACGGCTTGTTTGACCTGACGTGTCGGAGAACCTGCGGTGAAAAGACGGCCAGTGTGACATGAGCTGTTATCTTAAACGTGCGCGCTTGTGCGACCGTTGGAACCGCAAAGGCCTAGAAGCTCCCTGCTGATCTCTCTGCTAACCCCCCCCTTTCCCCCCCTGCAGACGCGCCGTGGTGCGGCCACTGCAACGCCTTGGCTCCTGAGTACGCAAAGGCCGCCGGCAAGCTGAAAGAAGAGGGTTCCGAAGTCCGGCTGGCGAAGGTGGACGCCACGGAGGAGACGGAGCTGGCCCAGGAGTTCGGCGTGCGAGGATACCCCACCATCAAGTTCTTCAAAGGCGGAGAGAAGGAGTCCCCGAAGGAGTACTCTGGTGGGGATGATTGGTCGCTAATGTTCTCAAGTCACCCTTCTGAGTTCGTTTTCCTTCTCGATCTCCCCCCTTCTTCTAGTTCCCCTGAAATGTGTAATATCCCCCCCAAAAGCGAGATTTCCAGTGACTCTCGTTCCGACACAAAGCGGCGGCTGTTCTAAAAGCATCTCAGTTGGGAGAAACCCGCTCCTGTCTCTCTGAAAGGACCGGCGCCTTTCTTTCCCCCGGTAATACGATCACAGCCAGAAAACCAGCCAGTCAGCTTTGAGAATCAGCCACACGTGGGCCGGACCTTTCGGCCTGTCCCAGCCAGTCAGGCTCTGTGTGTGTGTGTGTGTGTGTGCACAGAGCAATGTGCGGCTCCTCACGTAGCCTCCCGCCTTGACAAATGCGTCTTGGGCTGGGAGCCGCTGCTGCACGGCGGCGTCCCTCTGGGGCTTTGGGTGCTGCTCGCGCTCCACGTCAACCCCGACGGTCGGGTTGGGTGAGGTTAACACCTCTGACTGGCCTCAAGTTGCAGCTTGGTTGCATCAGCCGCTCAGACATCCCCCCTCCAGGAAACAAAGTTCTCTGTTTAGCAACACAGTTTTGGGAAAATGCCTTTGAAACTTATGAAACTTAAGTGGTGTCTTCTGTGGGTCGAGCCACTCTCCAATGTGGGCGCTTGTGTGTCCTACAGCTGGCAGACAGGCGGAGGACATCGTCAGCTGGCTGAAGAAGCGCACGGGCCCCTCCGTCGCCACCCTGCAGGAGGTCACCCAAGCCGAGGCTCTGGTTGCGGACAACGAGGTGGCGGTCATCGGGTTCTTCAAGGTCTGCTCTCTCTTTTGTTGGTTTTTTGATATTTGGGTCTGAAACAGATGGGCAAACAACCCCCCTTCACCTAGCATGCTAACATGTCCTCTCCAGAAGGTGGGGGCCAAACATCATTTGGAGCTTTGTCATTTATCTCTAGTTGGAGCAAATTTACAGGCTCTTCAATCTATTTTCTCCCTCAAAAGTCCACCAAGCACGAGTTTTAGTTACCGGTGACCTCCGATCCTCATTTGGAGGGGGGCTGGGTAGTTTCCCACAGCACCACCAAGACCTGAAACCCCAACGTGGAAGCGTGGGGCTGCGACCCTAAAAACCTGTCATCTGTCTGCAGGATGCTGAATCTGCTGATGCTAAAGCCTTCGAGAAAGCGGCCGAGGCCATCGATGACATTCCCTTCGCCGTCACCTCGGACGAGGCGATCCACTCCAAGTTCGAGGTGTCCAAGGACAGCGTGGTCCTCTTCAAGAAGGTGACCGCATTTCCAGCTCTTTTGCTGTACGTGAGCGTGTGGTTGTAATGTCTGGAGAGGAGGTGTTTTGACTGGAGCTCAGCAACCCGCCGTGTGAGCGTTTACAGGCAGCAGCCTCCCTGCGGTGTGCGATGGGTGGCGGTAACCCGATGCTGCTGACCTCACACTATCCGCTCTCCCTCGCTAATCCTGGCCAGCCTGCACGTGGCCGCCGTCGGCCCTATAGCTCCGCTCGGCTGGCGAAATGACCTCAGTTTGTTTATCTGCTGCTCGCCAACCGTTCCGAGCAGCTTGAGGCGTCGGGTTGTTTTTGTTAACGTTTTTGAAACCATTCCCACCTTTTGTAGCTCAGTGAAATTAAGGAAAGATGGGCTTAATATAGCCTCTTTGAAATTTGATTCATTTTATTTTTATTAAAAAAAATGAAAGCAACACGAAGGTGCTGCAACTTTTCAGAGTGATCGGTGATATGATGTTGTTTACTCTGATACCAGACACCCTCACCGTGTGCGCCGAGCACTTGGAGCCGTTCTCGTAAACAGCTGGGCTCCCCCACGTGTTTGTTCAAAGGTTTTTGCCAACGCTCTGCCAGGAAGGCCTTGGCGGCACGCTCGTGCGCGCTCGTGTATTCCCAACACTAAAAAAAAATCCATCCGTCTTCCTGCTAACTTTTTTTTTGCAGCGTGCTACTGGTGAAGGTATTTTGTGTGGTTTTAATATTTGTGTCTGAACGTTTCTTGCGGTGCAGTTTGATGAAGGCCGCAACACGTTTGAGGGCGAGGTGACCAAGGAGAACCTCCTGAATTTTGTCAAGTCCAACCAGCTGCCTCTTGTGATTGAGTTCACCGAGCAGGTGAGAACAGCAGAACAAGGTCTCCCGTGGGATCTTCCGGGATCTCCCGGGATCGCTCCAGCCCTCCGGTCGGTCCTCACGCCTTCTTGGCTTCACGCAGACCGCTCCTAAAATCTTCGGTGGCGATATCAAGTCCCACATCCTCATGTTCCTGCCCAAAGACGCCTCAGATTTCCAGGACAAAATGGACCAGTTTAAGAAGGCCGCTGAAGGATTTAAAGGCCAGGTAGGAGCACGCTGAAAGCGCCCGGCGCCCGGAGAGGCTCCCCTCAATCCGCGTTCATCTCCTTCCAGATCCTCTTCATATTCATCGACAGCGAGGTGGAGGACAACCAGCGCATCCTGGAGTTCTTCGGCCTGAAGAAAGAGGAGTGTCCCGCCATCCGCCTGATCACCCTGGAGGACGAGATGACCAAGTACAAGCCCGAGAGCGACGCCATCACCGCCGAGGGCATCACCCACTTCTGCACGCAGTTCGTGGAGGGCAAACTCAAGGTCGGCCAGGGTCAAGTTTACCCCCAGATGATCTGTGTATCACACCTTTCCTGGTTTATGGACGAAGACCACGTCTTTAAGAGGTGTTTTTGTCCTCTTGTAGCCCCACCTGATGAGCCAGGACATCCCTGAAGACTGGGACAAGACCCCAGTTAAGGTTTTGGTGGGCAAGAACTTCGAGGAAGTCGCCTTCGATCCCTCAAAGAACGTCTTTGTGGAGTTCTGTGAGTATATCTCCGTCCCGTCGGAGATATCTGACCCAGCGTTTTTTTGATCTAAACGTCAACCTTCCTGGTTGCAGACGCTCCCTGGTGTGGACACTGCAAACAGCTGGCGCCCATCTGGGAGAAGCTCGGGGAGAAGTACAAGGACAGCGCCGACACCATCGTGGCCAAGATGGACTCCACGGCCAACGAGATCGAAACCGTCAAAGTCCACAGCTTCCCCACCCTCAAGTTCTTCCCCGCTGGAGACGAGCGCAAGGTGAGGCGGTTCGGCAGGCTCGGCCCTGATCGCTGAAGCGGGAAAACAGGAGACTGCTGCCAACGCCGCCGACGTCTGATCCGCAGGTGATCGACTACAATGGGGAAAGGACGCTGGACGGCTTCACCAAGTTCCTGGAGAGCGGCGGTAAAGAGGGCGGTGCCCCGGCGGGAGACGAGGACGAGGACGAGGATGCGGACGCAGATGTGAGATGGCCTCTGTAGTGTTAAAAGCTGTTACGCAGATGCTTTTTTCATCCCAGTAAATGACCCTAAAAGGCCAGAATTCCCGCGTGTAGCCAGAATAGCTCGGCTTCGCCGGGCCCGGAGGCTGTAACCTTAGAGCTGACCCACTTTTTGCCTCTTCTTCCTCCATGTGGGCAAACGCTCGGCGGCTCTGGCCGTGCACGTTTGGTTGGGGTTGCCAGAGCGACCCCCCTTACCCTCTTTTTCACATTCTAACGGCTGCGAGCGGCCAAAGCCGCCGCTGCAGCTGTCGGCGCTCCTCACCGGGCTTCGTGAGGGCAGCACGTGCGCGGCGCCCACATTAGGGGCCTTCCTCCACCTCCGGCACCAGCTGTCATCAGACCAGACACGGAGGAATGTCTGGGAGGCCTCCAGTTAGCCCGGAGCAGGAAGCCTTTCGATATCGTTCCGATGGGTTTTTTTGTTTTTAATTTGACCTTTGAATCTAAAAGTTAAGATAAAAACCTGCTTGGCTCCCCGACTAACCGGAAAATCTCTCTGCTGCAGGACCTGCAGGATGTGGAGGAGGACACGGATGGGGAGGACGACGAGGGACACGATGAGTTGTAGGAGGTGGACGAGCGAGGAGACGAGCTCTGCCCCAGTCGCCATCACCACCTCCCCTTCCTACCCGCCCTCCGCTGCCACTCAGCCCCTCACCTCCCGTCTACACGGGCGTCTTTGCACCTGGAAGGGGGGCGCCTTGGAAGAGCACATCGCCTCCCTGGGGGACCTCGCGGCCTTTTCTGCAGAGCTCCACGTCAGCTGTTCGCCTCTTTCTTTAAAAACCTGCCGGTTTAAAAACGGAATTGAGATTCTGATTTCCAAATGCGCGTTTCTGGAGGAATTTCCCCCCCTCTTGTTCTCGAGTCTTGCTATTGTTCAGAGAGTGGCTGTGAGCTAAATAAGTATTGTAAACTGTAAATGCCAACGTCCCCCCCCCCCCCAGTGGTGGTTTTGTAAGGACTGTGCTCTCAGGGGACCAGGGGCTACGCTAGAGTTGTTTTTTTTATAAAAAGTAATTGTATTGTCACTAAAATGACCCCAGACTCCCATTTTCAAATGTAGCACAAAGCCCCCCCCCCCCCCCCCCACACACACACACACACACACACACACATACACACACACACACACACACACACACACACACACAGAAGTCGCTCGTTTTAGCATCACTACATCCTTCTAAACAGAACAAAAACCAGCTTTGGGGAACTCCTCTTTTATTTAATTGCCGTCACTGTGACTTTCTTTTCTTTTCTGTTTTTTTTTTAATGTTCCACTTTGTGATTCCTCTTCGTTTTAACGCCGTGCCGGCTGGGCTCGCCGGGGGCGCGCTTGGTTGGCGGGTACGCGGACGGGTTGGGAAGTCCGTTCTGATAGGTCGCACTGCATCATTGCCTCATCAGAAATCGGTTGCAGTTACTCAAAGCAGACATATTTGTACAGTTCTTGGTCTGAGAGACGAGTTTGGGTTTCCACACCTCCTTCAGACGGGGAGGGAAAGCTTGCACAGACCCTCCTTCCTGCCCCCCAGCTGACCGTACCCGACGCACTCGTTTCCACTGTCGGGCGGGGGCGTGTGTGTGTGGAAAACCGGCCTGTTCGACAGGTTCGGAATATTTTGCCCAGCTAACGGAAGCGCGACTCAGAGGGATGAGGAGGCTGGGGGGGGGCAGGCGGGTGTGTCGCCGGTGCGGTCGTGCTCGGGGGCGGGGGGGCCTAACAGCATTCCATCAGAGCCAAATTGATGTGGAAAATGTAATTGGTGGCCAATAAACTTCTAAAATGATGTTTTCTCCAGTTTTTGGGGGGGGTTTGCACTATCAGGTGGGAAATATTTTGATTTTAACACACAAATGATTCCTGATCCTGGAATTCCTGGTTACATATTTACCAGAAACGCTTTAATAACATTGACATTTTAAGTTTTAGGGGCATTTCTGACATTATTAGAGCCCACCTGTGGCAGTAATGATGTTTAGTGAGATTATCCCACAAACTTTGGCCCAAAATGGAAACAAAACATGAAAAACGTGGACTTTGCAGGGGTTTTTCCTGCAAGGGTGAAGAGATAACGGGAGAAATCCTGCTATCAAGAGGAGGATGGCGGTGTTAGGCGTCAGCAGTAATGCTGATGGCGGAGGCGGAACTCTTACGGTCAGTCCTGGGAACCACTCGTGTCCTGTTTGGTGTGTTCTAGATTTATTTACCCCCCCACCCATCCCCCCGCCAGGGTGTCACCTCTCCCGTCAGTATCCTGGCTGGAAGTGAACTCGAGGGTCTTGTGACAAACAAGGGATCAGACCAGGGGGTTACTCATCTTCCACGTCTTGGTGTGGTGCGTTGGTGACCAAAAATAGCCCGACGGGGAGTATAAAGAGGACGGGGGGCCAGGCCAGGCCTTCAGAAGACCCCCTCGCCACAGCCTGATCTTTCCACTGGACCGAGAAGCTGCTCGGACTCTTCAGCGACAGAGAAATCACCGCCGTGGATTTGACTTCCTTTTCCAAGAGGGATGAAGTATTATCAGTGCCCCGTTGCCCAGGCGATGAGGACCAAGCCTTACTCCCAGGACTGCGACCTCCTGTCCAGCTTCAAGCACTCAGCCGCTCCGAAGTCGGTCCGAAGCGTGCACTTCCCCAACGACGTTGTCTTCCAGGACTACGTGAGACACGGGGAGCTGGAGCGGATCGGACGTTTCATCCGAGCCAGGAGAGTCAGCCTGGACACCATCTACCTCTCCGGTGAGTGGAAGGAAGTCACCGTCAGGCAAACCACAGGCCTTGAACACCTTTCCCTGCTCCGGTGTGTAGGTATGGCTGCTATACACGAGGCCGTCCTGTCTGGGAACCTGGACTGCGTCCAGCTGCTGGTCCAGCACGGAGCAGACATCCACCAGAGGGACGAGGAGGGATGGACGCCCCTGCACATGGCCTGCAGCGATGGCTTCCCACACATTGCACGGTGAGTCCTTCCTCCAAAAAGCTGTTCTTTGGGTTCACAGGAACCCCGGAACTAAGAGAATATGTCTGTTGTTCCAGCTACCTCCTGTCTCTGGGCGCAGACCCGGAGTTGGAGAACGACTGTGCCGAGAAGCCGGCTGACCTCATTGAGCCGGACAACAAGGAGCTGCTGCAGCTCTTTGGGCTGCTGGTGGTCAACGACTGAGACCCTCCGTCCCGGGAAGTCTGGAACGTTAACTTCCCCCCCCCTCCTCGGCCACCTGACAGCAACGCAGGGAACGGGAACGGGAAAGGGCCACCAGTGTCCTCATTTTAGGAGCGCCTTCAGGCCCCAGGAAGCGTGGTTGAAGCAGGGCTGGCGGAGGGCCCCTCGGCCTCCTTCGGGTGGGCTGCTTACAGAGGACGGTGGTTTCCTCTGAGGACTGCAGATCTTTGTGCTTTTAGGGACGTTAGAGTCTTGGAAGTCGTAGTCAGGACGTTGGAGGACACTCCTGGTGCGGCTCTGATGACTGCAGCAGTGAGGCGACTGCTTTTGCTCATCGGTTTGATAGCATTTTGCTAATAAATGTTAGGAAAACATGTTCCTGAGTCATCTCTTGATTTGAATCTCCCAAAATAAGACGCTAAACTCCAATACAGGAAGAATATTTGTCCTGCAGATCTTTGACCAAAATCACTTTCTCAAGCTCTTTATGGCTTTCATGACGTGTTAATGTCTCGGAATTACAAGCGTGCTCCCAAAAAGACGAATGCAAGCAAGGTTGTTTTCATTTTAAACGTGTACTGATACTACAAAAAACAACAGCATTTCAAAGTCAAATAACACAACTACACAAACAGAGTCATTCACAGGTGATGTCAACAGGTATCCTCCAGCTCTTCACTCCTTAAACTTCCATTCCTGTCTGCACATGGGGCACTGCTGCTGCACCTGCTGGGAGTTGAGCCATTTCAGGATGCAGTGCATGTGGAAGCAGTGGGAGCACTGGCCCCAGACCAGCGGGCAGTCGTCTCCGGGGACTTTACCTGCAAAACACAACAACAACTGTTGACGCCGAAGGCCGGTCGGTTGCGAGGCTAGCTCGGCTAGCTCGGCTAGGTCGGCTACTCACAGTCCGGACAGCAGCCGTTAAAGGCCATCCTGCAGATCCCGCAGTTGTCATCGTTGGCCACCCAGGTCCAGGAGGCCACTCCGTTCCAATGTCGGATCTTCACCTTCATTATCTGTAAGTCGTGAGAATCATGAGATAAGAATCATGACAGGCGGTGAATGACGATGCAGCTTTCGTGTTGGGAATTTATTGATATTCGTTCAACATAGCTTACTCATTAATGGCAGTCTTCGCGTAGCCAGGAGGAGTTAAGTTATAATATGTTTAGGAGAAGCTCTTTTATGCATTGTCTGTTTTTGCTACAGAAGGAAAACTTCCTACTTTTTCTTCTTCTTGCTTTTCCAACTCCAGGCGGTGTCATTAAACCGCAGACGTCTGCCCCCTAGAGGTGACGGTGCGCAATGACGCCTGTGTGGCAAAATCATAAACTTTAAATTAATTATTAATTAATTTTTTAAAAAAAACCTATGGGCTTTCATATAATGTTTAAATGATTGAGTTTAACAGGAAACTTACTAATATGGAAGGTAAATTTAGAATGAGTGGTGCAAAACAAGCGTACACTAATGTTCTGTCCATTTGGACGAGGTCATGTGATTGAGATAAAATGGAATTTTAATAAGAAGAGAGTCAGATCACAAAGAGAGATGATCACAACACTGAGTAAAATCTCTGTGCAGTTGTCATGCCAACATTCATTTTAAAGGCCTCTGGAGCCCTGGAAACAGGACATTGAATTGCATGGAAACAGCTAATGTAATATAAACATTCAATTACCATCACATGATGAAATGGTGCTTAAAAAAACATAGTAAAGCAGGACATCATTACAAAATGTAACATTTCTACATTTTGAAGAAGAACTTCTGACTGACACATGCGAAAGATACTTAATGTGCACGTCATCGGCAGGGATCAGAGGTCAAAGGTCACCGCTCTCGGCATTGGTAATAAGATAGTTTATTACTAAGATCCTGAGATGGGTCATTTCTTTTAATCTATCTAATCTGTTTACTGGGATTTCAATAAAGTATATACAAACATTCATATAGTTTAAACCATCTAAATCATTGTTTTAGTTGTATGAATGGTTGTTTGGTTGTTTTTGTGTGCTGTAACTGTCCTCCTCGCAAAAATACAGTCTCGTTTGCCTCTCCTGCTTTGGTCATTTTCCTCAATTTTTTTTTAATAAATCCACACTCAGGACCTGATGTACTGTACCCAGAGCTGTAACCTGTTTTGCTGTCATTTTGTACTGATGCTTCAGTTATTGCTGATATGAGATTGGCGGTAAAAGGGCACGGTAAACTGACCTGCAGCAGAAGACTTTAATAGGTCACGATGACGCAGCGCAACAAGGTGACCTGCTTAAAAGCAGCTAAAATGTCCTGTGTCTATTGTACTGCAAAAAAAGCAGATGACCACCGCAAAACTCATCTTTTTTTTTAAAAAAAAAGTTGTATTTATCAGTATATGTTCCTGTAAAATACCTATTTACTGCTATAAAGTACTGACATTGATCCTAAATTTAAAAAACTGTTAAATATGATTCTTGAACTCCTGACTTGATGTGAGTATCATGAATTTCTAGCTTTATTTCAGGTCAGTGTTCATCAGTCTTCAGCACTGATTAGAGCTGAGAGAGGACGCCTCAGACTTTGATCCTCCACATATGAGGTCGTCACCGTACCGGGTTCAAAGTTCAGCCGCTGTGTTTGCTGCCTGCTTGCTGCCTGCTCTCACTCCGGGACCAGTCCTCAGCCGGCCTCAGGATGACCCGCTGGGCCCCCGTTGCCTCTCTGCTGCTGCTGCTGTCGGCCGCCTACGACCACGGAGCCGTGGGCCAAGCGTCCGAGGAGCCGACCCCAGCTCCCGACGGCTCCCCGACCCAAGACGAGGCGGAAGAGTGGGGACTGAACTCGCTCCGGGGGGGCCTGGAGTCAGTCGGCGGCTACTTCGACTCGGTCCTGGAGCTGATGGGTGGGCGTGATGGAGTGTGTCAGCACCGCTGTCGCTACGGTAGGGCCCCTCTGCCTGGAAAACTCCCGTCTCTGAGCTCTTCCAAGCCCAGCAGGGTCAGGTTTTCTGGAAAAATGAACCACTGACAGAAGAGGACGCGGATCCTTCTGGATTCTTCTGATCCGTTATCACGCCGGAGAGTCCACAGTCCACTTTTAGAGCCCCTGCCTCGGTCCACCATCACGTACGAACAAAACCCTGGTTTGGAGCCCGGCTGGCGTCAGGGTGCTCGTCATATCAGGACGGCTCCTCTTTGTGAGCCTGGTCCTGCTCAAGGTTTCTTCCTGTTAAAAGGCCGGTTCTTCCTTGCCGCTGTGCTTTCCCGGGGGTTCAGGCTCTGGGTTTCTGCCTCTGTAAAGCACCTAGAGACAAGGGGTTTTTTGTAAATATAAATTAAACCAGGTTGTATTTCTTTGCCATCCACAGGACAGCCTCCGGTTCCTCGCCCCGGCTACCAGATGCCAGAACCTGACGGGTGCAGCTCGTACTTCTTCGGTCTGCCTGTCCCAGAGGGGGTACGATCAAAACACAAGTAAAAAAATGTTAAAAAAAAAGAGAGTTTTCTAAAAATAAACCTTCAACCTGACGCCGATTTGTCACGGGCCAGATGGACATGGGGATCCCCGCCATGACAAAGTGCTGCAACCAGCTGGACATGTGTTACGACACGTGTGGCTCCAACAAGTACCGCTGCGATTCCAAGTTCCGCTGGTGCCTCCACAGCATCTGCTCCGACCTCAAGAAGAGCCTCGGCTTCGTCTCCAAAGTCGAAGGTGGGCCCGCCTCCAGCCTCTTTGGTTGCTCAAATCAGCTGTTGTAGGGCGACTGAGGTGTGTCTGACACACCGGGATCCGGATCGGGTCTTCGGAATGACCGGTTAGGCTTTTGAAAGCGGAGAGAGGGTTTTTAACGAGGGGGGATCTGATCCGTGAGGGTTAACCGCTGTTCTCCTCTGCCTGGTTTTGTGTTTTCTTCCCAGCGTGCGAAACGGTGGCGGACACGTTGTTCAACACCGTCTGGACCCTGGGCTGCAGACCCTACATGAACAGCCAGAGAGCAGCCTGCTACTGCCAGGGCGAGGAGAAGGACGAGCTCTAGACCAGCCTTTCAATCCCCTTCCTATTTATAAAGGCATTATTAAACAGGCTAAACAAAGGTGTTCCAGGCTATGGTGAAAACCACAGTCTAAACATTAAAAGAATAATTTATTTCGAAGTTCTGGCTTTGTTTTTGGCTATTTTCGGCTTCTTTTCCAGGCCTTTTTCCGGGAATTTAACACAGAACGTCCGATGCAGAAGCAGTGCAAGTTCCTGCGTCCCTAAATCAAAACTCAGGAGACGGCTTAGAAATCAAAGACGGGATCAGACTTTATAAAGGTAGAAACGTATTTACGGAAATATACAGCAAACAACAGCGCACACACTACAGGCGCACGCGAGGGTCAAAGGTGAGACTGGGAGGCTCCGTCACAGCTTTATCAGCAGATCTGGGGGAAACAGAAGGACAAAAACAGCAGATTTTGTTTCAATTCCTTCTCAGACACATTAAAAAAGGGGCGAGTTTGTCCAACCTTCATCACTCTGACAGCTCAGGGAGCTGGGCGGCTGTTTCACGCCTTGTTTCACCTTCCTGTTAAAGGCCTCAAGCTGGACGCAAAAGAAACGGAAGCTTAGTAAAGGCGGTCAACTCCGAATGTGCAGTCGGGAAGCTTTGAGACTCTTTTTCCTGATGTGTTCTTAATAAACACGGTTTATTTTGTCTTAACTACTAAATCAATAAATAAATGGATGGTCGTATGGAGGGAAAGGAGTGATTACTGCACCCGTAGCTTTAGTACCACGCACCGTTTTCCTCAGGTTGGCCTTTATTTCCTCCTCACTCAGCCGATGTTTCCGCGTCTTCAGGCTGCCGGGTTTGGCGGCGCGATGCGGCGTCGCGCCGTCGTGGGACTGGAGGAAGGAAAAAGAGGAGAGAGTGTGTGAGAAGGAAGAACGGGGTGTGTTTCTCAGGGTTGGGCGTTTAAAGCCAACCTTCTCCGCCGGATTCACTCGTTCTTCCTTCCGGGTCGCTGGCTGCTGGTCGCCCTCCACCTCCACCTTCGCCTTCGCCTCCGCCTCCGCTTCCACTTTCACTTTTTCCTTGGGGCGTTTCTGCTTGCAGCAGACGGCGTTCTTCCCGTTTTGCAGCTTTTCCGTCTTCCTGGGCTTTTTGGCCGTGCGTCTCTCCTCCGTGTGGACGGCCTTCAGGCACCGCTGCTCCGGCGGTTTCAGCGCTGGCGCTCGGCGAGGACGGTCCTCGGGGTGTTCCGGGACAGTGATGGGGAAACCCGGAGTATACGGGTGGCCCCCGGGATAAAAGGAGGGAAGGACGGGAACCTGGGAATAGGTCCAGTAGCAACTGGCAGCATCCTGGTAAGGATTGGTGCTGTAGCTGCTGTACTGGGAGGACTGGGCCACGCCGTAATCAGCCAGCAGGGGGAAGGAATAACCGGGATTGGGAGGCGGACAGGCGTAGGTTTGTGGATCTCCGAATGGTGGTGGTTCGCTGCTGACCTTCGGCCTCTTCTCTCCACCCCGGTTGTTTTCCCGGCGCTCCGGTTTCTCGCTGCTTCTCCCTCTGGAGGCGTCGCTTCGGGAAGAGCTGGAACTCCTGCTTCGGGAAGATGACCTGGAGGAGGAGGAGGAGGAGCAGGAGCTAGAGGAGGAAGAGGAGCTCCTGTTGGACCTCGGGGAGTGCCTGGCTCGCCTGTCCGGCTCTCGCCTGCTCTCGGCGTTCCCACCGTCGCTTTTCTTGCCGTACAGCCTCTCCTGGGTCCGGTCAGCTAAGCGGCTAATCTCCTCCACCTCTAGTTGCAAGCCCAGACTCGTGAGGATATTCCGAAGCTGCTCGTGCTGCTGGTCGTGCTTTATCCGCTCTTCATCTTCCTTCTGGTGCCTGATTCCCGATGGAGGGTCGGGCGGCGTCTTAGACCTCGACGGGGAAAGCGCCTCCTCTCGGTTTTCATCAGGTATCCGACTGCTACCAGGTGGATCCCTGCTTCTTTCTCCGCTCCCGCTGCGCTCTGGCAGCGAGATTCCGTCCTCCGCACGTTGAATCCTGATCGGAAAGGGCGGGTCGGCGGCCCGGTGCCGCTGCTGGTCCTGGACCTCGTCCCTGAGACGAGCGTCTTCCGGGTCACCGTTGACGATCCTCCTCAGCAAGTTCACATCCACTCCTCTGTTGAGGACGTCGAGGAAACGCTGGAAGCCCTGATCCGTGCCGCTCCCCCCGGCCGGAGGAGAAGCGATGCGCCGAGGAGGCGGCTGGGGGACGTTAAAGGAAGCATCTGTTCGGTTTAAGACCTTCGTGTCAGAGGGAGGAACACGGGGACGACCCATCCTGTGCTTCATGAGCGCCTTCACCCTGACCTTCAGGGGATGGTCCTCCTCCGGCCCATCGTCCTTCCTGGGGTCACATGACCTCATTCTGGGTGTGTGAGGATGGCTCTGAACAGGAAATAAAACAACAAACTGAGCTTCAAGGTTTCCAGAATCGATAAAACCGACCGTTGGCTCACCTTTGACAGAAAGGCACCGGAGTGCCGCTGCTGGAAGATGGCAGCCACCCTGTCTCTGAGGGAGCATCCATCCGCCTCTTCATCAGCGGCGGCAGCTGGTTCCAGCTCAGTTTTACAGGCCAGGGCAGCTTTTTTGCACCTTATACTCTCCTCTATTTCTCTTAGCTCTTTGAGCTTCCTCGTCAACTCCCGATCCTCTTGATCTTGATCGTCCACTGTGCCAAAGGGTTTCCCGTTTGGCCCAAAGAGCTTCTTTGGTCCACTTGGCACCGTCCCCAGCCTGTTCGGTGGATCAAGAGTCTCTGCCCTGTACTGGTAGGAGGTCCGTGGGCCGTGGGTTGCAGAAGTGTGTCCCATCCAGTCCTGATGTCTCCTCATCCCGATTTGCCCTTTTCGAGGAGAAACTTCCCAATCAAAAAGGTTCATCATTCATCAGGCTTTTCCTTCTGCAAAACACAAACACTGTGGAGGAATAACTCTGGCACAACGTTTTACAGCATAACACAGGGGAATGATAGGAAATCGGACAGGAGAGAGACAAGAAGACAGAGGAGTGTCCATTTTAACAGCACATTAACAGTAGCTTGGAAGCTAACAGACTACTTACTAGGCTCTACGTCCCCGGAGCTTCAGAAACATGTTATTTTGCAGCTCTCAACTTGTGGAGGCTACGTTTTTTGACGGTGTCATCTCACCAAGTGCTTTAAAACACTTCCAAGAGCAGACGATCGTTTGTTAGGAGGAATTCTGGTACTGACGCCAGAATTCCCCACAGACCTGCTTCCTGCTGCTTCCAAAACGGGCGGTAATTGCGCCCCCGCCGGACGGATGACCGCACTGCAAGTTTAAAATACAAAATAAAAATTCAGTCGTTTGTTCGAAAAGTTGACACAAATGCGTCACAACTTGTTAATTATCTTCGGAATCTAGGTTAAAAATGTTATGTTAATTCATGAGGTCCTTTTACATATCCATACAATCTCCTTACAGCATTTTCTAAGGACTCTGGACTTCAGTGTCAAAAACAATAATAATCATATTTTGTTTATTTTGTTTATTTTTGCCTTATGTTGCTCCTGTGCTGTCATAAAGGTATTTGGCAACAAGATAGTAAAACAAATCACCGCCAATAAACAGCTTTCACAGTTTAATGTGTCTTGAAATGCTTAAACGCTTATGTTTACACTTTTCTACATCATTACACAGAAAATGAGTCAGCAAGAAAACAATGTAATGAAACAACACACCTTATATTACATATATTAAATGTGATTCTAGTGATAAAACAATTCAAAAGACCAAAGATCGGACGTTTTTTGTTTTAAATTAACTTGTGGCTAATGTGGTTTTGGCTAACAGGGCAAACAATGCGCACAAACACAGGCCTCCAATATCCACCAGAGATCTGATAGGTGTTAAACACCGTTACTATGCCAACTGATTTTGCTAGTTTAACAGCAAAATAAACCTGTTCCAAGACGGTATCGACCGGAAGAGACTGTATTTAGTGTAAGATGCGGTGTTTACGCTTCAGCTAGGCTGCTTGGTTTCAATGACCTGCAAACAGCGAGGTCGGGACAAGGGTTTGGGTTTTTGCGGAGGATTCTGAGGCGGTAATACCGGGTTGGCGAAAAACGGTGGAAACAGAGGCCGCATCTGCGCCAACACTGCTGGAAAGACGTTCACCGGCGGAGGGCGGGGGTACAGAGCCGCAGGAGGAAAACACAGCGGGGCTCCGGGTTGGGACAGGTTTGGGAGAAGAGCTGGAAAAGGCAGTCCCGGAGCGCTTGGCGGCGAGTACACGGGCGTGGTAGAGACGGGACGCGGCTCTGGTAGACTGTAGGCGAGACTCTGGGAATAGGACTGACATGTGAAAGTGTTCTCCCAGGACTTGAGCCCACTGTGGGGACTCTCCTGTGGAGGGTCACTGCTGCTCCTCCGGCCGTAGTCCAAGGAGGGACGGACCTGTTCGTGATGCTGCTCCTCGGTTCCAACTTGCGGAAAACTGTGCGAGTCCTTGGTCTTAGACTTCCGGGGTGACGGGCTGCAACTAGTCCGGCTGCTTGACGACGACCTGTTGTGCAGCTTTGGCGACAATCCTCCGACGGTGTCTCCTTCCCTGCTATGTTGACCCACACGGCCTCGGTCGCCGTCTTTCTTTCCGTACAACCGCTCCTGGATCCGATGGGACATCTGGCCCAATTCCTCGAACTCCAGGTTCATGCCAATGGCCTGCAAAACGTGCTGCGCCTGCTTGTGCTTGTGCTCTTCCTCGGGCGTCAACCTCATCTTAACCAAGTGTGGGAGCGACCCAGAGCTGGAGTAGCTTTGGTCTCCATCGCCGGGCTGCAGAGGCCGTTCGTCAGAGCGAGGGATCTCCTTCGGGGTGGGTAGGGGCTCGTGAGATTCTCCGAGGAAGCCCTTCTCCAGAACTCCACCTCCTCGCTCCTGTGGTAAGGGTTTTGTCCAAATTCCTGCTCCGGCGCACACGACGGAGGAGATGGAGGTTGATCTTTGGTGTTCAGGGGAGGAGCCAGAGACTCGGGTCCATCATCCTCCGTTACCGAAGTCATGATCTTGGTGAGAGTGGCACGTTCACGCCCCGGTTGAGGATATCGAGGAAACGCTGGAACCCCTTGGATGGCTTGTTCTCATCAGGTCCGGCCTTTTGGTCTGAGATGTCTCGCTTCCCATTCTTAAACACATATGCACACACACACACACACACACACAAAAGCAACCACAAACTATGTAACTTCTGTTTTCATTGGCAAATATTTAACAAGAAATAAGAGCGTCTCGCCATTTCATTTCACACTAATTTCTGATGCTTTTGTGAGGAATCCGATCAGCTTTCAAATGTGCATTTTGCAAATGACTCTTAATAGATAAACTGCTAACAAATAATTAGGAAAAATGAGCTCTGGATGGCGAAGGACTTGGCTAGACTGGCAGCAAGCTACAATCCTCCGACGGTTCTTTTCCGGTGTCTACTGTGACTAACCTTCAGAGAGGCGTCTCGCGCCGGTGTCTGGGCGCGCGGACAGCCCCGGGTCCTTTCGCCACCATCTTCACATCGCTGTCTGGGCGCAAACTCCTCGTGATGGTGCCCCTGTCTGGAACTTCTGGTTCTTTTCGGACTTTCGGGTGACGGCTGCCGGCTTGTTTTCACCTCAGCCGAATGTCTGTATCTGTAATGATCTTCATCCTCTGTCAGCCTTCGCCTTTTCTTTTCGGAAGCACCCCAGTCGGGGGAGGATAGGCGTCTGCTGAATGGACTCTTCCGTCTCTTCTCTCGGCTCACCGAGTCGGTGCTGTACTGCCTCCGTGGCGAATCCCCGTACTCTCTGCTTCTGCTCGTCCTCTCCACACTGCCGCCATATTTCCGATAGGAATTCCTTTGAGCTTCATGCTTTTCCCAGTGCTCATCAACAGGATCCCTGTGCCTCCTCTCACCGTACTGTCGACTGTGATCGGACCTGTGAGAATACATCTCATCTGTGGGAATTAGTCTGCAGAGAGGAAAAAACAATAAGTATTTGGCAGCAAAGCTAGGTGCAAAACTGTGAAGAAAACTAAGTGTGCAGATGAGAGATGATGTATTAATGACATACAAGTTGTCAAAATTTTACAGGATTTATTGCAGCACAAATAACGTAAAGACTATGATGAAATTGTGGGTTTTAAACAAGCACAGAATTCATTTGGGCCTGGGTAGCTGCTACTTGCTAACAGTTCATTCAAACAGCAATGCCAGTATGGCATTAAACGTTAAATATTAAAGAAGTAAACTTAGTCAGTTCTTTTAATTAACACTAGCTGCCTCGGTTTGTTTTGAAAGATTGTTTTAATGAATGCTCAAGTGCAGGTTTTGGTTATCATATTAGCAACACCATGCACAGTGGATGCAGTCCACTTCAAAACCCAAATGTCTCGTTACCTCTTCAGTTATTCGACTCCCCTTCCCCGGAGGAAAACGTCTAGTATGAGATCTAAATATCGCGAAAGAGTTGAAAACTCCAAAAAGAACAACTCTCGACACATTTGGTGCCCAGCTGAGCGGCTCTGCAGCTGGTCTTCTTATTCGCCGGGAATGGGCGAATGTGCAACGGGTTCAGATCATCGCCACCTACCGGGTGGAGGTGGAACTACAGCAGAACTGCCTTTCTTTAACGGGAGATAAAAGTTACATTTTTGTAAATAATTTGCATTTTTTTAACACGCATTTATTATGTAAATTTAGGTTGTTAATGAAGACATATGAATGATGCTCAATTAGCTTCTTAAATTTCTTCAGTGCCACACATGCGTTGCATTTTTTTAATTAAATGATATGTAACATGCAGTTTTTTAGTAAAAAAAACTTTTAACAATGTTCTGTGATGCAGTATTCGCATCTACGATACAATCAGAAGATTATCAAAATAACGCCTTCTCTGTTTTACTTGATTATTATTATTATTATTGAACAACTTGTATATTACACACTGGCACACAGTGACCATACCAGACTACACATATTCTTTATTGATTTTTTTCCAACAAACAGCATTAACATCAATTTATTAACAAATAAAATTTAATAAATAAATGCCATAACAGTGTGTGTGCGGTGTGACGTTTAGTCTACATCTTTAAACACACTAATCAGGTGCAGGCCTTCTTTTCTACATGACAATTAAGATGATCAGATCACATGTGCAATTGAGACAGGTTATTAATGTGCTATAATAAGAAGAGCCTCTAAATGAAAAGACCCTATAAGAGTGTGTGCTAGAGCAGCGAAGGCCGCAGGTGAGGAACAGGTTTATCCGGGGCCTCTGCTGGAAATGGGTCGAGACTTGTGCACCTGGGGGCGCTGCAACAGAGACGGTGGAGGTTACACTCACAATAAGACAACATGCAGGATAACGTGATTAAAAAACCACGCAGCTCTGAAGGATAGACAAGAAAAGCAGGGGGGAAATAGAATGCTTTGGAATCAGTGGTGAGATAGTACAGAACTCTCCAGAATCATCTCACCTCCTCACTGGTAGAATTTAATCTCCGCATCCACACAATCGAAAAACAACTCCCCCAGGTCCTGTCCCGATATCTCCCCGTTTAACATGGCTGAAATCTCGCTCAGACACTGCGACTCCAGTTCTCTCAGTATCTCCAGGATGCCCAAACCCTCGTCCTGCAATTGAAAAAGACAGAGACGTCAGGACAGCAACTATCGCGGTGTCAGATATTACATGTGTTTCATGTGTTTACACTGGCAGCCAAAGCAGTCCGCTCAGTAAATGCTAAACTGTGGTTTGGCCTCCTAAGGTAACGTGTACTTTGAGGAGAGACCAGATTCCACTTTACCAAATCTCATTTTATCCAGACGTCTGAGGCAGGAGCCCTAATGACAGCATCTGCACACCTGATAACACACACCACCGCTTCCTCTTCTGGCATCTCTGCGTGTCTGGGTCCCGCGTCCTCCAATATGCTAAAAACATTAAATAAATAGCACTTTCCAAAAAGATTGCCTTAATTACTATTAGGTAAGCCATCATTAATTATTCGTTATTGGTTACTGAATGTTTCCAGTGACCATGATATCAATATTAGGCAATGATGATAATACATCTGCTACTTTACACCAATATGGATAAATATGTAACAATTTATTTTCTCCAGTGTTTCTCCAATACCTAATTATTGATCATTTAAATTTATGTATAGCTTACTCACTGGACTTTATATTTTAAGTGTCCGTTTAGGGACATGTTTGTAAAATGTTACTTTACTTTAATAAATTGTTAACTATGGCAATAACACTTTTCACCATTCTCATTTAAAAGTGTTGGTGATGCAAAAAATGTCAGACAGAGCGACAAACTCGGGCAACGCACAATAAGAGAAATCATAATCCTTTTAACGACCTGGGCTAAGATAATGGTATGTGTAGGTATTCATAAATAAAGGCATGAATGAAGCTCACTGGTTCGGTCTCCATGGCGCTGAGGGCCACCTGGTGGGACTTGTACAGCTCGTGTCTGCGGTCCACCCGGTTCTGAAAGCGCGGCTGCTTCCTGACGGGGTCGTCCGTGCCGAACTGCGGAGAGACCACCCTCAGCACCGGGGTGCAAGATTCCGAGAAGATGAAAGGCTTGAATACAGACCTGGAAGAAAGCAGGAAAGAGAGAAAAAGAATCTTAACGTGAGAAAAACATGTTTGGAGGGAAAAGTCCATCATGCTGTGCTGCTCTTATGCAACATAACCGACATTACAAGCAGCTAATCGGGACAGATTTTTAGCTTTAAATGCGTTTATAGAAGACTCCACATCCTGGACCAAGAGAAAACGAGAAGAGAAAGGCAAAGAGGAGGCCTCCTCTGTCCCCTAAACGGCCATCGGCCATCTAAATGGCAGTTTGGACATCTATTTTCAGGTGCTGTGACTTACATGTAATTCAAGACTCGTGTCACTGTTATGATTATCCTGAGACAAGAGACCTTTTCTGGACACTCCAGGAACGACGGATAGAACCCAAGTTTCAGCTCTCCCATAATATCAGACCCTGAACTGCACACCAGGGGTGGTCAGAGACCTTGACTACAAGTGTCACGCGTGAAGCTGACTGTTACACACTACTGCCTCACGCAAAATGGCTGTTTTAGGTTGACTCGTCTTCAACAACTACCAGAGGTCCAACTATCTTGTCAATCCAGACACTTGTTGAACTGAGAACTGGTCTATTCTAGTCAGCCATTATTTGTTTTACATGCCACATGTCAGTTTAGTTGCCGGGGTCGGGTTAAATATGACTTAGGAGGATTTTTAAAAATGTCCTACACAGTAGTTGAGTGTGGAGGACTGGAAGTTGCTCAAAAGAACGAGGGGCAATATATCACCCGGGCCCCGGGACACAGTCGTATGTTGTGTAACTTTTGACATTTGAAATAAATGATTCCCCGTCTGCCAAAATGTACATGTTCAGGCAAAGGGTTTTCTGGTTCTTCAAGCTCCGGGGCACGAGGAAGGTGGATCAAGCTGTCAAATCTGAACAGAATAGAGTACCTCGAGGGGTCTGGTGTGGCGGTGAAGAAGTGGATGCAGGGCAGGCTGGCGTCTCTTGGCAGGATAGACACCATGCTGCCAGTGGTGCAAAAACCTCCTGAATCCATGCAGATGCCGCTGGCTTTGTCCCTCAGTATGGACATCATGACCTCTGCCGTGACCGATCCTGAGACCGCACCAGGGACAGAAAAGGTGAGTTAAGCAGCAGTCACCAACCCAGTCCCGCAAAGCTGATAATCCAGCCGGGTTTTCCGTCCTTCCAGGTAGAATGCAGCTCTCACCTGGGCCCCAGTTCTCTTTGTGACGTAGGCTGTCTACCTGGTAAGACAGAAAACCGGGGCTGGGCTGGGCTAGGGGCCTAGGACCGGGTTGACGATCCTGGGTTAGCGTCCTGGGTTAGCGTATGGTCGCACAACTAAAGAAAAAGGCCATCCTCACCATCATAGTGGTGAAGCAGCTCTGTGCCTCCCTTGTAGCGCTGTTTGGCCAGCTCCATCCGGGCCGGTGGATTCTCAGGGCTAAACACTTGGGAAAAGTTGAACTCCCCTTGGCCATCCCACCAGCCATGAGCCTGGGCTACACTCCTCAGCTCTGGGTGCTCCGCTGAGATCTCAGCACCAATGGTCAGTTGGTTGGAGATGTTCTTCACACCCTCTTGGAAGAATAAATGCGACAGCATGAATACAAGCCTTAACCTTAAAACACAGGAGGCTACGCCGGATATTAAATATCGGATCTGCTTCAGGTAAACTCTATGTTGCTCACCTGTGATCTGCTGGGCCACCCACAGACGTCCACTCGTTTCCAAGACCCAGGCTTCCGTGCGGTCCACCAGAAGGAAGGTGTTGTGGTAGCTAAAGGGAGCAGGATCCTCCCTGCATGGGCCACCCTGTCCATGCTGCTCCAGGAGGCCTGTGATAACAGTCAGGGCCGCCCGGGCGCTGTCGCCACGCTCCAAGCCAGGTCTGACCAGGAAAAGTCAGCCCAGATTACTCCAAAAACAACAACAGCTGTGTGTTACACCGCTGACCAAAGACTTTTGTGCAGATACTCACCGGACAAGGTCCATGCCCAGCAGAGCCTTTTCAGCGTTCACCGTCTCCCGGGTCCAAACAGCCTCGTTGCCTATACAGACTCCCCGATCGTTGGCTCCCATTTCAGCCCCCCACATCCAGGCAGGTTTACTGAGAACGACGGCGTGGGTGTACTCCTCCTGTGGGATTTGGATGTATGTGCACTGCAAACAGAAAAAAGTGAGTTAAGCTGGAGCAGGGTGCAACACTGACCAAAGACAAACCGAACGAAACAGTATCACCTGCAGTATTTCACTAATGTGGTAAAAACACACCAGATACCTTAATATTGGTAAATTCTGTGCAGGCTAGTTGTAGCTTTGGTGTTTAGTGGGAAAAAATACATTGTTTTATTTATTTTCATAATGAATTATTTCGCAGTGTTGTTTTAAAAACGAAAACCCAGAATGTTTCGGTCAAGGATGAAGAACTGATTTACCTGCAGGGTGGACCCGGAAGGATGGGAAGCCGCCGGGTGGTGGACCACCTCCTGCACCTCGTCCCGAGGACGGTCGGAATTCTTGCCAAAAATTACATGATTATCACGGGAGCCAGGGGGCAAGGAAACAAAACAATCACATGACCTGGGAGCCTCCTCCATCCTGAGGGAAAAAAAACACAACACTTTGATAGTGGGCAGTCTATAGTCTCAGTAAAACCACTCCTAAGAATAGATTGTTAAAAACAGCTTGTTTTTTGTTTTTTTGGAAAACTAAGATATTTAAAATATTATTAATCTGTGAATAATATTGTATCCATTCATTGTCATCTAAGTTTTTTTTAAAATAATTTTTTAAGGTGGCTATATGCGTGTCACTAGAAAATTTACCAAAGTACCAAAAGTAGTACCGAAGTACCCTAACCCTCCAATTCAACTGTACAAGGTTAATATTTCGGCAGTGACTGTCTTAGATTATTTGTATAATTTATTTTTTTATTACATGAATTACAAATGAGGTTGTTTGTTCCTTAGCTGCATAAACTGTCATTTCGCACAAGAAAAGGCCAAGATCCTCACGGCAATTGGAAAAATGTATATATATATATATATAAGTTACACACCAGATATTGATTGTTGAAGAGTTTATACATTATTGCCCAAACCGATCTCAAACGCTATGTGAGCTTTCATAATGAAACCAAGGCCATCAGGACATAACATAGATTTATTTATACATTTATTGTGCAGAAAAAATATCATTTTTGCTCGTCACCTTCGCCCCCACCTGAAGACATTTATTTTGAAAAACAGCGGCGTTTTCCTGCTTACCGACACAACTTCCTGGCGCACAAAAACCGTTCCACGCAGTTTTGCGTGTCTCCACGCTGACAGTATATAATGTGTGCAGGTTGTCAGTGTGCATAGGTCCATGTTCACCAATGTGCATGTTTCCAGTGTGCGTGTATACGGGTTTTAGTGTGGTCCAAGGCGTTCTCCACCCACGTTTATGCGTGTCGCATCCACTTAAACACTCACACACACACACACACACTCGGGGATTAGGAAGTCGGCTACAAGCAGGACAGTTCGCTGACAGTAATCTCCTCAAATCCGACCGCCTCATTATCGCTCTTTTCTCATATTTCCCCCCCAAGTGCTGTTTTAGGTCCAAAAATTAGTAAAAGTAGGCAGCTAGCATGTTTGCTGTAGCGGAGCTTGTTCGGATCAATATTTGTTTAAAACAAATAAGGCCTGACGATCATTATGTCGCGGCGAGCCTGCCGTTCCGTTTTTAGACCACTTTTAACGGGATTTAAAGTTAGAGGGGGGAGAATATAGGGGTTGTATTCTGCAAACTAGAGCTATTTAGCGAACGCTACCGCAGAAAACCTTTACCTTTTTTCAACGCCCGGAACGAGCGGTCGAGCGCGAGACAGGCAGGTTGGAGGAAGGGGGCGGGGCGGCCGAGCCACGTGACGAGGGCACCCACCGGCATGTACTTAAAGGTCTGGTCGCGTCTGGCCAAGATGGCCGCCGCGCACCGCTGGCCCGTCCAAACCACTGCCGACGCTCACTGGTCATCCTCCAGAAGGCGCTCCGGCCGATCCCTCAGGTCGTTTCCCCCGCAGGTTCAAATCTCAAGCAAAATGGTATAAAACAATAATTATATGAGATGTTTATTTTTCCGCCACGGTTGATGATTATCAGCTTGACTCAACTTAAACTCATGAGTTCATGTCTGTGTGACTCAGACTGATGAGCTGGACAAACGTCTCACCTTGTGTAAACAAGGGACACATTGTAGGGCCCCGAGGAGAGGCCCTCCAGCCACGTTTATCCAGAAAAACAATCAAAGGTCTGTAAATGAAGTTCAAATGTTTGGGTTTGTCAGGTGTTTTTTATTATAAACTACTGTATGTAGAACAATAGATGATAATAATAATAATAAAGGAAAAAAATCACAGCGGATGGCAGCCGTCTTTAACACAGACACATCCACAATAAAGAATATCACATTTTGCTGATTTATTTTCAGTAAAGCACTAATAGCACATACACACAAGACAGTTATAAATTTAAGTTGATTTATTCTCAGAAATTTGGAAAAATCTAATTTAAATTTTTTTATTCACTTGGAAAACAGAAAAGTGAGAACAGGAGAACTGTCATGATTAAATAAATCGACACATTTATGTTCAACTCTTTAAAAATGCAGTCTAAAATGCATTAATATGATTTTATGGTTTCCAGAGTTATGTGCTAAAACTCTGACTATAAAATAAGATTCATGAATAATAAAACAAATTTTTCCTTATGTTTAACTGGTAATATTTAATTTCAAATTAGGCCAAAACAGGGCTTAGTGTTGCTTTTTACTAATGGGGATACAAAGAACTAACAAGGGTTTGTTAGTACAACTACTGGTTTTGTCATCATTTAAAAAAAATATATATAAATATTCATTAGTCATTTTTAAAAGGAATTTAAATAGTATTTTTTAGAAAATGTTAACTCTGGGAGGATGTCTGAGTCCATGTAGGGCTATTTGTGATATTTAGAGTTTATGTCCTATTGTATTTTACAGGTTCTGTATACTAACACACAATATTGCCTGTGAAAGGTTATTTTAGGGTGAAATGTCTTTAGCGCTCCTTTAGGCAGGAGAACAAAGACATGTCTTCTACAGCCTTGAGAAACGTAAGCCTGCCTGGCAGCATTGCATCGGTGTGCAGCATTCCTGTCGTCCGTGCACCGTTCTCAGCAGACAAATCTCACAACTTTCACTGTCAGCACGTTGACTGACGCGTGGGCCTCGGTTTTCGGAAGCTCGCATGACGCAATGGCTTTTAGCAGTTTAATGATCCTTGCACACAAACACACATGTGAGCGCACGCAAACGGAAACAAGGAGTGACTGATGTTTGTGCTCGGAGACGAGGCACCTGGACGGGGTTTGCTGCAAAGTGCCGCTCGCTCGCGGCCGTAGGAATGCCGAAGGCCGCAGGAGTGAATACCTGAGGCGGTTTGTGCGAAGACAACCTGTTACCCGAACAGCACTCAGCTAGCTCCACACCCTCTCCGGCCTTTTATCTCCTGGAAGCGCGCTGACAAGCGCCGCACATCCTGTCCTGCTGTCGCACAATAACAGTGAAAAACATCATGGGAGGTAAACACCCACCTGTGCCAAAGCCCGGCACACCCAGGCACGGTCCAGCACCACCGGCACCACCCGCGCACAACCGGGTGAACCGGGTGTAACAGATCAGACCCACCAAGACAATACTTGTAAACAAACAGCCGTGCCGCATGTAACCGTACGCACAAGCCAGACTAAGTCAAGTAAACACGAGCAAAAAAATAAATGGGGATACGTGGCGAAAAATGGTATAAAATTATGCATGTCTCCTTCCTCCATGTGGGTTTAAATAACATGGTGTGTGACTGTACTTTGGCTCGGCCTGGTCTATTCTCAGTCGTGTGGACAAGAAATGTGCTCCTCCGCTTCTTCGTTAAACTCTGGTTTTGTATAAAATACCCGAAATTAGATGTAAATACATCATGTTGGGAAAAAACTGCTTTTGTGAAATTGAAAGTTACCCCCAAAACTACCACTTTAAAGTAGTCAAAGGTTAAAAATATGCGATCTTATAAGCCATAGGGGGCTGCTGGCCTTTTGTTATCTTTAAAGAGACTCGTGGCCATTGTGAGCCATATCGTGGCCATATTTTATTATTCCCACTTCTTTTGATTTTAAAATGTTATTCCTTAATTTTATCGTAATTTTGATTGGGACGTTACGTGTCTTTATTGCTGGGGGTGTTTTTTTTCGGAGCCGGGCAGGCGTTGTGGCCCGGTGTGTAATCCCTGCCCTGTGAAGCAGAGGGCCATCCGGAGGAAGATGAGGGGTGTTAGGGATGGAAACAGCTGCTGGCTGCTGAGAAGCCCAGAGGATATTAATCTGGAGGGGGTGGGGGGAGACAGGATGGCAGGAGAGGTTGGATAGAGCATGGTATTACTGTTGCGTGCGTGTGTGTGTGTGTTCTTGTACTTGCTACATACTGAGTAACAAAATCTGAATCCTACTAGCAAAGCGAGGACATTTTTAGGAAGTGAGGACATTTCAGCTGGTTCTCACAGCTTCAAAGGGCTGTTTGAGGGTCAAAACCTGGTTTTAAAGGTTGGGTTAGGGTTAGGGTTTGGATTAGGTGTTAGTTGGGATTGTTAGGGTTAGAATCAGGGGCTGCTTACAGTACATCTTTAAGGCAGCAAGTTCAATGGTTTCTGGATAATTAGATAAAGTAGAGCACGCCAAAGTTTCTCAGAGCAGTTAAAGTTCTGGTTAAAAGCCATCGGTGGGAGATGGGAGGGGAGGATGGGCGGCATCAGTCGCACAGACAGTAATGACGGCGCCACTGCTGTTTAACAATCAAAGATAGGAGGCGGGGGCTCGCGAGGAAGTCTCTCCTTGAAAAATACAGGTGTTTGGTACAATCAAAGTGCAGCTTGCAGAAATGACTGGGTTTGGAGTTGAAAGGGGAGGCAGGACAGGGGAGCCTGCGTGTTGAGTGAGGGCCTGTATGAGAAAGGAAAAAAAAAAAGAGTCAGAAGACGACTGTGGGCCGATCTCTCCTGCAGGATTTTGAATAATTAACGAGGATAAGGAAGCTGGCTACCAGGTACTTAGTGTTTACTTTGTTTGGATCTCTTTCTGCCTCTGGAGGGGAAGTGAGGCTTTAGCCAGCCTAGCTCTCTGGAGGCTGTCGCGTTGGTGGGAGGATTTGTCTGGGACGCCGCGATGTTCCCATGGGACCACGGAGGCGAGTCGGAGCAGCCAGAGGCCAGCGGCTCACAGTCAGGGGCCGCGGCCATGCAGCGGGGACAGCAGTGTACAGCAAACACTCAGGAGATCCAAATCAAATCTAATTACAGCAGTTTACACCTAAAATGCAACAGGATTGGTTTTGGGTTCCACCATTAAAAAAAAGTTAAATAAAACCCACTGGGAAATTTAATAGAAATGTTTTAAGGCTTAATATACAATTGCACTGTAATTTAAAGTTATTATGGAGCACCTCTTGCGATTGCACTCTAATGTATCCACGAGGAAACGTTCTTGTAAAAGGACACCGGTAAAACCTCTTAAACCGGGTGTGTGGTCTTTGCGTCAGTGGACTGAGCACTAGACTAAAACAGGTTAACTTATTTACACATTTTACATGTGGCTGCAGCAGATATGTGGGAATGTGGTTTTATAATGTTTTATATCATAAATCTTAGTGTTGTTTGGTCAATACTGTGTTTATAAAACAACATCTTTTGGCTGCTCGGCTTACATCGCTGCGGCTTAATGAATCTATTATAGAATTAGTTGATGGCCTTGTGGATTGTCATGTAAGCAGTCAAACTTGGGGTTTGTGCAGCGCTGCCTCGCAGACGGAGGAGCGGAGAGGGGCAGGAAGCGACTTCCCGCCAGCTTGTCTGTGGTCTGTGTTTGTCAGTTGATTTGAAGCCGCTCCACCAACATGCTTCGACAAGAAAGGAATTAAGTCAGCGAGGAGACAAAATAAAAGACAAAGCCCTCAAAGGAAAATGATGTCTAAAAAAACCATTAAATCTTTGATTTGCATTTAAATCCACTGCATTCCTTTTAACTTGACTTTTTTTTTAAATTTCTGTGTCATATTAAGTTTCTTCTTTAGAAGCGGTAGAACTGCTTTTTCTTACTGCACAGCAACATTTCCATTTCTCAGAGGAGTGTCCACAATCAAAGGATTTCTATGTCTCATGTCACTGTCCAATTTGCTGCAGGGCCAAAAAAATAGAGAGAAAAAACCGAAAAATTGTTGCTACATTAAACAAACATTCAAAATAGTGCCATAAGGCAAAAGGTATACAGAAGTACCATCTATAGTGTGTTAATATATGCACATTGAGAGATGTTAAACATGTTTGTGGCTGATAAAAACTCACACAAATCTTTAAATCTAGATGATCAATAAAGGTGGCCAATTCTCTTCCGCTACACTCAGGGTGGGTTTGAGCGTCTCCCTCCGCAGCCTTAAGTAGAGCCCGTGGAACACCCGTTTTGCGTGGATCTGGTTGCCCCTCGGGGCGAGTGGTTTCCATCCCCTGCGGACCTGCAGCCGGGGAGTCCACGGCAGCGCAGGGCGGAGCCTGCAGGGGCTCAAGACGCGCAGCGCGTCCGACACTTTGGCACTTGTGAGAACGCTGCGCAGCCGCACGCCGATGCGCCCCAGCCGGACCCGGAGCGATGGAGCAGCTTGGATGAGAAAGGATGAGGATATTTATCCCTTTTGTCTCGGACGCTTTTCTTTGTCAGAGGATGAAGCAGCAGCGTTGATTTCCTCCCCTTCTAGCCGTTTCATCAGGTAACTTTTTTTTTTTTTTTTTTTTTTGCAGTTTGTTCTTATCTCGACCCGATCTTCATCGTCAGTTCTCATCATTACAGGTTTTTTTATTTATTTTTTTGTTAAACTGGACGAATTTCTGCAAGTCCATACTTGTGGATATCAAAGTTGTGCATGCAAGAACAAAAGAGCCCTGACTACAGCAGCTTTACTTTGTAGCCACCGTTAAAAATGTCCAAACAGCAATTTTGAAGAGCTGCTGAAACCTCCAAACATTTGCTCCTCTGCAGAAATAGTTTTTATTTATTCATTCTTTTTTTTTCAATTTTGGTACAAACATGAATGGATTTATAAAACTTGGTAAAAATAGTTAAAAAAAATTAATAGGATGTGGGCTTTAATAAGTCGGATTACTTTATTTAGACTTAAATACATTCTTTATAGCCATTTTTTATTTAAATTGTGCTTTACATAAATATGTATTTTATTCAGTAGTTGAAGATTTAGTTTTAAAGTTTAGAGTGGAACCCAGGGTTGTTTTTAGGTGATTGCAGACACATGTAAAGTGCTCTTAAATGCAGTTTTTAGTTAGCATGGTTGCAGCTATGGACATCAGTATGAATATATAATTAAATAAAAAATGTAGCATTCCCAGCCTCCTCAGGAGCTTCGCCAAATCCAGCAGAGGCCGATAAAATGAAACAATAACTTTTACTCTGTCAATTATTGTCCAATATGGCATAAAAACAGGGTACTTCCACTTCACATTCTCCCTAATTTATGCAGTTGTTTATCTTTATTCCATACATTTTATATGTATAGTTAACAGCTGTTTTATTATTTTTTTTCCACGGGAGGGGTCCCAGACCATAAGAAGCGCGCTTAGACATTGAATGTTTTATTATTTATTATTATTTTCCCACAAGCAAGTCAGGCGTCCATAGTATGTATACAGACATGTTCCATCTTTTCTCTCATCTCATCTCATCTCATCTCATCTCATCTCATCTCATCTCATCTCATGTCACCAGAAACACCTGGGACCTGAGCAGCCATCCGCAGACAGACGCTCCTGAGTGTGTCTGCGCCGCGTCCCGCTGGCGGCCTTGTAAACCCGGGGCTGTGCTCGGTCTTGGTCAGACAGGTTTTATGACCATGACTCTGTCATTGCTCGGCGCTGTCCTACCCTCTGCCCCCCTGGGGTGGGTGGGTGGCCGGCCGGCGGTCCGTACGCCAGCTGCTGGTGCTCCCATTGCTTCAGAGGATGCTTCTGTCCTCGTTTGCTTACACTTTTGTCAACAAGGACCCCGTTGCGGGAGCCGTTCTAAGTGCGTATCCCCCCCCCCCTGCAGAAATTACAGTGCACCTCTGGCTCCAGGCTGACACCACATAAATCTGCTTGACCTTTAACACCAGACCTTTAATTTCGGAATTCCAAACTAATTGCTTTACAATTTCACAGACGCAAAACGGCATCTGTGAGGGGGTTTGACTGACTCCTCAAAGACACGTTATCCTCTTTTTTTTTAGTTTTTGTCTGTGTTGACTCGACAAATTGGGATCTGCTTGTTGCCGTCATTCCCATTCCCACCTGTAGACCTCTCCACTCCGATGATCTCATGCTCGTGGCCTCCGCTGGCTTGGTTCTGAAGAAGAGTTCACTTTGTGCAGCTTGGTAAATTTGCAACAACAACCTCAAAACTCGAACACCAACCTCTGAAGCGATTGACGACTTCGCTGTTTCCTGTTGTAAAGATAATTGCAGACGTTCCAGGATGGGGGTGTGGTGGAAGTTTCTGAGATAGTTTGGGGCTAGGACATTTTTTGAGCCCGGGCGAACGTCTGACTGCTTGTCATAAATTCCCAGTTCTAAATTCACAAGTGTTCTTTTTGAATTTACAAGTCGGAGTAGGTGTACCTGCGCTCCGAAGACGTGATGTGTTTATTGGATTTCTGAGCTCCGGAATGCCGTTCTCAATCCTGTTGATGCTTTTAGCCGCTGCTGCTGCTGCTGCTGCTGTGGTTTTATGGTTTTTTTTTCCTAATTTGCCTGCAGGGATGTTGTTGTAAAGCATGCGTGATTTATTCAGGGGGAGAAAAAAAAGGAACAGGTTCTTCTGTCTGCCAGGTTTTAACAAACCTCAGAGATGTGTCTTTGGATAACAATATGTGTCGGAATTGGCACTTTAAATTGGTTGGTATTGAGTGGAATTGACCTTGGCCTGTAGCCATACCTTCCTGGATCTTCTTCCGTTCCCAATCCGCTCGCTTGTCAACACTCCCCTTCGCCCTCATCCTTCCCCCACCCCACAGCCTTCACGCTAAAGCCCACGGTCTTGTTTTTGACCGTCCTCCATGTGTGAAGTACCTGGCAGAGAGATGCAGCAGGATTCTGTCTGGACATGTCAGTCTCCCCCCCCCCCCCCCCCCCTTCCTCACTCCGCACCCCCATCTTGTGTCTCTACGACCAACCTGTAAGACAAGTGCCGTGTCTATGAAAAGAAAAGGTGTGTGTGTCTGTGGCTCATTTAACGTAATGAAAACATTTCAGACTTCAGGCCTGGGGGGGTACTGCGAAATTCTCAGATCACCAGAGAGTAAAAATTCCAAATTCCAAAGGAAAGAAGAGTGACCTCAGTCAGTCTCATGTGGTTTCTGGTTGCTATGTTGATGGCAGATCTAAAGATTCTGCGTGTTCTTCCTCTCTGCAGGAGTTCAGCCGCGCCGCCATCCTAACATGTGGTAACATTCCCAGCGCTGTCGACGAAGCGGGGACGAACCGGAGCTGCTGACTTCACCGACGGTCCTAGGTCTGCATCGGCTGCTCACATGGCCCACCCCTACGAGCCGTGGCTGCGGGCGGCGCCGCCCGGCGGAAGCTCTGAAGACATGAACATCCCCTCCTGGTGGGACCTCCACAGGGACGTCCAGCCAGGAAGCTGGATAGACCTGCAGACGGGACAGGGGGTCGGCCTCCCGTCAGTGAGCCCAGGGAGCTCCATGGGATTACAGTCCTCCTTAGGTCCTTATGGTTCTGACCCGCAGCTCTGCTCCCTGCCGCCAGTACAACACGCTCCAGCCTCGCACTCGTCCCACCTGTTCCCCCAGGATGGATTCAAGATGGAACCCCTGGCCCCGGAAATGCTCCAGCAGGAACAGTTCTCCCTGGAAGAGCCGCAGGAGAGCATCGTCTCCACCCGTCCCAAGGCCCAGCGCCGCTCCTCTTCCAGGGGTTCGGCCCAGGCCGTGTGCCGCTGTCCCAACTGCATCCACGCCGAACAGCTGGGCCAAAGCACCGACGACACCAGGAGGAAGCACATGCACAACTGCCACATCCCGGGCTGCGGCAAAGCCTACGCCAAGACGTCCCACCTGAAGGCTCACCTGAGATGGCACAGCGGAGATCGGCCGTTTGTCTGCAACTGGCTCTTCTGCGGCAAAAGATTCACTCGTTCCGACGAGCTGCAGCGCCACCTCCAAACGCACACCGGCGCCAAGAAGTTCAGCTGCGCTTTGTGCCCCAGGGTTTTCATGCGCAACGACCACCTTGCCAAGCACATGCGCACACACGAGTCCCCGCCAGGACACGGAGAGGAGAGGGTCAACGGCGACGGGAGGATGGAGAAAGGTTTCGATGTCCCTCCACCTCCGCAGTCCTCCTCCAACGCGGCTGCCTCTGACGCGGCGGATCCTCCGGTGAAACTGAAATGCGAGACGGACTCTTCTGTCTCCGGCATGACAGGGCAGTCTGGGTAACTTCACCGGACTCCGAGCTTCGGTACACACTCACCTCTGTCACAGAGTGGTCGTAGAGTTTAGAATAGAGGGTTAAAAGTGGTTGGGAGGACCTTTTACTAGCATAAATGTTATTGCAGTCCTGCGGGTCGGACTGGAGGGCTCTTCAGGCGATGCTCAAAGTGCATGGAGAGAAATCCTGGAATCTGGCGATTGTTGTGGACAGAACCGACGAGGACAGACGTGGCAGCTTGTCACCGACCTCCGCTGCTGCTAGAGCCACCGGATGATCCCGGGACCAGATCAGATCTGGCTGGATTATTACCTTGTTTACAAAGAAACCCATCATTATTTCACTGGAAGGGCTTGGTTTGTGTTTGACTCCGACACGGCGCTAATCCCACAGGCAGACGGAGTAGCACACATCGAGAAGGCAATAATATTTAATATTATTTCAGGCTGGCGCCGTCAGTGTGTCCGCTACTGTGCAAAACGTGACAAGACACTGGAAAATGCTGTAATACAACAGTTTACAAACGCTAAAGTTGCATTTAACATTTTGATGGTTTGCAGTGAACACAACACTGTTGTGTGTGCGCGTGTGGGTGTGTGTGTACTTATGCTCTTACAGTACAACAGGCAATGTTTCAATAGAATGATGATGTACTATATCACATAGGGATATAAAAATTAGAAGTTTGTGTTTCTGTCTTCACTAAAGTTGTGATGACAGATAAATGTTAACAAATAAAAATTGTGTTCATTGTGTCAGTTTAGGTCTGTTTTGTATATTTATATTTTGCTATTAATTCCAAAGTTAATAGTTCTATAGCAAGCAATATAAGTGTTAAAAAGTTATGATTAGGACAGGTGATTTTAGGAAGGGAACCATGGAAAATATTAGGCTACACAGGCAATTATGGGATGTATGATTGCTGTATTTTTGTATAAAAGAAATGGAAGACATTGCTTAAGACTAGTGAATCATTACACTTTTTTATATAGTTGTCACTTATGTCGTGTTATTATAGATTGTTTTATTCATTTTTATCATTTCGTCAGTAAAACATGATGGACATGTTTAAACTAATTGCTATAGTAAATATTTTAGTTAATATCAATGAAACTTAATAACTTAAGAAAGTACAACTTGTATTTAATCTGTTATTGTCTTTTAACAAATAAAACTATATCCTTTGTCTGTGCTCAACATTTATAATTTATCTTTATCTGTTGAAACGTCAAGTTGCCAAGCTGGTACCAGTTAATCAGGTGTTCCCCCCACCAGAAGCCCACTTAGGTGGGCCCCTCACACCTGAAAAGGCCTTTCCTCCCTCCAGACTGAAGGGCTAGAGGTAATGGGTGTTGTTGTCCTGTTTATGCCTATTATTTATTTAGAACCTTATTGTAGGTTTTGCTCAAGTTGTTGTTATGTCTAGATTGCTAACATTAACTGTAACTTATATCCAAAGTAATTTAAGGATGCATAATGTGAATTAAGGGAACCTAATCTAACTTGAAAAACTTTATTGTTTTATTCTGCGGGCCTTATTTCAATTAGTAAATTCAAATTCATGGTCTGTATAGAAAAAAAATGCATCCTTTCAACCGGCTGACCTCCTTTCTGAACGCCACTGTGAACTAATAAAAGATTGAGCAGCTTCAGGCACGGTGTTTGTGTGCCCCACAAGATGTTCCCTGATCTACGGTAGTGTGTTTTTTTAATTATCATAATTATTACCACTGGCATACCAGTCTTAATAATAATTTTGTTCAGTAATAGTGGTAACAGTAGTAGGTGTAGAAGCATATTAGTAAAGCAGGAGCAAGGATAACTAAAATTAAATCAATACACTAATAATTATACAATTATTAGTTTTTATTTGAAAAATTCTACTGGTCTAAGTTAATAATTAGCTGCCGTTGACACTCCAGCACAGTAGGTGGCGGTAGTGCGTTCAAAGGGCGGCACCTTTGTCAACCGGAAATACGTCATCCTGCGCGATCGTTGGTTAGTCCTGGCTTGTGGGTCCTCGGGGAACGTCTCCTAGCTTCGTATCATAACTTTTAGTTATTTACGTCGAATTTGTGGGTTTTTGTGATATCAAAACAGCTTCAAAATGGGGGGAGGCGATCTGGTGAGTATGTTATGCTTATTTTCTGATCGTGGCTACGACGAATACGAGAAAGGAGGAAAATTTTGTACCAGGCTTATGTTACTGTAGAAATACTATACTGTTACGGTAACAACAGTACACACATTGACGTGAAAAAAGCCCTTTAATGAGAAAAGTCGTTTCTTTTAAACAAACAGTGTATCGTCGAATGCGTATGTTTGTATTTTAGCTTAGTGCTTTTGTGTTTTCAAAAATCACTTGATATTAAACTAGATATTAAGCGTTAGCATGGTCGTCTCTAATAATGGTTTGTTTCCGACAGAATCTGAAGAAGAGCTGGCATCCCCAGACGATGAAGAACATTGAACGAGTTTGGAAAGCTGAACAAAAACATGAAGCCGAAAGAAAAAAAATCGAGGAGCTCCAGAAAGAACTGAAAAATGAGCGAAGCAGAGAAGAAATGACAAGATACGCGGAGGAGACAGGCGCCATCAAGTTAGTCCTCCAGCGCGTCACTTTGGAGAGTTTGGAAACCGTGTATTTTGTAAAACCTCATGTACTTTAATGTTGTGACAGAAAGAGAGATGACCGTCTGGACTGGATGTACCAGGGTCCCGCCGGCCACGTGTCAAGAGACGAGTATCTTCTGGGACGTCCAATTGACAAACAGATCACAGATCAGTATGAGGAGCCTGAAAGTGGCCCCTCCAACGAGACCGGGCTCCTGCCGGGCTCCATCTTCAATCCCTCCGCTCAAGTCTCCACCCTTGACCTGGCTGCCAAGATCCGGGAAGACCCGCTGTTTGCAATCAGGTTAGTTTGTCCCCAGTAACGTGGCGTTTAATAGGTTGTTCCTCCTGAAGTAGAACTTCGCTTTTAAGTTTATTTCTGTGTCTTTTGCAGGAAACGTGAAGAAGAAAAAAAGAGAGAAGTCTTAACGAACCCCGTGAAAATGAAGAAAATCAAGGAAATGGTAAAATGAACAGTAAAAATGTGTTACTTTTTGATCAGTTTGTTCCTTTGACAAATATCGAAATAATATTTTATTGGTGACCCCAAATATATGAACTTAATTACAGTAATCCTCGATGTGTTTGTTTAGTGTAAAACCATCTTGTTTTTCTCGCAGTTACGCCAGAATCTTGAGAAAAAAGACAAGAAAAAGAAGAAAAAGGACAAGAAAGACAGGAAAGGAGAAAAAAGTAAAAAGGATAAGAAGCACAGGAAGAAGAGTTTGGATTCAGATGAAGAAGACAGCAGGAAGTACAGGTATGCAACATCAAATGCTAAGAAGACCCCTCAGACTGTGGTCTGCATAATCTGCATATTTATTAGCCATAGTTTGTTACCCTGGAAATAGAGGCCTTTAAATCTCTCCTTGCTTCTTGTAGGAAAACTAAAGGTGTTAGTACAGAATGCATTGTTAATCTGTTCCGGATAATGTCCCAAATCATGGTCTGTGGCGCTACCGTAGCACAGAGAATGTAGTTTTATGGATTTCAGACGGGCAGCTGGAAGGAGCCTCACCTCATCTGTGCCCCAGTAATGAAAAAAACTGTGTTTGATGGAATTTAACAGTTTCTTTCCTGCTGCTTTAGGTCACATTCACACGATAAAGCACCAGAAGTCTCCAAATCTCATTCGCGCCACGTTCCAGGTTACGGGCTGCAGGTAAACACCAACGGGAGCAGGGTTTTGACCTCCCGCTGGGGAGCGGGGGACCTCCTACAGCACTAATTCTCCCGTTAGTTCCCTGCAGGCAGGCATTGTGAGGCCCCGGCTCCTGCCAACCTCGCACGGCGCCGTGAGAGGAGCCGCTCCCGATCGCCTCCCAGAAATCACAGGGACGACGGGAATCAGCGAGCCGCCAGCCCACCGAAAGAGCGCTATCAACGACAGAGAAACCATGTGTCCAAGTGAGTGCAAGAGGCTCCTTTCAGACCTTGTTGTGCTCCCGCCTCAGGACAAACAAAGTCATTCACTCCTAAAACGGTGTTCTTTTTTCTGTAGAAAGCTCTCGGCTGAAGAGATGGAGCTGAAGCGGAAGGAAATGATGGATCAAGCCAAGCAGAGGGAGGAGGACAGGGAGAACAATGTGAAGAGGTATAAGAGGCAAGATGAGCAGGAAAAGCAAAGGGAGAGAAATGCCAAATACGACCGCCACGCCGGCTTCATTCAGTAAGGGTCCCAGCTGCATCTGCAAGATTTGGGTTGAATGGTAGCGTTTCTAACATTCGGTGTCTCCTGTTCCAGCAACATGAAGCTAGAGAGTGCTGAGAGCTCTTCTTTGGAGGACAGAGTCAAGCGAAACATTCACTCCATTCAGAGGACGCCGGCCTCCCTCGACAATTTTATGAAGCGATAACAACACGTTCATCAAGAGTTAGCCAGCCATTTTTCTCCTAATGTAAAAAGGCAGGTGTACTCTTTCCGTCCAGCCCTTCGCATGGTTGCAGTTACGTGAACATGTACGTAAAATAAATCATGTGCGCTCTGAATTTACCTTATGGACGGATACCTCCAACAACCGGTCTTTACCTGCCGTTTGTAATCAGAAGTGGCTGGTTCACACTTGCTAATTTGAAACATTGTACAGTGTATAGTTTTTTCTTTTACAGTATATACGTCTTTTATCCTCACACTTTTGGGGACATTTGTGTCTAGCTACTGGAATAAAACCTTTTTCCAGCCCTCTCATTCGATCGTATCACTAATGGATGATCCAGGACGTCTTTTACTGAAACTGCGCCGCTGTTTTAGGCATCTTATTTCTTATTAACTTCTTTTAATTAAAGCTTTATTAGATGCGTTTCACTTTATTAAATTCCAATTTTATAAACTCATCGTTTGCTTTTACTAGCATACAATACTTTCGTCCCAACATTTTTTAATGTATATTGATTTAATGTACCTTTCTTAAAGCCTATATTAGGTATTTGTAATCAAAAGTCAAAACCCTTAGTCTTCTGAAGAATTATTTTATCTGCTGGTTTTATTGTTAAAATCATTTAAGGGTTAACGCTGGGCAAACTTTTTAGATTAAAAAGGAAAAAAGATGCAGAGGTGAGGAAAACTGTTCACTTTCGCTCTAACACACTTCTAACAAACTATCCACGGACTAGTGACGTCTTTCCTTTCTCGTCCAATAAGAGCAGTCGGTAATAAGAGTGTTGAAATCTAGCCAATAGAATTCGCCGTAACCGATGACGTAGAACAGTCACGTTAATCTGAGTTTTGTGTTTCTAAATCGTGTAGTCACCTCAGGTAGCTCGCATCCATTCATAGTTAATACGATTTTAACCTTTTCCCCCCAGCATTTAGAAAATTTACATCAACAGCTTCAAAATGGTAAGAGTATCCTACTTCAGAGCTTATGTAAATGCATTTTTGGCGAAATTGGAAACAGTTCAGTTGTTGAACGTAGAAGCATGACTAAGCTAATGTTGCTATTCTAGTCCGTTCACTAAAGTTGGTTTATATTCAGTTGAAATCAAATGTACAATTGAATTTAAAATGTCTTCATACATAATCACTGTAATTACGAGTGAGACTTTACTACATATTATAGATCTACGCATAGTAGTATTAGCCGGTAGTATCTGTCCAGCTAAATAGCTAACCCAAGATAGCATTAAAGTTTTACAGTAGTCAGGCATTCTGTCACTAAATAAAAAACACAATTTTGTCATTAAATGAAACATAAGCATTGTATGTCTTCTGAGTTTTCGAGATTTCCTCTTTAAATAGGTCAAAATCTCTGTGTCTCGGTAGTTTATTAGCTAAAACACAAGGTTGACTCTATCTGGTACAATATGTTGGTTGTTTTTTCCTCCCATCAACCATGGGAGCAACCATATCCTTTAATCCTTTACATATTATACTGTAATTTTTTTTAATATTTGTACATTTTTATGCTTTATATTGTCATCGAATTTTATGCCAGTGCATCGGCATGTTTTTAAATAAAACTGAAAATAGCATTTTTAATATAAAGTGCATAGACATTGGTTGACCTGGACTGTCTTTCGTCTCTTTTCCATCTTTCAGTCTATTATGTCCTACAACGGAGGGGCCGTGATGGCCATGAGGGGGAAGAACTGCGTGGCCATAGCGGCAGATAGGAGATTCGGCATCCAGGCCCAGATGGTCACCACAGATTTTCAGAAGATCTTCCCCATGGGAGAGAGGCTGTACATCGGCCTGGCCGGCCTGGCCACCGACGTCCAGACAGTGTGAGTGCTTTAACCCCCTGGCGGTCGCCGTGGCGTCACGGAAAAACGGTTGTTCGCGAGATAACGTCGATGTCTTTTGCATAGATCCCAGAGGCTTAAATTCAGACTGAACCTGTATGAGCTGAAGGAGGGGCGCCAGATCAAACCCAAAACCTTCATGAGCATGGTTTCCAACCTGCTGTACGAGAGGAGGTGAGCGAATAAAGAACATCAGGACTTCCAGTTATGGAGGAGCAGGATCCCTGTATTTCACCTCACAACACAGAGTGTGTGTAGATTCTCGTCCTGTGAATGAACAAGAGACTGTTCCTCCATCAGGTTTGGACCGTACTACATCGAGCCGGTCATCGCAGGATTAGATCCCAAAACCTTCGAGCCGTTCATCTGCTCCTTAGATCTGATCGGCTGCCCCATGGAGACGGAAGACTTCGTCGTGAGCGGCACCTGCTCAGAGCAGATGTACGGCATGTGCGAATCCTTGTGGGAACCGGACATGGTAAGCTGGACGTTTCTACGCCGCTCCGACACCACGATGATGGCTAACGGTTTTCGTCCTGCTGCTTCTCGACAGGAAGCGGAGGATCTGTTTGAAACCATCTCCCAGGCGATGCTGAACGCGGTGGACAGAGATGCCGTGTCTGGCATGGGAGTGGTCGTGCACGTCATGTAAGTACAGCCGCCGCCAGGGTTGTGTTTAGGTGGCGTACCGGGGTTGGCCGTGACTGACACACACTCTTTCCTCCGGCAGTGAAAAAGACAAGATCACCACACGAACTTTGAAAGCCAGGATGGACTAGAGCCGCCGTTCCCCCCAACGCATCGCTAGCGGGTGTTTTGTATACAATGTCCTCTTTTCTCATTGGTATTGGTAAATAAATGAACAAATGTTCAAACGGTGACTGTTGAAGGTCTTTACAGGCCGGGGATAAACCGGGTCCGTTAGCCGGGAGCACCGCTAGTGTCCTGAAGGACGGTTCCAAGAAATAAATGTGGAAATAATTGCAAACTACACAAAAGATAAAACTCCCTTTAATATGCAATGAGTTAATTTCAAGTAACATTTTTTTTTATCTAATGTTTGTTGGTAACAAAACAATACTGTATACAAACACAAAATGCTACATTAATGTAAACAAGATATAAAAATGATCCTCATGGTAATAAAACGCGTGTTCTGATGTCAAACTCCCCTTTTAAATGAGAACCTTGTCTTCCTCCTTGACCAACCTCCACCAAGTTCACGGTTAATGGTTTTTTTTCCAAAAATATGCAAAAACATAAATGGCAACGTAACGTTCGAACACCGATTCCCCCCTTTTTTTGTTTTTTTTGTTGCTGTTTTAGGCATAACACTCGGGTTCAGTGGTTGGATGTTTGGGCCTACGGGTGTAATCTCACATACATGTCAGCCATGCATTTTTTTATTTTTTTTTTAAATATTGCATTCATTTACGTAACACACCATTCCATATTCTCCTGGTAGTCCCTTCATCCCAACGTCAACAGTGCCATTGAGTTTTCCTGCTCTTACGGAGAAAAAAGCTGGATGGTGACTGTAAATAGGTTCGTCATGCAATCTGACCTGCCTGTGTGTGTGTGTGTGTGTGTGTGTGTTGTGAAATCAGAAGAACGACTTGAACAGTAACCGAAGAGACGAAAGGACTGGTAACTGCTGAAGCCGACGTGCTCGTTGAAGGCATTAAGTGAGACAGAGTGTTTGCTGGCGTGAGGAGCAACTATGGAGAGGACAGAGGAGAGGAAGGAGGCGGCCATCGGGATGGTCTCGGCACTGGCGGGTGTGTTTGTAACAGGCTTGCTGGGTCCTCCCGGCCAGACGGCTCCCGGCGGTGGGAGGAGAGCGGCGGAGAGGATACTGACCTACACCGGGGTCCTGGTGGGGGGAATAAGTGCCTGGTTCATGAAAGCGACTGGCTGGGCCGGTGAGCCTAGGAGAGGATGTTGGACATGAACTCGTAAAAGCGCTTGGAGTACTGCTCCGGGTTCACCGTCGAGATCTCAGCTCCTGCCTGAGGGACCAACCAGAGGTGAGAAGCCGCAACGCTGCACAGCTGTCGGCGGCGGGCGCGCGCTTACCCCGTGTTTCACAGTTTTGGCAGCGTGTGCAGCTTTTTTCTTAGCATCGTAATGTGTGAGGATGTCAATGATGGCCATGAAGTACACCTCTTTCTTCACAGCACCTGGGGGGAGGAGACAACACGCTGCACTTTTTCCGAACCAAAGCCCAGACGGAGGTCAAAGGTCCCTCACCGTCACGGCTTTTGATTGCGTAAACGTCCACGGAAGGGTCGAACTCCCCGGGGCCGAAGAACCCTCCGCAGTTCAGAGGGTTTCCGGGGCTGTCGGGAGGTGTGCCGAAGGAGCCGGTCAACACTCCTCCGCCCATGCCGTCGTTCTCGTAGTCGTCCTCCTCCCCCACGCCCTCCACGTCCATCTCTTCCTGCTCAGCCCGGTCCACGTCGTGGATGCCCACCAGCAGGCTGTAATCCATGATCTTCAGCGTGGCCAAAAACTAAAATCACACAGAGAAGCTCTGTTGGCGCACCTGTAGTTTGAGGAAACAAACAAACAAACAAAAAACATCGCCTCAACGCCGCCACCTAGTGTTGCGGATGAAGAACAACACCTGGTGCCCAACAGGGTTCACAGCCACTTTACCCTAACCTAAAAATCCGTATTCAATTTATTTCATTTATGATGTTATATTTATATTTAGTATATTATTTTTATTATCAGTTATGATATTTAACCTCTGATCTTACCTCCACATCTCGTTTTAGCTTCTCCAAGAAGTACTTCTTGTTGTCATCTCCGATTTGTAACTTGTGACCTTCATTCAGGAAATCATTATCTTTAAAAGTCGGGAGGTCTTTAGCCTAAAAATAAAAAAAAAATCAGGGAAAATATTTCAGTAAACATCCAAAATGCTGGTTTTCTGTGTTTAACCCCTCTGTGAATACTGCTGTTAACACTAGTCCGACTAGGAATTACAAGCTGGTACTGGACGTCACTGAAGCTAAGATCTGTGTTTCTACAAGGTTCCTTGGAACGTCTGACAGGTTTTCCTTCTGCTGTGAGCTCAGGTCATTTATTTTGGGCCCCTCACAGCAGCAGCCGTCACAGCAGTGAAATAAAACGCACCTTCTCCTTGTCGCTGGCCTCCCTGGAGACCGTGGAACCCTGGCAACAAAGAAGCGTCAGAGTCAAACCGGGGAAGAAAGGCGACTAAGAATACACCTCAAACACACAGACTTCCAGTCTCCGATCCTCTAAACCCACCTTCAAGTCGTATTTGCGATGCACGGTGAGGCGGTGGCTGAACACGTTCCGGGTCACCACCATGTACGTCTCCACCCCGTCCACGGTCAGCCTGTACATGCCCAGGAACTGGGGGAGCAGCGTGTTGCCGTGGCACTCCACGATAAACTGCCCGGAGTGGACAAGGTTAGCGGAGGAATGGACGTACGGAGCGGGAAAGGCTGGCCTCTCTCCCTCCTCCGGGCTCCCACCTGATGGTATTTCTTCAGGATGTTGTGCATCTCGGCGATGTCTTCGCTGGACACGGTTTTGATGACGAAGCGGTGGTCGTAGGTGGTCAGGAAGCGGTTGCCGAAGCGACCCTGAGAGTCGCTGTTGAGCGGGGCGCTCCGGGTCAGGGAGTTCTGAGCAGGCGGGCACGAGCACAGTCAGCGGGAGAACCCACCAAAGGGCGACTTTAGCGATCGTTAGCGTCCACCTGATAGTCCTGGTCGTCGATACAAAAGCGCTCCCTCAGGTTTCGGAACACCACGGGACAGTACTCCTTAAACTTAAAGCGACTGGGCAGGTTTTCCCTGGAGAGAATGAGGAAGAGCTGCTTTACGCATGCCGGTCATTCCCAAAGCCGCGTTGTGGACGCATCTAATCGGGATGCACCTACTTGTTGAACAGGTGGTTGTCCACTTTGATCTTGCTGTAGGCTTTAAAGTCGTCTGGCATCAGCATCACTGGTACAGGCACGTTGCTCAGCTCGTTAACCTGTGGGGGGGAGAAGAGACGCAGGGGCGCGCGTTAGAAGCCGCAAACGGGCCCTAAGACCTCTCTTTTTCGTCAGGTGGCAAAGTTTACACAGCAGTCGCTCCATTTAAAATCTCACGCTAATGGAAAAGCATTGTCAACCCTGGGAGCGCTGCTCCGGGGAGGAACATCGAGTCGAACCACTTTTGAGGAAGAACAAAGAGGAAGATGACAACACGGAGGAAGTATGCGCATCTTGGCCTTCGCCAGTTGGTCAACAGAAGAAACAATCAGTGGCAAACTATAGAAACAAGTCATCTTCCAGTAGAACGACACAAAGGGTTGGTTTTTCAGTACCTGCCTTCCTAATCGGCCATATTGGTATGAAGGCTGATCAGCTGATCGGCACCACCGCCTACCCAGCTATTTAAAATGCAACTGGGAAAAAAAGGGAACTTTGATCAGAAGTCTGTTTCATGTCTTGATTCAGCTGCCAGCCCCCACAGTAAGTCAGCAGGTTACCCTGCTCTACCCACACACACACACACACACACACACACACACACACACACACACACACACACACACAAGTTCACCCAGGATACTGCAGTGATATTCAAATCATCTGCGCCTCTCTCCAGCCTTGATTTTGTGCTTTTCATCTTTCATCGTGCTTTTTTTTGTGCCTCAGCCAAAAGACCAAAAAACCGAACGCGACCCATTCCCAGCCCTTTTTTTTTTTGTTTTTTTGTTTTTTTAAGAGAAATTGGATAAATTACGACACTTGGGATCAAGGAGACGGCGCTGATTTAGCAAATATTTTGTTCAAACAGAAATGAAGCTGCTCCCCGAGTCAGAAATGAGGAATCTGTGTAACCGGCTGTCACACCCTCCCACTCCCACTCCCACTCCCACTCCCACTCCCACTCCCTGCCTGCCTCCAGCGGCTGCTCACGATCTCGCTCCAGAACCCAAAACACACCGTGAGACGTGGGGCATCACCACTGGCGTTGGATGTTGCATAAACACACACTAGTAAAATATAAATACGCAGCTGATTTACTTTCCAATCTCTGCAAAAACGCACGCTTCAGACGCGGCAGCGACTAGCTTCCAGGAAGGCGGCTGCAGCCAGGCAAAAAACAACAAAACAGATAGCAAAACCACGCAGTTTACGCAAGAGTCAGCTAAAATCCCCTGTGCTAAATATACTGTTAAAAGCTGGCGACTGTTAATCGAAGCGTCTCATCGCTCCGGTGGCGAAAGTGTTGACAGATGAGAGCACCTGGCTAAAAGCTAGCATGCTAGGTTAGTATAAACAAACCGCTCACCTGCGGCAAACACGCTTTTAAAGTCTACTTACTGTATGGTTGACACCCCACATTAAAACGCTGAGAATTGGTTCACTTGCACGAAACAATTTGACCTTCTGTCCTATAAAATGTTTCTTTTTTGTCTTGGTTTTGCTAGCGCTGACAGGCGCTGCTCCGGTGCAGTTGGATGACATGTCCCCGGCTGGGATGGATGGTGCGCAAGAAGACAGTCCCGCAAAGAGCCTTCGCACTAAAATGAATAATCCGGAACCCGAGGGTGCTAAAAATATCTAAAAGTGCATCGTGTTCGTGGTCCAGCTTGTTGAGATTCTCAGAGGGGGGGGGAAAGAGAATGTCTTAATGGGAGTCAGCGCTGAAGCATTTTGTACCGTCACCACCCTTCCTCCTACCGAGCAGGCCGCGGTGGAGTCCAGCAAGCAGCTAACCGGCCATCGGATTAGTCAGTCCCTCTCTTTGTAAAATGCAAAAAAACTAGTAAACTGTCTCCGGGCAGTCCCCCTCGGCCACTGTAACCCCTGTAACCCAGCTGTGAGGTGAAACAGTTTTACTTTGGAGCATGAAATCACATCACGAAGCGACTGAGATTGTTGTCAATCGCCAAACAGCGTTTCGGAATCTCCTCAAGATGGCGTCTGTGTCGCGCTCTCGGCGCGTGCTGCGCGGCCAACAGCGCCACCGGAAGGGCGCTGGCGGTACTGCAGGGGATTCCTTTTAAAATGACCAAATACACAAAGGAGCAGAAGGAGGGTAGTTTAAACTGTGTATTTTTACTGTTTATTGTTGAAATGAAGATTGAATTAAGACAAAGATTTAAAATTCCTTGTATTGCACATTTGAGAGGTTGAATGATTAGTCAATGAATTTTAACCCAACTTATGCATATATTTGATCTCTTATTTCGTTTACCATGCATCGATAAATTAAGTGTGCAACATCGATTTTATTTTCCGGGGGCTACAATATCATATTTACATCCTAGCTCTTCCACAATAAATAAAGGGGCGGCTCAGGTGTTTTATTTTGAAAGTCTTCCATCCGTTATATTTTTATCTGACCTATATGTGAGGCGCTCCCTTACACACACACACACACACACACACACACACACACACACACACACACACACACACACACACACACACACTTTCATATTTCGATTCAATTCATTTAAAAAAAAAATTATTATCATAAAAATACCAACGAGCCATCTTGAAATGCCAATATTTTTTCAGCCATACAAAAACATCTCACAGAGAGCATTTGGTCGTTTATGAATTAAAAGTAGCAGTTTTAAAAAAATAAAATCACATCACACATCTACGATCACTAATAATTTTTGTGTGTGTATTTTAAAAATACATTTGATGACATGCAGGCGGGTGCACGCCCCCCCTGAGCGGACCGCCCGTGCTCGGGGCCCCGTGAGGGACGTGAGGCCTGCGCGGCCTGGGAATCGTCGATAATGCCTGAGGAAAAAAAAAAAAAAATACGGGGAGAAGGCGGGTCCGGGTCCGGGTCCGGGTCTGGGTCCGGGTCCGGGTCCGGAGCTGCTTCGCACTCTCTCGGATCGGTAGCTGAATTAAAAATACAAATAAAAGGTAAAAGCGAAATGCGCGAGCGCGGCGCCGCGGAGGCAGATGGGCGTGCACGAGGCGGTCGCGGCCTGCAGCGGATACCCCGCGTGCCCCGAGAACGAGGCGACAAAATAATACCACGTGATCCAAAATGGGCGGTCCTCCGACGGGGCCGAAAAAAAAAAAAAAGCCATTTTCTGGCGCTGCTGCAAATTCTGCCCAAGTCCAAATAATTTACCTGGATCGTTGTTAGGAGGGGAAGAGAACTTTGATGTCTGATCAGGTAGGAACGATTCGTCCGCGATCGCTCTTTATCCTGCACGCCGCCACGCTCTTTGCGGAGGCGCACACAAAGTGCACGGTGTCACATTTTGAGTCTCTCTCTTGTTCGGCTCCTGATACAGCCCTGTCAGTGAATTTAAGATGGCTGCTTTGTGTACCACTGTGGTTTTCCTGTGGTTCTGGAGCAGCCCCCTCCCCTCCGAGCTGTTGTTGGTCTTCCTCTGGGTGTGTGTGTCCGTGGCGGCCGGGCGGACGGCGGAGCTCCGCTTGAAAACGCGAAGCCTCTTTGTTGCTCGGAGCCGAGAGCTGATGCACAATCTGAGGCCACACACACACACACACACACACGCGCACACACACACAGAGAGGCGATTCAGTGGTCGGCAGCTGTGCGTGGACCACCACGCAGGCTGCGTGCAGCTGCACATCTCCTGTCCTGCACACCATCTTTTTTGTTTTGACCACCATCTCTCTTTTGTTGCTGCTGCGCCGAGGACGGGCTGCGCACGTCGTCCGGTGCACCCAGCCGCTCTAACCGTGATTTCTTGCTTCCTCCGCAGACCTGTGCAGATGGAGAACATGCAGCCCAGCCGGATTCAAATCACAGACCTGAATCCAAACCTCACCTGTCCGCTGTGCGCCGGGTACCTAATTGACGCCACCACCATCGTAGAGTGCTTGCATTCCTGTGAGTAACCCCTCCGTGCACGGTTTGTGTACAAACGCGACCCTCTTCAGACTCATTTAAATGTTTGGATGGGTTAGACGTGTTTTTTTTTAACAATCCCCATCACTGAATGTGCAGTAGTTGATGCGGATGCAGATGCTCGTGTATTAAGCCCGTGAAGGCATCACCGGCCTTGTTTATATGTATTTTTTAGTTCAAATGACTTGAAAAATGAACTGCAAAGGTCACGGCAGCCCTCTCTGGGACGGCAGTCTTTACCTTTTACTGTGGAGATGTATTCTCGCTGTCAGATTCAGCATTTGTGTGAGATAATTCACACCGAAGCAGGAAGTCTTGGTGCCGTATCGGTTAAACTAGCTGTTTTGGATGTGTTGTCCATGTCTGGGTGGTCGGCGGGGACGGTTTTGTCTCCTCCTCAGAATGTCGTCGGGGTCCCGGGCGACGGCGTAGGACTTTCTCCTGGTCACCAGTTGCCTTTTCTCTGTGTGCAGTTTGTAAAACGTGCATTGTTGCCTTCCTCGAGACCAATAAGTTCTGCCCTCGATGTGACGTCCAAGTCCACAAGACATGTCCACAGCTCAGCATCAGGTCAGTTCCGGCTCCTCACGTCAGACACGTTCTCCAAATGGATCATCCTCGTCACCGAAAGCGTTCTTTTATATTCCAGAGCGGACAAAACTCTACAAGATATCGTCTATAAGCTCGTCCCGGGGTTGTTCAAAGGTACGGCGGCGGCTGTGTGGACGGAGGGGACGCCGAGGACGCGCTTTTAAAGTGTGCGTCTTCCTCTGTCTGCCTCCCGCAGATGAGATGAAGCGGAGGAGGGACTTCTACGCGGAGAACCGTGAGCTGGAACCGGGCGAAGTGGTGGAGACGTTCAACATCGCCGAGGACGAAATCATCAGCCTGTCCATACAGTTCTACGAGAGGAGCAAGTGAGTCGTCGTTTCAGAAGCGGAGAGTCCTGCTGGCGGAGGGGAGGACGCGTCGGGCCTGGACACGGCGCCGAAGCGCAGTCTTTCATCCATCTTTTCTCTGGTTTCTGTTTAATCCGCAGAAACACCGAGAGGCAGCGCTCGGATGTGGAGGGAGACAAGGTAAAACCCGGTTCCGGACCCCACCCACTCTGTCTTCCCACGCGTTTTCCGGGTCCTGCGTCACCTCTCTGTCCTTTCCCTCCTCAGTCCAACGGTAAACGCTTCCTGCAGTGCCCGGCTGCCATGTCCGTCATGCACCTAGCAAAGTTCCTCCGAAGCAAGATGGACATTCCCAACAGCTACCGGGTAGGTAGACGTTCCCGCCGTTCCCGGAAGCACGGCCCCGTTCCTCCTCTTCCCCCAAACCTGCCTGGAGACTCGGCTTTAGCATCGGCGCTAACTCCTGGAACCTTACATCTGTGTGGATGTTGAGTCTGGCAGCAACCTGATACGGTGGGTTTGGATGGCGTGACCGCCGGATGACCATCGCCGTGGAAACCTAACCCTGAGGAGCATGCTACTGTTGCATTCTGACGCAACCGTCAGCCGCCCGCCGGTCCAGGGCCTGGAGGAGCCATCTTGGACGGTCTTTGACAACTTTTTGAGCTACTTCAGGACTCCTTATCTTGCTCAAAGACACCTGGGATTTGACCAACGACCTTTGGACGGTTGGGTGGTGGGAAGATAGCGGGTCTTCTCGTTTCTTCGTCCGGGTTTCTTCGGGCCGAGATGGCTGCGATCTGCAATCTGACCATGTTTCTGTCGGACAACGTGTCCTGAAGTCCTGATGTCCTGGTGTCTCTCAGGTGGAGGTTTTGTACGGAGACGAACCTTTAAAAGACTACTACACACTAATGGACATCGCCTACTTCTACGAGTGGAGAAGAGTGAGTGATCATCCTTCCATCATCTGATGGGGTTTTCATTATTTGGGATTTAAATGATCATCCAGGTTGTGGTTTGAGGTATCTGAGATGACCGAGCGGTTTTAAATCGGAGGTCAACTAAAAATTGTGCTTGATGGATGATCAACTGAGAAAATAGTTTGAAAAGCCTGTAAGTTGTTCCAACTAACGATAAAGGATGAAGTTTGGCCCCACCTTCTTCGAGGAGAACATGTTGGCGTGCTAGGTGAGGGACGAGGGGGAAGGTCTGGACTTTGTTTCGAACCAATTAAGCTAACAATCTTTTTAATTTAGCTTTTGAAAAAAGTGCTGTAAAGGCTCTGTGGGCCAGATTAAACAGCTCATCGAGCCACTTGTGGCCCCCGGGCCTTAGTTTGCCCACCTCTGCTCTCGAGGGTTTCATCCTGATGATGTTATTTGACCCGCCCACCCGGATAAATTCCCCAGATGCAAATTCAGGCTAACGTTTTGGCGTCAATCTGACCTATGGAGGCCCCATGATGTGTGTGTGTGTGTGTGTGTGTGTGTGTGTGCGTGGGGGGTGCAGAGAGCAGTCCCCTCAAACGGAGCCCATCTGAGGGTCAGTCGTGTTTCCTCCTTTCAGACTGGTCCCATTCCGCTCCAGTATCTGGTGAAACCCACCCGGAAGCGCAGGAGACCGTCCCCGTCGGCCGCCCAGGGCCACTCCGACGGCATCAACACCAGCCCGGCGTCCGAGAGCGACTCCCACAGCGACAAAGTCCACAGTCCCGCTGCTGCCGCCGCCGCTGCCGCCGCCGCCCCGCCGGCCCGGGCCCCCTCGCAGTCCGCCAACCCCGCGTCCCAGGAGCCCCCCCCGGCCAGCCAAAGCTCCAACGGCACCGCCGTGCCCGGCAACACTCAGCGACACACTCTGACGTCCAAACCGGGCTCCGGCCCCCGGAAAGTGACTGTCAACGGCACGCAGCTCCGCGGCCAGCAAGGAAGAGGCCAGGGCTTCTGAAAAAAGCGGAGCGCCCCCGAAGACCTAACGCGTAGGCGCAGACGGGGGGACGGATGGACGGACGGACAGATGGAGGACAGTCCGGGATCCGCCCCCCCTCTTCTTTTTTCCCTTTTTCACCCCCACAGACTGAAGAGACGTTCGCTGTCATCGTATTTCAGCAAGAATGACTGACAAAAAGTGCAGCCAAATAGACACTTGAGTGTTTGTGCGCGCGCGTGCGTGTGTGTGCGCGCGAGCGCGTTGATGTGTTAGACTAGTGCACAAACACAAACTGTAAAGTATGTATCAGAAGTGAGCATGTGTGCATACATATGTATAAACTTATCTTTTATACAAGATATGCTAATCCTTTTGTATCGTATATGCAGTGGCTGCGTTTCATTTCAAGAGCTCCAGAGGAAAAAGAAAAGAAAAAAAAAGAGGAACAAAAGGTGGGAGGCAGACGCATGGCGGCTTCCGGGACGCCACTGCTGAAAGGAAAGGACCCCTCGCCTCTGGACAGTGGTGTTAATATCTGCTGTATGTGTTCATTCGTTAGACAAACACAGGTACATTACAGTCGATCTGCTCGTGCACTTTGCCCGGTTCCCGCTCACGCTGCCGCGTCCACGAGCAGACCACTTTCACCCAGTCTGCAGCCCTGACAGACAGAAAAAATTAAAAAAAAATAGCGGGGGATGCGGAGGTTGGGTCGCGTCTGGTGTTGTTCCGGTTCAGCATTCCCTCTCTTCCACCAACGACTGACTTTTCTTTCTGAAATCAGCCATATGTGCATGTTTTAGGTCAATAAAATGTTTACTTGTTAGTTTTCTTCTGATGCCAGTATGCTGTTCTGTGTTCTTCTTACCCAGCGGGGGTTCTTTACGCGCCGTTTTTGGTTTTTCCCCTAAAAGTTCGGACGGGTATCGGTCCGAAATGCATCTTGAATCGGTTAAATGAGGAATGTCGGCAGCTCCTTCTGTGCAGTGACCCTCATAACCCTCACAATGGATGAGTTTTACTGGTTTAAATGTTAAATTTAAACAAAAAAAATCCACTGGAAGGATCTTATATGAAAAGGTGCATCCTGGAATCTCGTTTTTGACAGGATTTCCACATTTCTCCTTATTTTTTAAGAGCTAAAAAACAATTACTGAATTCTAACAAGTAGTTTTGTGTTTATACTCATCAGTATAACCCTAAAAGAACAAGTTTTAAGCATTGCTCAACTATTTTACTTTACCATCAATCAAGAGCAAATATCCAACCAGTAAATGTCAAATAAACGAGACCGAAAAGGATCCAAGTTGGACATTTTAGGAGAAAAATATGTGATGAGCCGCTTGTTCGAATGTGTTTGGTAACAAAGTAAACAGTCGGATCTTTTCCTGATTCAGCCGGACAGACCAGATGTGGTTTCCATTTGTATTTCCAGTGTAAAATCCTGCTCGGTGGCACTTAAATATTTTTTACATCATCCTATAAATGTATATTTACATCTACTGCGTAAATAATGATGGATGGAATTATGTAAATGTTTTTTATTCAATGGAAGTAGTAATCATGGACACAGCATCACTCCGGACGCAGAAGGTTTATGACACAATAAAAGGACGTTCCAGCCATAATAAAGGCACTAAATGTCATATTCAATAAGTGCTATAGATGTCAGTTACCATGGAGACATGCTTGCCGAACATGAAGTTAGGATTTAAAAATGCCTTTCACCGATTTCTTTATATCCTCGAAGATGACTTTAAAGTGTGAGCCGTCGCAGTACGGCGGGTTTTTGGTTTCCTTGCACGCGCACAGCATGACCGCCTTGCTCTTTTCGGGGGTGAAGCGCAGAGGAGAGATGCTGGGAGCTTTGCTCTTGTGAGCGCCGTCACAGAAAGGCTGAAAAAGAGAGACGCGCGGGCGTGAAATGACCCCATCTCACCTCTGGCGTCTCCCACGCCAGCCGAGCCCTCACCTGTTTCTGACTGTGTCCGCAGGCGCACCAGGCGTAGCGTTTCTCAGCGGAAACCTTCACCCGATAGGGCAGCCGGGCCGCAGGGACGCGCTCGCTGGACTGCAGCCGTGTCTGCACCTGAGGGGGACAGCGATCACCAGGTAAGACTCAGAACAGACGGACGGACGGACGCCGGCCCAGAGGTCGGCGCTGCGAGCCAAAATAAAAAACAGACTTAAAGACATTTGGGAAGTGAAAGTTGAGACAATCAACCACCAAAAATGAGTTTTTTTCAAAGTTATCCACATTTTTTCAGCCGAATCAGGATTATTCGGCACTGCTGAATCCAAAAATGACATCCATTTTTCTCAGACAGGCACTGGAATGTCATCAGAGTGAGCTCCAGGGCCACGCGCTGATTCAAGACGGGGATACTTGAGGCTGCTCAGTTCTTCCCGTTGATCCCAGTCGCACCAGTAGTGCCGAAGCAGCAGTCAGTGATGGTTTGTCAGCTGCCTCCAAGTCATGGGACCGTCTTCTTGGTGACTTACACACCACGGGCTGGTGCTCGAGCTTCATCCTGGTCACCAGGTTTTATACCAAAACCAGTAAGCATGCTTTATAAAACGTGCAAATAGGTTGCTGTTGGGAAAAATAGTGTAAGAAATTGCAAGAAATTTTTAAACACCTGTACATGTAAACAAAACAAAAGTTCAGACCTGATTGAGCAAAACCAGGTGATTTTTGGATTCAGCACATTAAAATGATCCTAAATCAGCTAAAAAAAACCCCCTAAACAGTAATTTTAGTGTTGACCAGTGTACTTTAGTGTATTGACCTAACGTGGAAACACAGCCGAAGCTGATTTAAAGCCAAAAAACTGCCACGTAATCCCTCTTTCTCTGTGTTTTAAGAGAACCTGAGGCCTGACTTTCAACAAAAACCGACAGATGTTGCCAAAACAGACGGAACCGCGGCGGTTCCTGCAAACATGGAGGTCAAAGGTAAACACGCAGGGTGCGCCAGCGGCGGAAGAAACGGAGCCGCAGCAAGCCCCGCAAGGCGGTCGCAGCTCGTCGCTATCCCACTCTGTGGACGGCTCTTCTTGCTCTTCTCGTCTGCACGGATCCGCCATCGATAGCGCGGCTCTGGAACGGGTGCGGAGGAACGCCGGAACCCACCTGGAGGAGGGCTGCGGGCAGCAGCCCCCGCGGAGGTCGTCTAAAGGTCTGCGCGCAGCCTCTGCTCACGGCCAGCGTTACGCTGCTGAGGGTCATGGTATCCTCGGGTGTTTCGGAGCAGCACCCGGTCGATATATTAATATTTTTTTACTAAATCTCTACGGAGGGGTGATTACTGTCACCTTCCGTTTGCCGAGAGTAGCCTACTGGCTCGTGATGTAGTTAAAATGGCGTCACAGGAAGCTCGTGTCATTGGACGTATGTATGTATACAACGCGTGCCCGTAGCCACGCCTCCGTAATCAGGCACGTGGGGTTAAAACGCTGGACGATAAAGACTCGCCCTGGAACAGAGCAACGCCTCTTTATTGCGAACATGTAATTTATGATTGATTTCCAGAGTCATTAAAGTTGGCATGGAAATAAGGGTTAAAAGCCAGGGAATATTAAATATCAGACACATGGGAGCTTGTTCTGGACAGGTATACACTTTGTATATATATAATAAAGTTTTTCCATTCGACACCAAAGAGAATGTGGGAAAACTCAGTAAAATACATTTATTGACAAAAAAATTGTCTTAATTGATCAGTTTACTCACAAAAATATTAAAATACTTTACAGGGCATTTAATTGATAATTTCAAATCGGATTTGATCATGTCTCCAACAAATACACTGTACAATAACGTGCTTGACCTTTTTTTAAATTCAGTGCTTATTTCTTTAATTTTTTCCTCGAGGGAACAATGCATTTAAAATTATGCATAGTTATTACTTGGTTTTAAGCAATACATTTGAGAGGCATCACTGCATTTCATGCAAATTAATTCCCAATAGGAAACCAGTTCTTCACCGACTCGAACTCAAATTCAGGTGCTTAAACGCTGCACAGAAAACAATCAAAACAACACAATATGACATTCACGTATGGAAAAGGTTGGTTTCCTAAACTTCAAAGCTTAAAATAACATGTTTTTACATGAACATACGAATGAATACAGCTTGTATTTTCAACAAAGTTAAAAATGTACTTGAAAGATTTACAGTCGGGCCCAAAGTGCCCCAGTGCAACATGACAAAGTAACCACTTCAAAAAACCTGCACTCCAAAGCCTCGTCTTGGTCCTGGTCGCGTCTGGACTTACGAAATAAAAACATACTTAAAAAGCAGATTTTCCACGTGGACTCACATGGGGCCACGTTTTTTTTTTTTTTTTTTCCTTTTATCAACATTCACCGTTTATCTTTGCTACAGTATTTATCAGTGAGCTACTTGAATTTCCTTCATTAGCTGCTTTCAAAACAACCATGTACTTCAGATATCACATGTACGGGAGCTCATGTTCAGGAAAGACGAAAGTATATTTAAATAGCCTATGATCATGCCAGAGATCTGAGGTGGAGAAACTCCTCTTTACCTACGTTGTCTTGTGTCAATAACACATCCGCAAAACATGTCAATACTAACAATGTTGGTACCTCACCATCTGTTCAGCTACATTACGCATTACACACTGCTGCAACAGCACATTAATGATAGTTTACATGGTTGCAGGCCTTTTCCTATGACCCAGCCCTGCAGGCTTGACTGTAGAATGATCAACAAGTCTCATTTCTCATTTCTCTAATGCACAAAGATACTAAAGACCACTGTATCTAAAGACAAAATAAAAAACAGAAAAATGCTTTGACACTTCAGTAAGCACTGTATGCGCAGTACACAAAATCAAACTTGTGAAATAATCTATCAGTTGTCAAGAGTTAGCAACGCGTTTTGGAAAAACCGATCACTCTTCGACTGATCACGTAGAAAAAAGAAATAATAAAGCATAATCATAAAGCGAAAGCCTTTGGGCTCATGGTTTTCTCTGTAACGACCAACATTAAGGCATTATCTATCCAGTATTGCTAAAAGGAGGAGTTGATGAGAACAAAGAACAGCTTTATATAAAAAGAACACATAAAAAAAACCCATCAGAATTACAGAAGTGCAAATATCAATACAAAGTGAAGTCAGTAATGGAAGTGCCGAGTATATAAGGTCGACTGTGGACGGGAAATTTGCCGTTTTGTTCATTAATGCCAAAGTCTCGGTTCTGTCTGCTTAATCTCGATAGCAACTTCAGTGATATGAAACAGTCTCTGGTGACTTATGGTGGTTTTGAATCTTGTGTTTATGCGCAGTGGCTGAGAATGCTTTTCTGGCACATAACTTTGCTGCCATTTGTACATTTACAGGATTTCCTACCTTATAGTTTGCACCAGTTTTTTTTCCTGGTGAGCGTTTATATATCCAGTGAAGGCTTCGTGGTTCTGAGTCAAGAAGGTCAAAATCTAAAGTACAAGGGCGGAAGAAAGTTCTGAGGTATTAACTAGTTTGACGTTGCAATGCCACTGACAACACAACAGTAAATTTACCACACAAAATAAGTGCGAGGGTGTGAGATTCTGGATGGAATCAGGGTAGTTTGAACATAAAAAAAGGGAAGACAACATATCGAGGAAGACAGCTAAGCTTGCACAAAGAGGCAGATGTTTGAAAAGTGAATAGTTAACTCTCTGGAAGGAAATCACCAAAACATTTCAACATGAGGGGTCTGAGAGAGGACCGCCACGCTTAAAACTAAAACCCTACGCAAGACCTACAGGTAGTCTGCCCGCATCGGCAGCCCGGGCGGCCAAGCTAACGAAAACATAGTGCAATTTAAAGAAGAGACCATTCAATTCATGTTCTCTGAAAGCTGCCTACAAAAACCTAGTAGAAAAACTAAGATATGCTAAAAATAATAATAAAAAAAGATGTCCATCGTGTTATACATTCATAAAAGCAGGTATATGATACAAATGACAGTCTTGTGAGTTCACTGCAATTCAAGTAGGCCGCGAAGATCACCATTTCCTGCGAGTAAAAACCAAATTCACCCATTTTTGTCTCCGCTCTTCTCTCCTGCAGCCTGAAAACAGCGAGAGAACGTCTCATGTTTCTCCTTGGCGACGCATGAGGAGCAACCAGGAATCCTGCGGCGGTCACTCACCCCAGGTTTGTGGAGGGAGCTGTCCTGCAGGCCGAACAGGCCGCCCGCCTGGCCGGCCTGCATCGGGGAGGCGGTGGCAGAGGACAGCAGGCTTGGCGACTGGGCCACCTTGGGCGAGTTTGGGGTGGAGGTCAGCGCTCCGCTCAGCGTCAGGCGCTGCAGCTCCCTTTGTTGCTGCTGCTGCAGAATCTGACACACCACCACCTGCTGCTCCTGATGGGGAACGGAGAACAGGCCCTATGAGGCTGAATCCTCATTAATTAGAAATATAAACTACACTGGCAGAATATTAACTACAACTAAGCAGAAATACTAAACCCCAGAGTCACGCGAACTGAACTGGCATCAGGTTTCCGCAGGTGAGGGTTAAAGACATTTTCAAGTCAAACATGAATTCAGTGCTAATGTTTACAGGTGCTCAAGTTTCCGTTCAAAATAAATGGATGTTTTCTCATGTCAAAATTTGAAAGACTAAAATCTTTTCGTTCCTGGCTGAATTAGTGGATTAGGTTTTATTTTAGCAGCATAGACGTCAAACATATTTGTAGTAACTTCCTGGTTTTCTTAGGCCTACATAAATAATACGGAGCTGAGACCGGCCAGTTTTAGAAACAAGTACTGGCCTGCAGCTGACAAAGCACGCCCTGTCTACTAAGAATCTGAGACAGTTTCTTTTGGACTGTAGCGATGACTCAAAGGAGAAAATAACGCCGGTAGACGAGCGGCCATTACAGGAGTGAAGTTCTGGGACGTGAGGATCTGCTGGAGCTGCTGCTGCTGTTCGAGAAGAAGCTGCTTCTGCTGCTCAGACAAGAGAGAAGATCTGAAACACAAGCAACGACAACGTGCAGAGGTGTTATTTATCAACCTTTCCACCGATGACGTGTACTTCCGGCGGTGTCTTTTGAGTACGTACGGGCTCACACTCTTAGGAAACGCAAATCCCTGTGCCAGAGCTTGTGGATTGACAGGTGGGGGCTGTGGACGCAAGGCGGGCAATGTGGCCTGAGAGGCATTACCCAAAGGAGAATGGATGACGCCATTCAGACCACCGAGCACGCCGTTCATGTTTAACTGAGGGAGCCCTGCGACCGACGCCATGAGCCCACTGACTGTGGGCAGGGAGGAACTGTTGGGCTGGGTGACGGCCACCGCGCCGTCGCCGAAGCTACGGCCCAGGCCGTTTAGCAGGGGCTGGCTGAAGGAGGCGGGGCTCTGATGCGAAGGAGGTGTGCTTTGGAAGGAGAGGGAGGAGCTGCTGCGGGACGGACTACCGGAAAGGAGCTCCTGGAGGGAAAAAAAAAGGGATAGGGAATCAGATTTGCTTTGTTTTATCCTTTACATCTATTGATGACATTATTTAAACAGTTTTAGTCTGGATTTATACAGATAAGGGTGCAGTCACACGAGGGCCACTCGCTCTGTGCCCCTGCTCCCCTGTCCCGTTACCCCCAACATGTACCACCCTGAGCCCAAAACCTCTTTCCTACCAAAAAAAACCCAAAAACCCAACCTCATCAATAACCACTAATATCTGGCTTTCCTATTTGGTGAGACTGGGTGTAAATGGCAGCCACTGCCAGGTCACTATACCAGATTTTATCAGCTCCAGCTCCGGTGATGGCTACATCTAGGCTGACAAATTTGCAACCCTTTACAGTAATGAAGGCTGACATAACGGCCATCAAGCCACAACATCTGCCATCTCCTCCGTGTCTGCTCAAGCAGCGCTCGAGCATCACTGAGTCTGGAAAGCTTTAAAGAAAATCAGGAGATCACACCTAGAAGGGTAATGCTACCGCTAACGTCCACGCTGCCTTCCAGTACTCTAACAGCACCAACATGACCACTTCGCGTGGGTAACCATGCTTGTGCGCGTGCATGACTAGCTGTACCGTGTTCAAGCACACCTCTGAAGTGTTCAAGCACTGCACAGCCGCGCTCACACTAGCCCCACCCAGTAATCTGGATTATTAGGGGTGAAATGTGCTTAGGCACGGTACGATTGCAGAGTGGGAGCGCCCTAAGAGGGGGTCTACATGTTCTCACCTCAGAGGAGGTAACAAAGGAGGTGTCATTCAGGAAGCTGCTTTTGGACAAGGAGCTCTTATTGGTGCTCAGGGGGTCTAAGAAAAAGAGAGGCACAAGCAGAGTGTGAAAACTAAAAGCTAAGCACCGAGCGTTATCATATTACTGACTTCAAACGGTCTAAATGATCAGTCGTTACATCTGTTTCTGTTTGTGGAGGAGTGTATTCGATTTTCACCGAGGGCTGGCACAATGCTGTGTTTTTTCGTTTACGTTGCAGCTCTTTAACTGAATGTCCCCTCAACGAGCAAATACCTAAACTCTAAAGACAGAGTGAGGACAGAGGTACAAAGACCCCAGCGGACAGCCCCACCGAGGCAGATACGATGTGACCAAGAGCGAGGGTGTCTGCAGACGGACCAGGATGCTAGGTGACGGAATAAAGACTTAAAAGTGAGACCTTGGATGGGCGACAGAAAGTTGATCTGGGCTGAAGTGTGCACAGAGCCCTGGCCGGACAGACTGTGTGGAGGAAAGGGTACGGCTAGCTCGGTGTTGAGCAGCTGAAGCCGCTCCTTCTTAGCCGTCAGGCCGAGGATCTGATCCTGGAGGCGCTGGTTCTCCTGCTGCAGGGAGTGAAGCGACTGCAGGATCTCCACAACTACAAGAGGCGGATAGGACAGAAAATAAGGTGTCAGCAGACCAGCAGAAGGACAAACTGGTCGTTTTAGCGTCATGTGATCGACACGGGATATGAAAAAAACTCCCCATCTGGCTTATTCTGCAAAAAAGAAGTATACAATCTGGGGAATTCGACTACAGATCTGCAGGTCAAACATCTGCATCAGCTTAAAGGATATCAAACAGCATTAGGAGACTATGGTTTTGATGGCTTAAAGTCTAACAGTTCCTGCAGTTTGCGAAAGACTGATTCTAAACCAGGTTAGGGTCTCGTGCAGCCTCACAGCTGGTTTCAATTCTTCTGACTGATCGGGCTCCTGCTCGCCTTGACTTTGGGCTGAGTTTTAAAAAAACTACATCTGCGATCTCAATCACTCCTTATTTGTTTTACTGGACGTTGTATGTTTTGTACTGAGCAAATGACTTTTGGATAGAAAAAGTAAAGAGACTGAAATGTACGATGGGCATAAATACATGTGTTAAAAACGACAAAAGGGGAAAAGCTTTAAACCCCTGCAGTTCTTTTTTTGGGCTGGAGTTTCACGTAAACACTACATACGCTTACACGTGAAAAGTAGCACCATATGTAGCCATGTTCGGGGTTTAAAAAAAAAAAAAAACAAACCCTACATCTTCCTGCATATGCTGCAAAATATACGCATTAGCGTTTGAGTTCTTTAGGCATTCGTATTTTACAGTAAAATCAATCTAATTACAATCATTTGAGCCCATTTTCTAGGTGTGTTTTTCCACTTTTATTGAACAGTCTGGCCATTTCTGTGAAATGGTAAACTCGTGCACATCACATACACCGATGACTGTCACTCACTGTTGATGCCCATCTCCCCGTTGCCGTGTTTCTCCAGGAGCAGCTCGATGTGAGAGCTGACAGGAGGGACGTTCTCGGGACGGTTTCGGACTCCTGGGCCCAGCCCGTCTCTCTGGTCAAACAGGAGAGGCAGACAGCTCATGGGAGACCTGGGGGGGTGGGGGGAAACAAGACAAATCAATTCAGATTCTGGGGACCCTGGAGGAGGGACGGGTATCAATAGATGGATGCGTGGCGGGCGACAGAAGAAATGGAGACGCAGGTAGCTGTGATGAAAGGGACTCTCCCTCGGCGAGTTCCCCTGACAGGGGAAGCGACAGTCATCCAGATCTGGCTCTGAGTAAAGAAACAGACAATGATGAAGTCCTACGTCCTGCATATTTTAGGGGGCTTTACAGATTGGTGGATCGTCCCCGTACCTGGCAGTGAGGTCTGGGCTTGGTTAAGTATTGGTGCCAGCGTCGGTGCAGAGGAGAGACAGCTGGCAAAAGGCTGAGCGGAGGTCAGGCTGTAGGCAGTGCTGGAACCTGGATGAACCTGTGAGAGCACCAAAGTACATTTTTCCCTCCAGGAACAAACCAAAACAAAACCCACAGTTGTATTTGATGGTGGCTACCTGTGTGTTTGAGACAGAGCTGACCGATGGCAGCGACAGAGAGGACACATGAGACTGGAGGAGCCCTGAGGATAGAGAGGTGCTACACATCCCTCCTCCTCCCAGGGTACTGCAGACACCCCCACCCAGTGTGAGTGGGTCCTTGAGGCTGGAGTAGATACCTGAGGGACCAGAATTGTGGCAAAATATATGAATCTTTTTTGGTTTTTCCGGCGTTTTAGGATAAAACCCCCATCTGCGCCTAATCCTGGAGCCAGCAATAATATTTCCCCTAGAGGTAATTTGCCTTTCTGGATATTTATTTACCTGGATGGCAGCAGTTACACTAACACTGGATCATTATTTAGGATCTCTTGGATCAACAAGCTCTGGTGAAGATGTGACAAATTGAAAAGCTGAGGTGTAACGGAAAAATTCACACTTCAGAGAAACGCTAAAAAGTGAACAGAGCAACGTTCACACCGATAATGATTTCTGCTTCTATTTCTGGTTGTCTTTCTCTCTGCCTTACTCAGGAAGCGTGTGGTTGACGCCGCGTACTCACCGGAGCTGAGCAGCGGGTTTCCACGACCTGTGGAAAAACTGCCAGTGGAGGAGGAAAACGGGGAGGAGGAGGAAGAAGAAAAAAGAAGAGATGGTGGTGAGAGGAAGTGTGGAGGAGAAGCTGGGGTGGGGAATGGAACTTGAGTAAAGTGAAGAGGTTAAGGTGGGAGGAGGCGGGGGAGGAGGAGCGAGGAGGAGGAGGGGGAGGAAGAGGTGCGGTGTGGTGGTGGTGGTGGTGATGCTCCTCTTCCCTCCGCTCCGCGGTTCTTGCTGCCTCGCGGGCGTCCGGGCCCGTGGCTGCTCTTCTTGCTGCCGCGATGGCGCCGTTCTCGGGGAAGCGTTGGCGGCATGGCCTTGTCCTCCAGGCCGGCCTCCTCCAGGATGGGCGGCGTGCTCAGCTGAGAGGATTTAGAAAGGGACTTGGAGAACTTGTAGTCCCCAGAGGAGATCTTCCTGATTTTGCCACCGCTGCTGTTCAGACTGGAAGAAGAAGTGATGCGCATGATGGAGCCGAAGTTGGAGATGGTGACCTTGTTCTCAAAGGGGCCCGAGTTTGCCTCCGACTTGTCGTGACTCTGCGATCCAGACAGAGGTCCGTCAGACAGGCGTCAACGCCGGCGGCTTATGGTATTTACCGCCCTCCTCCACCTCGTCCTCCTCATCCTCCTCCTCTTTGTCCGCCTCCTCCTTCTCATCCTCCTCCTCCTCCTCTTCTTGCACCGCCGGCCTCTTGCGGCGCTCCTTGCGCTCCTCGCCGCCGTGGTCGTTGTCGCCTCCTTCGTGGTCATGCTCGAGGCGAGAGGATGAGGAGAACTGATGAAAATCCTGAGAGGAAGTCAGGGAGCTACCTGCAAGAGAAACCAGAAGTCAGAGTAGGAGAACCTCTCTGACGAACACGCGCCGGCTCCTTGTCCATGACTCGGTACCCGTGTTGAAGGGACTCGAAGAGCAGGACGAAGACGAGCTTTTCCCCGTGCTTCCTGTCTTCTTGCTGCGATGGCTGTGACTGTGTGAGCTCAGCTTCTTGGACTTGCCCTCGCTGTCTTTCATACTGTGGTGACTGCAGGACACCTGCATGGGAGGAAAAAAAGAAAAAAAAAAAACAGTTTTTAAACATAGTAAAGAATGAAATATTCCTGAAAGGCATAAAAGGACAAAAAAAAATCTGTTTCAAAACAAACTATTTATAGCTGTGGCAAAAGACTCAGAGATGTAATTATAGAAGAGGCCAGATGGATGAAAGTGGCTTTCCAAAAATGGAGACGCCACTATTGTTTTATTGAAAATGCTGGCAGCCACTGCCAGAGGACATCTTCAAAACTGTCACATGCTCGGGTATTTCATACCTTATCGATGATGCTGGTGGTCACCGAAGAGGCAAGGCTGTCAGAAGACTTCTTGTGGCGCTCTTTTTGACGACTCTTGTCCTTATGACTCTAAATAGACATTTGAAATACTCATGAGGACATTAGAAAGAAAAGAATAGGATAATAACATAAGATCTGATAGCAAGATCTTGTAGCTCAACAACAGTTTTCAAAGAAAACCTTTAAATAGTACAGAAATAAACACAAAAAAGGGCTGTTTCCAACCATATTACCCTAAAAGCACCTGTGCATCTAAACATGAAGCAGCAGGTAAGGCTCTACATGTTGACAAACCTGCTTACCTTCCTCTGTTTGTGGTGGTGGTGTTTGTCCTGCGGGGGAGAGCTGGAGCGTCCTGTGGAGTGACTGAATGCGCTACTCGCGTTTTCGGCGGAGCGCAGCTTCTTCTGCTGTCGAAAGGGGAAAAAAAAACACCACTAAACACAGAAACGGGTCCCAAACTAAACACTTTAAATACAGATTTCTGGAACCCAACCAGGAAAGTGCTGTCCTGCTTACCATTTTGTTGTAGTGATGTTTGCAGTAGCCGCAGTATTTCACGTTGTCAGCTCCCGGGCCTTCCTCCTCGCACAGGAGACCCGCCATCTGAGCACTGAAGGCGAAGGTCACAGGGTCAGGTTACAGAAACAACTGGACACACCTGGCCGTGGCCCGGATCCTCTGAGCTCGCTTTCATCCTCACAGACGGGATCGAATGTCTCGTCTCTGCGCACAAATCTGCGCCGAATCCCCAGCTTACTTTTCAGCTGACAGATGCCGCGTCGTAAAACGAATGGGAACGAAGCGCGCGACAAAAACAGAAGACTGTAAAACAATACAGCGTGAAGGATTTGCCTTCGTCTTACAAAATTTACGCCGTAATTTGATGTCATGAGATTCAAAATGTGCATTAAAACATTGCATCTACGTATCTTCGGGATTTTTTATTCTCTTGCCATCCATTCCTGTAAACTGACAGTGAATTCCAACTCTGAAATTGCATTTTTTGGAGCATTTTTTTCAGGAACGCACAGGAGGAACGCTTACCAGGTGACATGGAAGCACTGTCGGCAGCCTTGCCTGTTGCAGGTCATACAGGCTCCACACGAAGCCTTGCTCTCCCTTCCATGGTCCTCACAAATGTAACAGGTCTGGAGAAGCAGCAAATACAAACGGGAGATGAAAGAACAGATAGCACAATCGACGTTTACAGTCATTTCTCATTTCGGGGAAAACGTAGGCAGCAGACGTTTTACTTTTCAAGGAGACTTTTGGTCTCTCTGTGCCCCATCTTTTTTCAAAGCCAAACTGAAGGTGTTTTTTGAAGAGCTGAATAATACAGTCACACAGCAGATTCGTGTCATGCAACATCATTTGCAATGGAAATTATTAGTTTGAGAGCTCAAGGCTGGATTCTCGCCTCCTTTGTGTGGGCCGCGTCCTTCTTTTTTCACTAATAAGCAAATGAGCACACAAAATACATGTAAGTTTGCATAGAAGCAGAGAGACAGGAGACGCACGCGCTCACAAAGCTTTTGTACATTTTCCCCAGCTCCTTTTCCCCCGGTGAGCATGACTGACCGCTGAGAGGGGGGCAGAAGGGGCCTAGCAACAGGTGCGGGACAAAAAAACAGCAGGCTCTTTACCCTTTTCACTTCAGCCCTCTGTTTCACCCCCTTTCCCCTCCCTACGTTGCTGTCATCCTGCACTCCTAACATCTGTCTCGCTTTTCAACTTCCCTCAAATGACACTCACCAAAGGCACAACCGCCCGGCAAGAGCGCAAAAACTCGCCGTTTTTGTTCTGATGCTGTCCAAGAATGTGGAGGGCAGAATCCGGACGAAGGGCTCCGACAGGAGGAAATCTGCATGCAATTTAGCCCAGCTAACAGCTAACAGTCATGTGAAACCAGGCACCCAAACACATGTGGACTTGCAGGCATGCAACACAGCCAGCACGCCTGAAGTCTCCCCTGGTCCCTGTGAAGGGATCTGCCGTGCTGCTCAAACCCACTCACAAACATCTGGGATGTGCTGAGGAGAGAGACCTTTAACACAGCTAAAAACGACTGGATTCTAGGAAAAGCACCAGCGCTGGTGAATAAAAGTGAAAAAAAAAACAGATATTAGAACATGTTATTGACAAATAATACCGATACTTCAGGGCCTGATTAAAAACTGATTATTCATCTGTTTTTTGGGTCAGATTAAGCGTCTCAACATAAAGTTTTGATTTTCGATCACATGAACCAGCCGAGTAAAAATGCTGTCAATACTTTTTTTTCCCCATTTTGTTTTCCTTGACCCTGCCTCGCCTGCTTCAGCTGGAAATCTCCCACGTATTTTTTTCAAAAGAACTCAAATGGACAACGTCCGGAGTGGGTGTGACCTCGCCGCGTCCACTTCTGGGTTTTGTCATTTTGTGGAGGTGGAAAAACGCGACAATTAAAAAGAAAAATGGATTTTCCTGTAAAGACTTCAATTCCCACGTGCCTGGAAGCCGCGCCGCCTTCACGGTTTGTTCTAGTCGGCAGAGAATTTCCTGTGTTTTTATCACGGTTGGAACGTCGACGCTTGAGAAAAAAGTGGCAACATCTCCGTTCTACAACTCAAATGTTTGGGACTACAACTTTAAAAACTGCTGACAGAAATATTGCTCAGCGACGTATTTACGACTCCTGATACTCCAGCAACAAATCCTACCGGCAGTGTCATAACTTATCTCAGTATT
>CAAE01014786.1:1278389-1329553 GCA_000180735.1 Tetraodon nigroviridis
TAAAACTGTGGGCTGCACCTTCTTCTATGGCACTGTAGACAACAGCGCCCTCCTCAGGATGTTTAGAGAATAACAACTTATGGCGTTTCACCGTTCAACGACCCAAAACACACCCGGGATGAAGCAGCCGCAGCAGCAGATGCTGATGTATTCCAACTAAATACCCTTTCCCAATAACTGTACTTACTTTGGGTTGCCACAGTGTAAAAGTAGAGTAATAAAGCAAATGGAAATGTGATTCCGTTCCACCTGCTGTGATATTTCATGATTCATGTAGATTTTTTTCCCAAACTGTTTGTGGTTTTGTGAAGGTTACTGTAGTTTGAAATGTCTACTCTCCTCTGTTAAAGCCACTGTCTGCATTCAGTCAGCAGATGTCACCAGAAGCCATTAAACGTTGCCTTTAACCACAAGTCAAGCCACACAATTTGTGCCTTTAATGGCCGAACAAACCTTTAAACTGGATATAGAACTTCAGACAAAAGCACATAGAGTTCAGGGGGACCACAGCCTTCCAAACGCTAGCTCCATAGTTCCCTACACGTTAAAATTCAGAGGTGATATACTTGGAACCCTCCTCGCCTTTAAACCAGTGTCTGTCATTACCACCAGCCTGACCCTGACGGGAAAAAGGGGCGATGCTTTTCTTCATAAACGCAGTTTCTCTTCAGACATAAAGAGAAAAAGGAACTGGTGCCGATGGAGAGGATAGATAGTTAGCAGCTAAATCAGGCCAACACCCTGTTCTCCCCTGAAGGCAGCAAGGCATGACCAGGTCTTTTCACACACACACACACTGCTTGACAGACTGATATACACAAGTAAGACCCTAACCCAACTTTCTCCGGCAGAGGAATACTTTGCTAAAGAAGAAGCTGATCATTGGAGGATCTTTCAAAATAAATTGAGGTCTAAAAAAAGAAAGAAAGAAAAAAATATCCCGAAACTTCCACATTTGGTTGTTTGACTAATTTCCAATACTACCCATGTGACAGAATTCTTTGTTTCATGATGTGCATTTAGAGGAAGCCATAAGTTCTGGACCAAACTAGCCCAGCTGTATCTTTGTTAGGTGGTATTCCACCTCCACCTCCTCATTAGTTCACACGACTGCAAAAAACACTTCATTTCTAAGTGAGCAAAAAATTGTGAAATAAGGTCCTTTGAAGCAGTGAAATGCACGTCTGTCAAAACCACATACTAAAAAGAGACGTGACCTCCTAGACGACAGGTTTTTTTTGTCATCGGGTCTTGAAGAGAGTTTCACACAAGATAAAATGACGGCGGTAGGAGGACACCAAGACAGACACGACCCACTCAGTTTGTCTCTTTTTGAGCTTAACACATGACAGATATTACAAGGAAAGGCTACAACAGGAATTAGTAGGTACAAATGTTGCAGAATGTATCTAAAAAACACTTTAGGGACCATCTTTGCAGATAATTACAGTGTTTAGGCTTTATAGGAACAGTGTGAGTATGTACTTATTCTACTAGCAAACTGAGGACAATTTAGGGACATGTTGACTGGTCCTCACAACTTTAAAAGACAATTTGAGGTTTTGGACTTGGAGTTTAAGGTTGAGGATAGAACCGGGTTTAGATTAGATGGATGGTTAGGCTTAGGATAGGGAACTGGGTAATGTATTATGTCTGTTAAAGTCTTCACAAAGATAGAAGTACAAGCATGTGTGTGTGTGTGTGTGGGGGGGGAATGGGAGCTACTTCAGTTCCAGGCAGTGCTCTCCACGTGCTATGTGGGAAGAAAACTCATAACGGTCTCGACTGCGGTGGCCACACATGTTGCACTCGAGTGGGTCGCGGAAACCGTGGCAACCCATGTGGATGGTGAACATGACATAGTCCAGGAAAATGACTCGGCAGTGGCCGCAGGGGTACACCGCTCCGGGCAAAGCTCCAGCTTCCCCGTCGGCCCGCACCGACCGGAGGGCTTCCAGCGGAGACAAAGGCATGGGCTGGCCGTGCGGATGAGGAAGGCCGTTGTGGTGGCTCAGCCCACCCAGCAGGTGTCCTAAGCTGTACATGATAGGCTTGGACATCTGGGAGCCATCGGAATGGAACGACTCCATGCTGAAGGGTTGTTGGTTGGCCCCGGGGAGGCCGAGGCCTGGTATGACCATTTTGTGGCCGTTGGTGAGGCCCAAGGGGCTGGGGTTGTTGCGATCTAACGGGAGGGTGTAAGGCCGGTTCAGGGAAGCGGGTTCACCGTCCAGCCCCGCGTGCATGTGCTGCTGGTGGCCGTCGGCATCCGGAGAGCCTGGCAGATGTTCCTTGACGTCACTTCTTTGGTTCAGCTCCCTGCTACAGCTCAGGTCCAGGCAGACCCCGTTATCACCTGGAGCGGCCACAGCGGGAGAGAGTCGTCAACGCTCGGGGAGACTTCAGATCGTTCAACAGGCGCGCGCAAACGCCGCACAACGACACGCACCACAGCACACACCACTTACCTGGAACGGCGCAGGTCGGCTGATACAATATTTGGTAAATCATCTAAAATTTGTCCTCAAAAATATCATCCATCCATCCATCCATCCATTTACAGGTTTTATTTGCCTTTCCAGACCTCAAGGTGCTGATGTACACATACACCCAACTGTGTGTGTGTGTGTGTGTGTGTATGTATAGACTTACGTGTGTACAGCTCTCTGTACGCGTACATATACACATTTATGACAGAAGCCATGAGAAGATGGAGGAAGATGAAGCTACGAGGAAACAAAGGCCTTTGAATGCAGCTGCAGCACAAAAGTGGAGACACAGACGCGCCTGCTCACGTTTCTCACCTCCTGCCTGCTCTCTCTCTCTCTCTCTCTCTCTCTCTCTCTCTCTCTCTGTGGTTGCAAGCATTATCTTTTCTTTCCCCTTGTGGTTGTCATATTGAAAGATCTACATTTGTAAACCCAATGGAGAGATGCAAGAAGGTGTTTTTTTTTTTTGCCAATACACAATCCTTGTATGAGCAGCCTCAGGCTTGATTGTAAAACTTCAAGCTAGTGTGAGCCAGAACTAACCCTCAAAAAAAAAAAAAAAAAAAAAAATAGCGTGCAAGCCTCACACAAGCAGCCTGTTATTGAAAATGTTTTGATCATTCTGCACACGGGTAATTTATCCCGGGCTAAATAAACCAAACAGAAAAACAAGACCTAAATAGAAGTTTCAGGTTGTAACCATGCGTGGTTGCTAATACCCGCCCGTAACTTAATCCTTGCAGAAAATCGAGGACATAGGAGACCACTCTCAGGTCTGCGTAGCTGCTCTAAACTGAACTTCTCTTTGCCATAAGCTGAAGCCCCACAAATACAGACAAGCAAACATGTAGCTTAGACAGACGCCTCAAAAAAAGGGATTTAAAGAGTAAATATAGAACAAAAAGCACACATAAGGCATGTTTTCAACAGGCAGGAGCAGGTTACAGGTAGGAAAATAAGCAAACTATGAACTTATCCTAAATTCACCTGCCTTTTAAACTTTTATCGCCCTAATATCAACTTCAAATGGGTAAAACATTACAACAACGGATTCCTATTTCAGAATACTGTAAAGTGATGACTATTGCTGCGTTAAAACTCTTCTTTTGGATGTGCAGCATCTCTTACCAGTGAACTTCTGTGGCACCGAGTTCTTGCGTTTGGCCACGTTGCTGGCGAGCCTGTCGAGCAGAAGGGCGCGCTCGGTGCCCATCGGAGCCCTGGAGGTGTGACTCTCACCTGCTTTACCCCAGAAAAAACGTCAGTCAGCGTGGGCCGTGCACGCCTTTAAGCTTGTCAAGAGAAGAAATCAGTCCTGAAATGAAGTATACCGGTGCTCTTTTGATCTGACTTCCTGATCTGACTGTTTTCTTCTTTTTTTTTTAAAAACATCGCTAATATAGGAGAAGAGACCACAGGATGAGGATGTACTTCCTCACCACTGAGGCTCTCTCGGGCACAAAAGTTACGACATCTCGGTGACCACAGAAGTGGAGCATTGCCTCGCTGTTGCAAAAGTTGCGTCCTTTGGAAGACTCATCTATAAAGTAGATGGTGAGTGTTTGTGCAGCAACTACAAACAGGCTAATACAGACACAGGAAGAGGTCTTTTTTTCCCCCCACCGTGTTGGGTTATGGCGCCCAAAGTAACAAGCCTAAGGTGGTTTGACGGATGAGAACAGATGAGGCTCACCTCTTTCAGAGTGACTTTTGGTCTGAATGTACACGTGGCACCTCTCCCGGTGCTCTTCCAGGGAGCTGCGCTGCTTGTAGCTGCGACTGCAGTGGTTGCACTTGTAGGGCTTCTCTACTGCAAGCAGGAGATTCAGTGATTCACCAACGAACCAGATGACAACATCTACTCGCTACGATTTTCAGAAGTGGTTCTGGCGACGCCAAGTGCAGGTAAAACGCATGAACGCTGACACGCTGCATGTGTCACCCTGAAAGTGCACGGCAGGGGTGTTACTGGAAAAACTACGGAGGCGCCTCATGTCGTCACAAAGGAATGGAAGCCAGTTATGAAGCGTTAAGATGTGAACGGTTTTCAAGTGTGAGACGGATTGGTACCGGAATGGGTGCGCATGTGGCCGCTTAGGGCGTCACGCCGACGGCAGGCATAGCTGCACATGGGGCATTTGAAAGGCTTCTCTCCGGTGTGCAGTTTGATGTGGCGAAGCAGGTTTCCCTTCTGGGTGAAGGACGCTCCGCACTGATTGCAGTGAAATGGCCTCTCACCTGAGACGAGGAGAAGAAAAGAAGTTTTTGTCACCGCTTGTGCTTAAAAAGGCAAAAACTGGGCTCAAAAGGGGTGGAGGATAATGGATCGGCCTCTGTTTTTGCAGTAAATTGGAGACAACAAAGGAGAGGAGTGGTACACAAGCAAGCATTCTAATAAAATAAATTTGTTTTCTTCACGAAACAGTTCAAAGGACGCCGATTTCAATTAAATGGGAGCGAAACGCATTTTAATGAACCCGCTGCGAAGTACTGAAACCTTGTTTTTACAACAGCTGTAAGTGTTGAAAGTGCAAAACCAAGTGCTGCACTTGTAAGTAGGACAAGTGCCATCGCCTCCTATACTTTTGTACGAATTGTTCCTAACACGTTGACAGCGTCCGCGCAGCGTTATCGCCTCCTGGTAACGGCACGATGGTGTGTTTTTCTTGCAACACTCCCGTTTGAGGTCAGGCCTTTTTTTCGGGGCTGTGTTCCTGTACTCACCCGTGTGGCTGCGCTTGTGCACCAGCAGCACGTTGATGCTGACGCAGCTCAGGCCACAGATGTCACAGTTGAGCTTGCCTGTCGCCTGAACGCGCGAGGGAACGCCTCGAGTCCCGTCGGCGCCCGCCGCTGCAGCCATGTGGGCTTCTGGCAGGGCTGCGCCGTCGTACTGCGAGTAGTCCACCAGCGAGAGGTCTTGGGGCTCGTTCCCAGCATCTCCGCCATCGTCCCCGTCCCCGTTACGCCCGTCCTCCTCATCTCCTGTCCTCTGATCGTCGAAGCCTTCCTCCATTCCATCCTCGCTTCCCTCCACTTCCTCTTTGAGGACCAGCTCATCTTCTCTTCTCTCAGCTTTTGGGTGATGCACAATGTCCTCGCTGTCCTCTGCCTCGGTTTTTATGGCACCTGTTGAAGGCGCGGAGAGAAAAAAAGGTGATATTTTAGCCAAAAACACAAGGACTTGAAGTCAATTTAATATCACCAGCAGTTGTTTTCACACAGAAAAAAAAAGGGGGTAAAAACTGTGCAGGGTAACACCAAATTCTAGCTTTTCAATGTCTGTTCTTACATTTTGTTTTTAAAAACCAGTTTATATAAGTGGCTCCTAGTTCATGAGGAACCCGTGTCAACGTCAATGTGGCTGCGAGGCCGATAATAGTGAGTCCTAACTTTATTAAGAAAGTTTTTTTATCGTGTACTTGGTTAAAAATAGAGGAGAGATTTTAAAGATAATGTGAACCTAAAGAAAACTCAACAACGTAATGTAATATTTTCTGATCTGCTCCTCAGTTGGTTATGAAACTTCACCCCCTCTTGTCAGGGTTCAGATCTATTCTATTATATATTAGACATATTTCGATCTGCCTGGAGAGCCCAGGACGCGAAGAGGAGCGCTGGACACGCCGGCACTGGCTGCCGTTCGGCGCTGAAGAGCAAGTTGGACAAGCGGAGGATTGTGGAGCAATGCAAAATAGCGAAGGATGAAGAGGAACAAGTTACACATCGCTGGCAAGCAGCTGGAGAGCTGCCCCAGAAGCTTCACCATGACACCAAAACGAAAGCTTTGCTTTTTAAAAACTAAACTAGCGTACGTCTAAGGTTGACCAAAGGTGATACTTAAAAAAAGTGGAATCACCATACAGGAAGGAAGAGCAACAATGGATTAGCACGCTAACTTCAGTAGCTACCTTTTGAGAGAAAAAAAGCACAGCGGCATCACTTCTCTTTTTCTTTTCTTCTAGAAAACGCAAGATACTCTGCTGTTGTAACCTCACTTCTCCATTTAATATTTAGTTGATGGTTTGATATTTTTACTCCACAGTGTGCATCTCCACAGGTCGGGTAGCTTAATTTGGGCCACTGCCTTCAGAAGATGTGCGCGTGAGATAAGGGGAAGGCATTTCCTCCTAATACTTAGAAAATAGAACCAGGACAGAAGAGAGATTAAGCAAAGTGCTACATAAGGACATTTTTTTTTAACTGCATTTGAGGATGTGACTACGTTCAAAATTCCAAATCCAACTTGAATTTGCGACAGTTCTCAGCTGCTGACATGGTGTCAAGGTTCCAGGCTGCAGAACCTCTCACCTACCATTCTGTAGATGTCAGCTAGAGCTAGGGTGTCGGTTCCATCCAGAAACCACAGTGTGGTCTTGGTTGTGACTGGTGATGCCTTCAAAAGCAGTGCCCTGTGTTGTGAAAGGTGCTCAGACACTGCTATATGGAAACTTTGCATACGCGCAGAGCCCGAGATGCCTGATATAGAGTCCAGGGTACCAGAGCAGCGAACCGCAAGCTGCACGTCAGCTGCAGAGCGACGCATTAGGAAGAACATTTTCTGGGGCAGATGGGTGGCAGTCAAAAATAAACCGAGGAGCTCTCAGAAAAACACTCGGGTTCTAATGATAAATGCAAATTTTGGAACCAAACTTGGACACTTGTGTCAAACCTGTGTGTCTTTTTTTTTTTTTTTGTTAGTGCAACTTGCACACACACACACACACAGCAAATGGATCTGTGGAAAATCAACAGTAAAAAAAAAAAATCCATCATGCGTGAGAAAGTGTGTGTGTATACACATCAATCCATATCACCTTCTTCATACTGCATTCCGTCCTCGCAGAGGGAATCGTCCTTCGTTTCTTCTTCCCCCCGTGGTTTCACATCTGCATCGTCAGTGTACATTTCTTAGAAAAAAAGAAAGAAAAGTGACACATGGCCTGTGTTTACAATGTTTACAGTAATTAAAGGAAGCAAACCGTAACCTGGATCTGTGTTACACACACAGTAATTCAATATCTGCCACTAAACTTACCATCCATGTGCCCCCTTTAAGATACCTTCAAATCTCCTCAGTTCACAACATCTTTAAGTTCTTAATACCCAAGTTAGCTTACAGAAAGCCAGAGAGCTTTTTTGTGTTTTTTTTGACAGTAGAGTTCTGTTTAGCCGTTCCGTTGTGGCGAGAGAAGCGTTCTAAATGCACTCTGCCAGCAAACCACACTCGCACTTTTAATCATCAGTCGTTTCAGACAAACTGGGAGACGTTTCTGGAGGTAAATATATCGTTAATCGCCACTTCCGCGTGTCTCATTTTCTGCCACCAGGTCGCTTACGCTCACACACTCACCTATCCCGTTCTCCACCGGGGTTGGGAACTCCTGACTTTTGCCCGTGTCCATCGTGAAAAGCCTCTGCGGAAAAAGCGAGAGGAAATTTTTGGTGAATTCCAACTTCCAACAGGTGTCACACACACACGTTCCACTTCAGGAGAACTGACACCGAGACAAAAGAATCACATCGGTCATGTTTCTGGGCCTTTGGAGCCTTTTGTGCTCAGAATCTGTGAAGAAGGGAAGCAACACTTGCGTCTGACTGTTCCTGTTGGTTGGACAGCAGAAAAAGAAGTGTAGTGGGGGTTAAAATCCCATGGTTGATTGCTCGAGCCTGCCACTGCATTTAGCCTCATGAGAAAGAGTCGATGTTCTCTGCATTTCCTGTCATTTCTCGGCACTGGAGCAAGTGTTAAAATGTGCTCGGGGTGCCGTTACCAACCGCTTTTTAAAAAGAAAAAAAAACAGCTCTTACTTAGAAATGGTCAAGAAAATGACACGCAAAGCAGTTTTTCCCAGGAGAAAGTTTTCACTATCATCCCCAAATTGTGATGAATCAAGCTCAAGTGGAGCCAAAAACTGAAAACTGCACATTCACATGGCAACTTTTGCATCTCCAAAAACACACTCAGAGAGAGAATCTGACATGGTACAAACTGACATGGCTCAAAGCGAGAAGTGCATCTCTGCAAGGTACTATTGCACAAGTTTGTAAAGGTTTAAACTGGAGGAGAAATACGAGCTGAAAGAAGATGAGCCGTTTTACCTGCTCTTTGCTCAGCAGCCGCAGGACAACTGATTTGACAGCAGAAGATTCCACGCCCGCCAATGGACTTTTTTGAATATGGAATACACGCAATTCACTGTGGTCTCCGTGGCCCAGAGACCCTTAAAGGAACAGGAACTCATTTTCACAAGGTGGAGCAACCAAGGTCAAACTCTGCGGTGACAGAGTTTAAAGTTTCCATATCATGACTGACAGGTTTTTTGTTTTTGTTTTTTTAAAGATAAAGTGTTTAAGAGTGCGTTTATTACTAGTCCTAGACATGAAATGACGACACAGACGAATAAGATTGAAAAAGGACTGAAAACGATCGCTTCTATTTACATTTTGGGGTTATTGCGCCATCTTGTGGCTAAAATTGTGGCACTACACTAAATTGGTGACGATTATTTTATAGTCGTTCTAGGAAGACAATTGTTTGCTTTTTTTACATCTCTCTCCCCAAAAATATCCAGTTAGCATATTTATTGTCATTTGAACTACTTTCTTAGAATGATTCGTGTAACTAAAATGGCAATAAGGAAAAAATGTGCTGTTTATTTACTTCAGTTGTTACTTTACTTTACTTACTGTAAAGTATTGAGGGGAAACACAGCGTAAACTGTGTTCTTTACTGTGGAAGTAAAAAAAGGACCGCTCGCACACATGAATTTGCATGAATATTGCGTCGTCTTCTTCATCATTTCTCTTTAAAACTATAGAGAAATGCAATCTTCAGTTGAACATGAGCTCTTTTAGTCTTCCACTTATTTGAACAACGTTAACAAATCCCACTTGTGTCTGAAATGTGCACAATAGGGCCACTGAGAGAGGGGGAGGAAGACAGAGTCACACACCTCATAAATGGCACTTAATGAAGCTGCTGGCATTTTGTGGGCTCCGGGAACAGTGTGACTTACCGAAACACAACATTATCACCATCATTTACCTCATTAAAGCCCTTCACCTGAAATAGAGCAGATGTGGTATCTTAGCAACAAAAAGACTGACTGAATAACATTGAAACGAATCACTTCAAATGGTCTGAAATATTTTCCGAGCCGGGATGGATGAGAGTGAGGAATTTGGGGGGCCGTGCCGAATAAGACCAGATTTTCAGCTCCCACCTGAGTGGAACATGGTCTCATAAGGCTTCCCTGCTGCCCGAGGTCTGCCTATGGCAACTAGCAACCGGCTACAAAATAAAGCCAGGAGTAAGCACACTCACAAAGGCATTACAATCCATGCTGGGTTTCCATGGCAAGATGGAAGCGAAGGAACACAGGGGGAAAAAAAAAAAAAGAGATGCGGAGCAGTAAAAGCCACGGTTGGGTCGGACGAAATGTCAGGCGAACGGGCACAGAAAGACAGGTTTAAACAAGGAGTTTTCTTATCGCACAGGAAAAAGAGCTCATCAAAGTGTGGTTAAACTTATTCGCTGACCTCACGGCGAAGGTTTGGGAGCGGTGGGGGCAGGGCAGCACTTACCAGAACTGTCCATTTGGTGCCTACAGCTGCCCACTCTGGTTAATAGCCAAAGAAAGGAGAAGAGAAGGAGCTCAACAAATTAAAGCGTGGGGGCGTGGGGTGTGTGTGTGTGTGTGTGTGTGTGTGTGTGTGTGGAGGGGCAGCAGGGCTGAGTGCAGAGTGGACCGACCCCGAGAGGGCTAAAGATCACACACAGGGTTGTTTTGTTGTTTGAACTCTGGTTGGATCACAGTGAGCGTGTACTGCACCGACTTGCACGTTTGACCGGTTCGACCTTGGTTGAAGTGGAACAAAAGTGCCGTTTGTGTTTTTCAGGAGCCCCAAATGTTTCGCGTATCAGTGAAAACCCACGTAGATTTCGGTGATTGTGAAGTTAGAAAAATAACACCCGGAGAGAAGTGTGAGAAAGGGTATGTGAACAACCGGAGGGCTAATTCAGCTCTTTTTTTAAATTCTTTCAGGACTGAGATGACCATTGAGTGAGATTGTACATAAGCTTGTGTGTGAGCGAGAGAGAGAGACTCACACACACACACACACTCACACACACACACACACACAGAGGGATAGAGAGTCAGCCTGGCTTTTCTCCGCTGTGCCTTTCAGCTCCTCTCTCACTGTAGAAAGAGGCGTGCCCACCGACGAGTATAAAGTCCAAGGAGAGCCACTCGCGTTGAGCCTTTTTCAAGAGCGAGTCCTTTGCTCTGCGATCCAGCCAGAGGAGGAAGCTGCAGCCCTTTTATGCAGCCGTTGCGTTTTGATGACCTGCGTTGCATTCGGATTCTTACACACCATTTTTTTTTTTTTCCTTCCCTTCCACGTTGGTGCTGAGGGCGGACATACCTATGGACTCAAAAAGAGCCTGAAAAAAAACCAAAACAAAACCCAAAAAACGTACCTGGTCATAGTGGTGGATATCCGGCGCGGCAGCTGTTATGTTATGCTTTAACATAACAGAAACTAGTCCTTGTTATCAGCACATTTGCCAGGAGACCAGCAGATCACAAGCCAGCTCCAATTACTGTGCTGTGAAATTGAATCAGAGGAGCAGAGGAGCCGTACAGCAGAGGCTTTGTGCCCCTACAATTGAAACACAAACCAACTGAAAATATCAAAGAAATCTCGGACAAAGCCGGCCTCTCAAACCTCCCCTATTGTTCGAAAATCCACCGGTGGAGGACAAAGTCATCAAAAGCTGCACAACAGGCAGTGGAGGGGATTCGGAGATCGCGCGCCGGGCTCCGGGATTGTGTGCAGGTGTCGGGGCCATGATTCGTGGAAGCGCCGTGGCCTTAGCGTCGTCCTGCTGGGGCTTCTGGGCATTCAGCGCCCTGTCGCTGGCGGCGCTGTGCTTGTCAGACCAGGCCATCCGCTGTCCGGTTTGCTCCGAGGAGAGGCTGGCGAGGTGCCGTCTGCCCGAAGGATGCGAGGAGACGGTGCGGGAGCCTGGATGCGGCTGCTGCCCCACCTGCGCTCTGGCTAAAGGGGCTCACTGCGGCGTCTACTCGCCCAGATGTGGCACGGGCCTCCGCTGTTATCCACCGCGAGGTGTGGAGAGGCCACTGCACTCACTGATGCACGGCCAGGGGGTGTGCACTGATGAGAGGGAGGTGGAAGAGAACTCAGGTGAGACAGACGAGTCCAAATATTAGCGAAAACCAAACACGTTGACTTGATTCCGTCAAGCGGGAGACTTTGATTTGTACACTGTAAATCTGGGCAGCGTCTCCACTCACTAGGCCTTGACACGGTCCGGGCGGCCTCGCGGGTGTGTTTTATAAGCTAATCTCACTCAGGCCGGACCCCCAACCCCTCTCCCGCACAAATATAAGCGCGTTCCTCTACGATACGCCGACTTCAGGCGGGAGAGCGCCACACGGCGTCGGAGGAGGGATGGGAGCAAGTGCATGCGCGCTGTACGTCTTTGTGGACCGCTCTGGCGGCCGCCTGCACGTGTCGGGCAGTTTCTCTGCTTTCGGTTGATGCACATGGTCCCAATTAAAATCGGTTTCCACGGCAACACTTGACGGTGCAGTTATCCGATCGCATGTTAAACCGGGACCCTAAAGTGCATCGTGTTGGCACCGGGAATGGGAGAGTGTGTAATGGAAGGAGGTTATAAAAGCGAGTGTATGAAGGGACTGTAATGGGGTATGGGGCTATTAGAGCTCTTTGCAATCAGTAATTCACTTGGTGCCGTTTCATAGATGCCCCATCCCTCCTCCTCCTCCACGGAGGAGGCAAAAAAAAAATAACCCTGCCACCACGGATGTCCAGCTCTTCCTCGGCTGTTGACGTCTCTATCCTCCTCTGCTCTGTTCTTGCATTCCTCTCGCCTCGACGAAGAAATCTGTTCCCACTTTGACTCTGCGGGACGTCTCACGCTGATGTCTTATCTGCACGGTCCGCGTCGCTGCCCGACGTCCCGCTCTAACCCCTCTCTCTCTCTCTCTCTACATCTCCCTCTCGCTCTCCCTCTTGGCTCCCATCAAAAGGGAAAGTCTCAATTTTCCATTGTGCTCCGTGGCTCTTGACAATTTTTAATTTCTTCCAGATTACTCTGTGAACATTTTTTTAACACAAAAACGTCCCACTAAATCCTCCATTATGAGCCTAAGTCTGATAGGACTCCCGGTATCTCCATTATTGCAGCATCTGTTTTCCCTGACTTTTGGGCCTGTGCTGGACCCCTATTCTTTGCCTCTCCCTTTCAACACACACGCACACACATACACACACACACACACACGCACGCACACACGCAGGCACACATCTTTAACAAGCCTTTGAGGGCAATCGTCCTCTGTGTCCAGCTCCTTCATGAGAATGAGCTCATCGGCACTCTTCTTGCCAGAGCTGAAATGGGAGCCTTCTGCTCTTGGTGCAGGGCCAGCATAGGTTCGATGACACGTAGCATGACTAAATAAAATCAGAGAGGAGCTCTAGCCCTCCAACGGGTTCCTCCGATTTAACTCTTTTCGACGCGCTCGGGCGATCCTGAGGTCTTTTCGTTCGGGCGGGGCCGCGGCCGATGGAACGTTTTGAAAAGTTTTGTTTTTTTTCGGCGCTGTAATCTGAGCGGCGAGTTCTGTTTGGCTCCGCACGCATCGGAATCTGTCATAACAAAGCGAGGAAGCTCGGCCCAATAAAATCCGCTGTAAATCAATTCTTCTGGGCAGCAGCTCAGATATGCGGAGCGAAAATGTTTGGTTCGAACCAGCAGCTGAGGAGACGACCAAACCCGCGACGGGGCCTCACAGGCTCGCCGTTGACGATTTCCTTCTGCCATGCGTGCATCTTCTGCACACAGGCCTGACAACAGTCACAACAATAAACCCATAAAAGCGAAATTTAAGCTCTCGACAGCTTGGTATCTAAACAGTGCAAGAGGCGCAGCTTAAGTGTTGAGGAGGGAGCAAATGAGGGTCGCCGGTCTCAAATATTCACCGCAGCCGTCATAAAAATTTAATTGCAACTCCTCCGCGAGCCGCCACAAAAACAGAACAAGAACCACTTAAAGCACTCGACACCAGGAGGCTTTTTGGGAACAAATAAATACATTCGTGCACGCTTCATCCTCTCCTCTTGCTCTGTGCACTAGCAGGCCGACACTGAGGAAAATTTCACAGCTGTTTTTAGCGTTTCTGCCTTGTGTGTAACTTCTAATCGAGCTTCAAAGATTTCCCCTGACCGAAGGCCTTTAATAACAAAGGGATCCATATGTCCGATACACAATCTTGTCATTGCAGGCAGGAATGTTGCAGATTGCATAAACAAAGCTGTTGCTTTAAGCGTCCTACGGCCGCGGCACACACGTCTTTTATGAGAGCGGCAAGCTAACCCAGATTTCTCTCTTTTTTTCTCCTCTCCATCTGAAAGTTGGAAATTGTTTTTCTTTTTCTTTTTTTGTTTTAATGTGGATTGATGTTTCAGTGCTCTGCAAGGATTTCCCAAATCTCTTTGAACAGGTGTCTGTTATTGGTGTCTATTTGCTTTCTTTGGATTGTGCTGGACATTTATACAGCTGGGTCTCTCATGCAGGAGTCAGTGCGATTAGCTAATTGCTGTTCTCGGTAAGACCAGTACTCCCACCACCAGCTAGTCCCGAAGTTAGGAAAGACATAAACACAAATGAGGCCTAATTTTAGAAATGCAAATAATTAACCGTGACCGAGATGAAAGAATGAATGTCACTGCAAATTTGGCGTTATCGTAAATGTTTGGTCTTCTTCTCTGACTGGAAATGATGTAATTATGCCCAGTTTACAGCAATTACTTTTGGAAAAACAAGCTGGAATCTTTCAAACTTTTTTTTTTTTTTTGTAGTTAAAATTCAAATTTTAAAACATCTATGGTCATTGTCAGTTTCAGTTTTGGTCTAATGTCATTTACCTGTAGTCAAAGTTTGATCAATATTACCATTTAAAAGTGTATAAATCATGGTTTGTGCATCAACATTCATCTTATTACAGAAAGGAGACTGGTTGTCTGTGTTTCAGACTGAACCTTCTTGTGAATTTGATTTCAAAAGCTAATAGTTGGTGTCTAAATCAAAAGAAAGCACGGGGAGAAATGGCGACTTCCTCCTCCGCCAAAAACAAAGTTAACCAAGGGAATATAATACCTCTGACCCACTTCTAAATCCCTCTGTCAGGCTGCATGAAAGGACAAACCGGTGCGAGGAGCATGTATATCGCATGAGGTCTGCTGTTGTGGTAGCGCTGGCTGATGAGAAACGCTCATGAGCAACAAAGCTAAAAATACGAGCAGCCAAAAGATCCTAGCAACACAACTCTCTTTGGGCTTAAAAAAAACTCCCATGTTCTCCTTTTGATTTAAATTACCAACCTAAACGACAATCTTGTCCTCAAAAATGCCTAAATTCATAATCACTGCCGTACAGTCGCACAGGCAACAGGTGAAAGATGACAAAAGCAGATAAATAAGGAGAGAGAGAGATATGTGCCCACTTGTGGCAGCCCAAATACCCTCCAATAACCTCCATCTGGCATGACCTGATGTTGTTGTGGGAGGGTGGGTGTGGGGGGTGTATTTCCTGAGGAAGCAGCTGGCTGCCTGCAGGGTTGCAGAAGTATTAGAGGGATGCAAACGTGAATGTGGCGAATGCCGTCAACCAGTGGCAAAACAAAGCAGTAGCGTTTTGCCACCTCAGGGAACACGGCTTGGTCGTAGCACAGCGGTCGGTTACCCCTAGAGGAGGAACAGCCTGAGGTTAAGCTAATCCTTTTTAGCCTTGCTAACGTCATAGCTACTGTTCCAAACCCAACTGCCTGTTGCTAGCCTGTAAAACTACTTGGCTGGCAGGTGGTGGAAGCCACCCCAGCTGCTTCTCCTCAGACCCAGTGAAGTCCACCATTTCTGGGTGAGGTTGACAGTGGTTTCCAGAGCATCTTTTACAAAGTGATGCAGGTTTTTAAAGCGGTACAGTCTGTGGGACGGAAAGCCACGGGGTTTCTGGCCTACGTGCAGATTCTCTGACTTGTTTGGTGATGTAGGCTGACGACATTCCTTGCAAGTGCGTGTTGAAACACGTTGTTTTTGAACTGTGGTGAACCTCGCCCCGTCCTTGCTTGTGAACGCCCAAGCCTCTCAGGGATGCTCCCTTTAATTGCAACACTCAGCTGTATTCAGTTGACCTGCTCACCTGTGGAATGTTCCAAACAGGTGCTTACTGAGCATTCCTCAACTTTTCTGGCCTTATATTGCAGGTTAGGCGCTGCAGGCATCGAATTCACTGAGCAAGCTTACCCTAATACGCTTAAATCAACTTTGAACATTGCCTTCAATTCTGCTCAAAGCCCTCGAATGGAAACTCCATATGACGTGCTGTAAATTCTGTGTCAAAGGTCCAAATGCTTCATCTTGTTTTAAAATTTGTGGAACTAAAGCGCTGTTTCTTGTTTTACAGCGACGGACAGGCAGGATGAGATCATCCCCGAACACCCCAACAACAGCAATATCCGGTGTAGCCAGCAGGATAAACGCTGCATACAGAAGACCCTTGCACGACACCTCTCTAAATCCACGAATCAAAGGAGCAACAGCGGCAGGGAAGAGACCAAGGCAGTGCTGGTAAGAGGAAAAAAACATATATCCCAGAAAAAGAACCAACAGGGGTAATCCCCTCCGCCTTGCAGGCGACTTATGTTTTCATTTGTAGATTTCAAAGCCACACGTGCAACGTTCAGGTTGTAAATGGTGAAAGAAATATGTATTATACAGCCTGTAAATTTAAACTGTGCTCTTGCAAAATTAGGTGCAGGTGTACGTTGACACCAACATGCAATTTGCTCCTTTGGCAGCCATACAAACATAACATCCACTGTAACCAGTAACATGCACAGATACCAGTCTTAATACACTATTGACCACAGAAATGTATTATTCAGCAGCCGAGAACAAAGAAGATCTTCTCAGATCCCTTTCCCTAATTAATCTTTTGTGGTGGATGTGGTTTTTTATTATTTTGAAGAGGATCTTGAATGAACAGTGGTATGTGATGTGTAACCCAATGCATCCTGACCTGATCTGTTTGGGCTCCTACAGGCTCCATGTCGCGCCGAACTCCAGAGAGCGTTGGACCGACTGGCCTCAAACACCCGCACACACGACGACCTCTTCACGATCCCCATACCCAACTGCGACAAGAACGGGGACTTCCACATTAAACAGGTCTGCGGTTTAACGCTCCATAACACATTGACTTTTACCTGACCGCTATTTGGCCGCGTTAGCCGCCAACAAATAAGTAAAAGTTAAAAGACCGGGAGACCTCCGTCTGCTGGAAGCAGAAACTTTCCACTTCTAACCGAACGGAGACCGCTGAGAAGTAGTGGAAACATATCTGCCTTGTTAAAACATATTTTTCCTGTTTCTGTTCCTATCCCGAAGCCCTGGGTGGTTGGTCTAACACTAGGAACAGTCGACTCAGTAGCACCAGTTTCTTAAGGTGGTTATCTACATGTTATTACACACCGAAGATGAACACTTATGGTGAGAGTGGAAGTCTTATTCCGCAAAGCGACTCCTTTGACCGGTGGTATGTGGCCTGCCTTTCTCTGAACCGTTGGAACCAAAATCACTTCATCGCTGTGATGGACGCAATTAGCTCTTGAACGCACCCACCTGTTATTTGGCTTAAAGAAGTTTGCCAGTTATGCAGATAAGTGGGGGAGATACACAAAAGCCCAGATAAGAGGGCACGTACGATCAAATCAGCAGACACAGAGGCAGTAAAAGAAGGGGAGCTCTGTGTTGGAGCCAACTGTCAATAGTCTGAGCTTTGTGGATTGTGTAACGTGGTTAATGTATCTCCTTCGGCTCAGACTCCCAGGCTTTGGTTTACTCTTTAACTCAAAGTGCCCCGTGATAAAAACCTGTTGGATAGTTGAACGCAGGTCATCAGGAACAACTGGGAATCATTTCATGGTGGACTTGTTCTGAGATTATTAACTGGCCTTTGGGGCTGTTAAATTTCAAAAAACAGTCAGAAATGCAGTAAAGCACACCTTAAATTTTTTAAACATGAATTCCTAAAAGTTCAAAGGATCTCAAAGGATTTCCAATAAAACAAAAAAACAAAAAAACATCAAATTACTGGAAATACTTCCCAATGCTTTCTCAGCCAGCATTAGGTGCCAACTGGGTGTAGCCTGAGAGGCTGTTTCTGAACACGTTACTCAAACACGGCTCCTTCTTCCCAGCGCGACCATCGGCTCCAGAGAAGACGTAAACAGACCAAAGAACGAGCAAATAATGGGAGTAGCATGACCCAGAACAAATAAATGACTCAGAAATACCTTCCCTTTGAAGGAATTTCAAGCATTCGGATCGATTTGCAAAGCTCAACGGGCATCACCTTTACCGACAGATGTCGCAATCGGTGTACGCCTAGAGTAGTTCCGGCCGCTAGCATGTCCTCATGCAGTGGTGAAAATCCCTTATTCTATTTTGTGGTGTGACATTATACATGCAATCCCCCCTCTCTTGCTCAACAGCTCCAGTCGCCATATAACAATAAAATCCAGAAAGCAGGAAAAATGTCTTCTCCAAATAAATGCTTAGGCTGCAGGTGTTATGAATCATCCGCGCTGTCGTGCCAGTTTAAATCATCCCATTCTGATTTGCGCTGCTTCTAAAATCACTGGTTGAGCACCAGTGTTTTCCACAGCTCCTGAGCCATCGCTAATCAGCGCGGTATCCACAAGTTTGGGGTTTTTTCCCCCCTTTTTTTAAACATCTAATGTAAATGTTGCGTGGATGATGGCCGTCCTCCTCGGCGTCATGTTTATGGAACAACAGAGATCGGCACTGAAAACAAACCCAGCGCTGCCAAAACATCCCCAAACAAACTGGGAAAATGTTGAATACTTTCATTTTTTCCACTGCATTTTTACGTGTTTTTACCTCCAGCTTCTAATTTCTGTTGATCCCAACACACCGACAGCACAGAGACCCTGGACGTGAGTCCTCCTGGGCTGGGCACGTTCGGCCCGTGTCCTCCCACGGTCCAGGTAGGCTTTGGTGGATTAGGGTGGGTGAACTTCCAGAGGCCTAGGAATCAGTTCATTGGTGCCATTGCAACATTTCCTTTTATGGCCTGGAACGTGGGCTGTGCAGCCTGAAAGCACTTTAAATTCCATCACCGGAGGACAGAGAGATGGAGAGTCTGGTGTCCGGCCTGCTCTTTACTAGACCTGTTCTACAGAGTTATCATTCTAGACGTGCTTCTGAAGCGACAGGTGACTTTTAGAGACTTTCTCACGCGACATTGCCTCTGTTGCCATAGAAACACTAATTATCTCTCCAATGCTGGGGGGGGGCTCAATTAGCCACTCTGGCTCTGCTTCACCTCTTAGCACATAAGAAGAAACATCCCAGTTCAACCGTGTGTTTTTTACCACAGTGCCATCCCGCGCGCGACGGCCAACGAGGGAAATGCTGGTGTGTGGATCAGAAGACCGGCATGAGGCTGCCGGGTCCGCTGGAGCCGCGAGGGGACCTGGACTGTCACCAGTTAACAAGCCCAGCCCTGAGGGACTGAGCCAGGAGGAGAGGCAGGGAGACACCAGACCAGCTGAACTCTACCGGTGCTTCTTTGTGGAACCGCATGAGGAGAGGACTTTGCCCTCGGGGGGGATTTGCTCCTCACGGGGAAAACACCTGAACCGGTGTCACAACAGCAACACCACGGTTCGAGGAAGTTCTTTTAGCTAGTTTGTTTCCGCCTGTGAGGGGATGGGAGGTCTTTGGAGCACTTCTTTGTGTATGTCAAGTTAACACTCTTTTCAGATGCTTCGATGTAACAGACAGAAAAAGCCTTTTCCTGTGTAGTCTTTGTTATAGAGCAGAGGGGGACATTTTTCTTTAGCCTATCTTCAGTATTGTATTCTTTCTAAAAAAAAAAAAAAAAAAAAAGAAAAAAGGAAAAATAGCCTCAAACCGCGTAGATAATCAGACCTTAAACACCGTACTTTGAGTTTTTGTTTCTTGTTGCATGGAGCACTAGGTGGAATTTACCATGAAGGTTTAGACAAATAAATAGTATGAGTTTTTTTTTCCCCACAATGTGTTCAATTACCCATAACTGTGGTTCGTATTCCTCAACACACAAGTTCACTAACACGGTTGCATTAAAAGCAACAGGACGGATGAGGTGCTCACGCAAATGACAGGGGGCTACAGGTAAAAATGAGCCGAAGTGATTCTAAAAGGAATTAGCTTGTGCTGGTAACACTGGCGTCCCCACAACTACAGGAAACCTGCAGGAAATTTGCCCGATGTGGAAATATTGGCTCATTTTGCTTCAGTTGGGAGCAGGTCGCGGCTCATTTTCCACCCAGATTTAGGGGTCAGATACTGGAGTTAATTAAAAAAAAAAAAAAAAACTCATGACATCCTGATACAAGGATGTTCCACATCTGGAAAAAAAAAAAAAATCAACACAAACTTATTTTTAAAAGGAATCACGCCTCATTAGTTCCAAGTTTAAAGAGGAAAGCAAATCGACCGAGAGGGATTAGGATGCTTGCTAACATCAGTAGCTTGTTTGTAGTCACGGATGTAAACCCGTAGCGTCACTGTTAGAAAGAGCCGGTGTTTAAGAGTCTATTATCAACTCTAGAACCCAAATCATATCTTCTTATTATTCTCTCAAAACAGTTTTGTTTTTTTTTTTGCATTTCTTGGCTAATTACACGAGTTTTGTTGGAAACGAGCAGTTCCAGCTTTGATTCTATCATTAACGACATAAACATGTTTAAACCGTAGACGCTGCTGTGTGCTGCTTGGTTTTCTCTCTGTGTTTTAGCGAACTGTCGGTGCTTCTCTGGAGAAAATCCTGTTTGATTTCACCTCGTGCTGGGCGGGGCTAGGTGTGTGTGAATGTGCAGAAAAGGAACCGGAGCCGGGGCCGACCCAGGGCCCCGAGGATCCTGTGTACTCACACCTGAGGCCAAATAAAAGCTCAGATTCCACTTCTTTAACGGCCGAGCGCATCGTTAATGTTTGCTGGACGACTGTGGGCCTGTTGTTGCCATGGTGATATCTGGCATCGCAACTGTGGAGAAAAACTGATATTAAAAACCAGGCAAAAAACAAAATTATAGATAAATGAAATATTACGTCACACAAAAACAATGAAATAATTAAAAATGTAATTAAAATGAACATATATTTGACGGGTGGAACCTTTAAAATTGATTCATCGGCCTCTTTCAGGTCCTCTTAATTCCACTACCTGAGTCCATTTTGGGGAGAGCCCCGGGCTTCTGGACCAGCTGTGCAGCTTTACAGGCTTCCCTCTCCTGCAGCTGTGGCCCCGGGGCCTGTGTACAGTAGCCCGTGACCTTCGCCCCCACCTCCAGAAGCGCTCCCACGCAGGTGTCGGATGCCAAACAAAGGATCCGGAGCCGCCGGGCTCCTGTGGAATCTTTCCCTCCGGCCACACCTGCGTGATGACAGTGATTGTTTTGAATGGCAGAAGATGAGGCGTCGCACCTGCGGAGGCCACAACAATGGCGTCTGGAAGCGTGTTAGTACAGACTACAGGTCAAGCGGAAATAAAAATGAGCTCACCAGCGTGCAGTTCAAACAGAAAAGTAACAATCAACACAGTCAATTAACAAATCCCAAACAAGGGCTATTCAGGGTGAATGGACAGAGATGGGGGCGAAATCCTGCAGGCTTTAGGCTGCTGTCTCTGGGGAACTCACTATTACAACTACCGACCTGGACAGCTCTCAAAGAATGCGGACAAGAATGCAAGGTATTTCGGTTCTCCAAACAACAGGCTAAAATTCGATTTCTCTAAGGCTCAGCAGCCAGTGGACCGATCTTAATGCAACTTACGGAACAACGGTGACATAATGGAGTTTTACTTGTCATTTTTGTGGCCTAGGGTTGCAAAAGAAGCGTGGACATAAAGATGTGGAGCATCTGCAGTGGCAGTATCCATCGCTGCTCTGTCGAGCACTTGCGGTAACAGTGTTATGTGTACCAGGTGGTACCATGTTTGTGGGAAAATCTTTCTCTTTTCTTTTTTTTTTAAAAGCGCATCTTGTTCTAATTAAAGCGCATCTTTACTCTAAACTGAATAAAAGAGCATTTTGCTGTCACAGCAGCTGCAGATGGCAGCAAGCTGCATCGGCAGAGGCAAGAAACAGCTGTAAGAAGGAGAGGGTGGGGGTGCAATTCTGGAAGATTCTGCAGAAATCTTACCAGTGGACCCCATTTCATTCGTTTATTGTTGAGACTATTACTCTATGCTAGGTGATTAGCCTCCAACTCGAATAAAAGCTTTTCGGGTGAGTTTCCTGGCTGTTACTATAAATACCTACATGTCGCAGTCAGGATTTATTAGAATATCAGTACCTCTAGACGTTTGCTCTCACTTTATGTTGCATGTTGCTGTTTGAACCATCACATATTCCTTATTTCGATTAGCTTTGTCGGCTAAGTAACTAGCTAGCTGTCCTTCCATATCGCCATGAGCAAAGCTAATCCAGCTGCATTACTATGCTGTAATTACAGCACAATTAACGGCAACAATACGTACTTTGGAAGACGCCCTATTTATATCTAGAGTCATTTTTAGACAAGCCATCATCGCTGTGAAGTGGAATATTGACACAATCCTGTCAACCATAGCTTGCTAAAGTTAGCCTCCAACCCCCCATTCAGCTTGGTTATTGATTCGGAGAAGTAGCACCAAAGGCTAGCCGTGAAAAGCGGATGTTTGACGTACAATCATGGCGTTAAAATAATCATTCATTCTGTATATTTACCTCGACATGAGTAAACTTAAAGATAGGAGGGGATTAAATGATAATAAATGTTTAGAATTTTTGCCAGTTTCAAGAAAACGTCTATGCTAGCTTGAAGATCGCTAAAGAGCGTTAGCGACATGTCTTTGTTTAACGCGATGAATGAAGCATCCATTCACACTGTTCAGCGACTAAATACGATATAAATATGTGTTATTCCAGAAGCTAAAGAACACAACTGATTGATATCCTGTAACCAGAGCTGCAACGATGTCAAGTAAGAAAATAAAACGGATTCTTTAGACGTTTGTAGATGCTGTAGTAACAACGCTCATTTTCGTATTTGCTACTTTTAAAAGTGACTTGTTAATCGTGTGCTTTTTACTGCAATGGCAGCTAATAAGGCTTTGTTCTTAATGTTCTCTGGCAACAGAGAGACCCTCCTATGCCCCTCCACCTGCCCCTGCCCCGACCACTGTGAGTACCAGAGGAAAACACACCAACTCCATGGCACAAATAGGCATTAAACAGATCAGCTTTTTATTGTAAAACCTTAGACTCATCATCTGCACAGACTGACTGACTGATTATACACAAATCATTGCCTCGGCATGGATGCAAGTTAGTTCCACATTTCCCCAGCGTCTCCCCCCTCTCCGTCTTTTCCTCTGTCTTTAAAAGTGTCTCGCTTTATTTATGTCTCTTGTGTCCATCAGCAAATCCCCAACACAGCTGGGTTTGTGGGATACAACCCGTACAGCCACCTCGCCTACAACAACTACCGGCTGGGAGGGAGCCAGAGCACCAACAGCCGGGCAACGGTACGAACATTCCCACGGACGGAACCGGGTGATGGAGAACAGGTGACCCCGTCCTCGAGGGCCTCGTTCCAGCCAGCTCTCACCAGGGAAGGTGGGATCTCGGGTGAAAGCCTTGTCTGGCTGGTGCGCAGCCCTGGGGGACTGGATTTGGACACCTTAACACGCCACGGAAACAAAAAAAAAAAGGATTTTTGATCGTGTTGTTTCAAAAACGGTTCTGTTGAAAATGTAAATACGCTGAAGGTAAGCCAACCCTGAAGGTAACTGTTTTCACCCTCTAATAGAATTCTTCAGGAATCAATATCCCAAAGCCCCCCAAGCCACCCGATAAGCCCCTGATGCCGTATATGAGATACAGTCGGAAGGTAAGTGCACCCTTTTCCTTCTTTAGACTTTGCATCATGCCGTGCTCTGTTGGAGGACAGGGGTGCCTTGCTTTTAGGTCTACTGTCCGCTCTCAGTACGTCCATAGGTTGTGTTTCGAGTCACCCTTTTACCGAGGTAGGTGCGAAGCCAGATCCCGCCAGGGGTTTAGGTAGGACTGTCCTCACCTCACAGCGGGATTCATCCGCTTAAAGCACACGGCCTCCTCTGGTTTGTGACCTCTCTGCAAAGAGATAACCGCCTAAAGCCCCTCCAACCCAACCCAACCCCACACCCATGTCTGGTTCTCATCACCAGGTTTGGGATCAAGTAAAAGCCTCCAATCCCGATCTGAAGCTTTGGGAAATTGGGAAGATAATCGGTGGCATGTGGAGGGACCTCACTGATGATGAGAAACAGGATTATTTGAATGACTACGAAGCAGAGAAGGTTGGTTGTTTTGCAAGGGGGGGTTTCTGCTGGGTGATGAGTAGATGTGTCTCCGAGTTTGTGGGTCCCTCCAGTCATCATTCCTCCCTCCCCGACAGCCCCGGGTCGACCTCTCCCCCCCTTATCCCGCCATAGCTGCACTAAAGAAGGGTCCACATGTTGTGTCCGCCTGCCTTCTCTGTTTCGCCGTCATCCCTGTCGTCTTCTCCGCCGTAGATTGAGTATAACGAGAGCATGAAGGCCTATCACAACTCGCCGGCCTACCTAGCCTACGTCAACGCCAAAAGCCGGGCCGAGGCAGCTCTGGAGGAGGAGAGCCGCCAGAGGCAGTCCAGACTAGACAAGGGCGAGCCCTACATGAGCATTCAGCCGGCGGAGGATCCAGATGGTAAGGCCACTCGGCTAAACGCTTTGTCTTCCGAGACTCAGAGCCCGGCGACAGGGCTGTAATTACCGCAGCGCAGCCGCCGTCTTCCTCCGCCTCAACAGGCAGTCCGCGGCTCTCGGTAATACCGCCTTCGCAAAAGGCCGGCGTCAGCTATTTCAGGCCCGAAAGAGCAAAAAAGGGAGGAAAATTAGTCTCCGTTGAGCCCAGATGTTTACATTTTGTGTGTATCCCCGGCACTTGGTCGCAGCATAATTGCAGAATTTACATTCTTGCCTGTGTTTTCGAGGCTGACGTAAGGCGACATTCGGGCTCCACCCACCTCGGGTTAATGATGTTTGTCTGGGGCCTGGCGGGGTTACAGCACGAGATAATGACGCACAGCCAAACTGCCGATACCATCTATGTCGAACCCTCTGCTCTCTGTGTTTTGGACGCGCTCACGTCGGGTGACTGAGCCGCCGTCTGCCGTCGCTCTCTCACGTGTCTTCAGATTACGACGACGGGTTTTCCATCAAGCACTCGGCCGCGGCCCGCTTCCAGCGCAACCACCGGCTGATCAGCGAGATCCTCAGCGAGAGCGTGGTCCCCGACGTGCGCTCGGTGGTTACCACCGCTCGCATGCAGGTCCTCAAACGCCAGGTCCAGTCTTTGATGGTGCACCAGGTAGGATGGAGCGGAAACGGCGACCGTCGCGGCCTTTTACCAGACACCGTCCACACGGCGGCTTTTTGCCCGTGTGTGTGTGTGTTACAGAGAAAGCTGGAGGCGGAGCTACTTCAGCTGGAAGACCGCCACCAGGACAAGAAAAGGAAATTTATTGAAGCCACAGAGTCGTTCACAAACGAGCTGAAAAGGGTATGCGCTGCTTGGCACCGGCTGCAGCCGTTGCTCGTTCGCACGCAAGCTTCATGTTTCAGTGCAGTGAGCAGCCACTCTGCCTCTGCCTTACAGCAACCAGCTGCAGCTGATTCCGTCCACATGTTCTGGCAATCTGAGCAGTCTCCATTTGCTATTTGTATCCACAATAATACCTGTTGCAACAAGCTGGAGGCAACGCTCTTTGCTCTCAACAGGGGGCGCCGTTCGCCCTTAGTGAAAATCCCCCAGCACAGGTTGCATTGATCCTTTCTGTGTTCCCAAGCTCTGCTGCATGAAGGTGGAAGTGGACATGGAGAAAATATCCTCAGAGATAGCGGCGGCGGAGGAGGCGGCCCGCAAACGCATGGCGGAAAGGGAAAAGGACGCCGGGGACAGAAGCGCGAGGGAGGCCCCCACGTGCGTTTTGGCAGAGGAGGAGAAGCACGTTTGTGCAACACATGGCGGCAAGTCGCAGCAAACTCCTCTCAGTGACAGTAACAGCAAGCAATGCGAAACCACCGAATCCAACAGCGCCGACATGGCGGGTGAGCTTAGAGTCGGGCAGCTGCTTTCCTGTTTTGTCCAAGTGACCTTTGACCTTCGGGTTTCGTTTCGTTCAGGAAAGCTGAAGTCCTCGGAGGAGATGGAAGCTCGTCCTGGAAGTGAGGAGGGGGCGTCCGAGGACAAGGAGAGCGTCCCAGAGGGCGTCCTGGAGGAGGGGACCAGCGACAGCAACACGGGCTCGGAGACCACCTCGGCGCAGACGGAGGACACGCCCGCCAACGAGGCCCCCGAGGGGCCCTGCAAAGGAAGAGCGGCCCACTGAGACCAGGAACTAGCTGCAGGGGCCTCGGAAAAAAACCATCCGTCCAAAACACCTACCGCACAGAACCATCTCAGTATTCAGCAGCTGGTGTGAAGCGTTTAGACAGGCTCTGATGTGAAAAACAGACGAGCTAAAAACAGAAAAAAGGAAGACTAGGGAAAAAAAAAGGAAGCTGATGAAGCAAAGGTCGACGGTGGATGTTGTCGTGCGCCACAATGACCCCCGGGATCGAGAGAAGTCTGTACCCTCCGATGAAGGAGCCTCTCCAGGCCAGCTGAAGCCGATTTGATGCATATCTCCAGCAGAACATCTGGCAGCGTCCACCGCATCCACACACGCAGGCGCTCGGCGTTCTATTTACCATTGCTCTTTGTACGGTAGTGTTGTAGCTTTTATTGTTTTGCATGTTGCAATCTGGTTCGAACCGATGGGACGCGTGGAGTGGAGCTGGTCGACCACCTCCTGAGCAGCGGAACCGTTGTTTACTCTCTGTATCAGTATTACAGTGACAGTATTGTCTCAGGACTTCCTGGTCTTTAGCAGTAGGTATTTTTGTTATTTATTCAAACTGCAGTATTTTTACTATACTCGTGTATTTGGTGGTCCTGAAGCCGGCCCAGTAAATCCGAGGCTCTACAGTGTTTTCACGTCGGCAAGCTGTCAAAAAGCATTAGAGCATTTGTGTTTCGATTCGTATTTCTAACAGTTGGGAAAAAAAAGTTCAAATATACTGTAATTGTGCACACGGTGTAACAAAGTTTGTCTAAAAATGGATTTTCATCTTGTGAAACAGCTCCAGAAGCAGTCTGTACATGCAGTGTTGGAATCCATTTTGTTTTTAATATTTATACCAATAAAATGTTTTCTACCCTGACTTATTCTCAGTGTTGCGTGAATGACATTAATCAATTAAAAAAAAGGACAAATGGAGGCATTTGAAGTATTACAGAAATTCCATTCAATGTTCAGTCTTTTTAAGTGTTATTTTGCACAAATTTGAGGGAAGTGACTAAGAACAAGGAAACTTTGGGTTTCCTGTTTGAGTGCAGAACTAGTTACTCCATTGCTTCTAAAAACATTCAATAAAGTACTTGGATACAGATAAAAGCTTCATATTTTCTCAGACTCTTCTGTGTTTTCGTTCAGGAGACTCCGTAAATGGACTCGTGGCTTCATAAGGTTCCACGTGTTGATGATCAGTGAAGTGCAGCCGCCATCAGAAGGGTGTTTTTGCTCTGCTGTGATCTGTACCCTACTGCAGAAGAACCACGTTTTTTTTTTCTTTCTTTTTTGTGCAGAGTGGTTATCAATACCTCAGTGAAAGCTAGGAAACCACAACCGCAAGTACACCTGCTCAGCTCACGAGTGTGCACCCGTGCGGCTGCAGATGGCGTCCAGTGCTCGCCGCCGTCCCCTGGTACCACGAGTACACCCTTGGCACTTGGGGCCACAAGTTGAAAACTTGTGCAAGACACACACACACACACACACTCACACTAATGGGATAAACACCACTCTGGCCGGACGCGACAGGGACACACTTTAGCTGCAAGTACAACCATTGGAGGCTGACATTTGTCCCACGTGGTGCTGATTGTAGTTTCATACTTTTTTTTTTCTTTTCCCTTCAATTGAAAAAGGGAAACCCACAAAGTTGAGCCTTCAGATGTGCTAGGTGCTAAGTTTCACCTGCAGCATGGCACGCACCTTCGACATGACTCCTTCCAGCGGTGAGTGTTTCACAGTATTTTCAGTTTGTGCAAATTAGCCAAACGCAGATTAATTTACAGCGTGATGCATAAACCAAAACAAAAAAAAGGAAATATTGGTATGTTGTGGTCTGTAGATTATGATTGGAGTTAAAAACTTGATTCATATTTGTAGCGTCTGCGTGATCGCCGCTTAGAATCCTTCTTTCTGTGAAAGTGAACTTATTCTGGGTCTCTCCACGTTTGCTTCGCAGCTCTTCTGTCGGTGGTGCTGCTCTGGCTGCTGAACTTCAAGGTAAATACAGGAAAGAAGTGCTGCTACTCACAGCTTTATTTTTAGTGTGATGTTAGCTCTGTGTGCGTGCGGGGTGGTGTGTGTGTGTGTGTGTGTGTGTGTGTGTGTGTGTGTGGGGGGGGGGGTGCTTTGGGTACAGCAGATCAAGGTGTGACTGTTCTTAACTGGGTTTTTCACAGTCCTGCTCCTCTGATCTCAATGAGACCACAACCATCGCGAACTACACAAACTACAGTCTAGTCGATTACGACTACACTGCGGATTACAGCACCTTTCCCACCGTCTGCGTCAAAGAATTAAACCGCCAGTTCCGCCGCTGGTTCATGCCCACCTTTTACTCGGTCATCTTCTTCCTGGGGTTGGCCGGGAACCTGCTGGTCATCCTCACCTTCTTCTACTTCAAGAGACTCAAGACCATGACGGACGTGTACCTGCTCAACCTGTCCTTCGCCGACCTGCTCTTCGCTCTCTCGCTGCCGTTTTGGGCGGCCAACACCATGACGAAGTGGGTGCTGGGCGAGGAGATGTGCATAGCCATGTACACCGTCTACAAGGTCAGCTTTTACAGCAGCATGTTTCTTCTCTGCTGCATCAGCGTGGACCGCTACTTTGCCATCTCCAAGGCCACCTCCGCGTACCGCTACCGCTCTCAAACCATGTTCCTCAGCAAGGTGTCGTCTGCCGTGGTGTGGGTGGCGGCGCTCATCTTCTCGATGCCGGAGATGAGGTACACCAGCGTCAACAACAACACGTGCACGCCTTACACCGGCAGCAAAGACCAGCTGCGCGTCATCATCCAGGTGGGCCAGATCGTCCTGGCCTTCGCCCTCCCGCTCGTAATCATGAGCATCTGCTACAGCAGCATCATCAAAACCCTCTGTCAAGCTCAGAACTTTGAGCGCAACAAGGCCATCAAGGTCATCCTGGCCGTGGTCGCCGTTTTCCTGGTCAGCCAGGTTCCCTACAACCTGGTTCTGTTTTGGAGCACGCTGGTGACGGCAAAGGGAGGAACCACCAGCTGCAGCTACGACAACAACCTGCTGTACGCCACCGACGTCACCCAGTGCCTGGCCTTCTTCAGGTGCTGCCTCAACCCCATCGTCTACGCCTTCATCGGGGTCAAGTTTCGCAACGACCTGCTGAAGCTGCTGAAGGACTGGGGCTGCATGAGCCACGAGAGCTTCTTCAAGTACACCAGCAGAAGGAGGCGGAGCTCAGGCTTCACCGAAACGGAGACCACCACCACGTTCTCTCCCTGAACTGCCAGCAGCTTTCGGAATCTTCCCACACCGCCTCGGCTCGCTCGACTTTCTGGGATGGAGCGTTCCCGTCTTTTCCAGAGCGTTTATGCTGCTTTTTGTTGTTTTTGCTGGTAAAGCAGAGAATTTAGGATCGCAGTTTTTCGGTTCCTTTAAGCTTTGACTTTGTGTGACGCAGCTGTTGTAACTTAATCTGTCGAGCATTAAAAAAAAACCAAAACAAACCTCCCATTAATATAGAAGTTTTCCCTTTTTTGGTGTCACTTACGTGATACCTTTTGTACTCGAGTGTTAGTAATATTACATTGGGATGAATCTTAACGAACAAATGAATTCCTAGTATGCCTTTTACCACAAAATTGTTTTTGGCTGGATTATGGGAAACTTTGGAGATCTGCGGAGGCCCGAGCAGGTTCCCTTTCTTCCGAGCAAGTCGACTCATATGTCAGTCTTAGTTTTTAATGTCTGATGAAAGTCAGGCAACAACTTGTCCAAGAGCAAGAAAAAAAAAAAAGAATCGCTGCATTCCATTTTTTCGACTACCACACTTCTTGAACCAACAAAAAAAGTGGAAGTTTTTTCAAGAATATAAAAAAGGAACCTTTTTTTTCCCCAAAATGTACATGTGAGCAATAACGGATACATGAGAAGAGTACTGTTGTCAGCCTCTGCCAGCGGAAAGTGGAGCTCTGCCCTTTAGCTTCACCACCTGAACCTACCTACACCTATCGGAGGCCCATGTTGTTGCCACGGCTACGGTGAGGTCATGTGGAAGAAGTGCTCCTGACTGCCGATAGGCTGACAGCAGAAAGGGCAGGGATTTTCATTAATAAAAGCACGTGAAGCACTCAAAAGAGTCAAAGAACGACAACACAGTGGGAGAAGATTTAGACCTCAGCGTTACACCGCGACCACGAACACTCTGACCACAAGAAAACAAGGTAAGAATACCTGTATCCTAAGACCACCGTGGACTCTATCTCGAGGGGCTGATGCGTGGGGCACTGCTTCATGCAGTATTTCCAAACTAGGTGCTGTGCATGCAGGTTACCGAATATAGCTGATTTGTTTACCATGTTTAAGCTTTTTAGCAAGAAAAAAGATGCTCATTTTTACAATATTACAACCTTTCACATTTGCACGGAAAATAAACTCTGGCTTTTAAATTAAACATAAATGAAATGAGTTGATTTAAAACAGGCAAATTAGAAATTTACAGGCTAATTTGCTTGACTGGATGGTTTGTTTTTGAAGAATTTTCTGTCTGTTTGCATAAAAACAATTATAGGTAAGCTGATGATTTTATGGTGATTTAGCATCAGCTACTAGGTTAGGTTGGGTTATATAATGTTCTGAATGTTATAGAAAGTTATGGAGAAAAACAGTAAGTTGTCATAGCAACAATAGTCAACCGGGGTGAGTCAGTGAACTCCACACCCTCACCTCAAATAAAAGACGGGCGGCGCTGTCTGCTGTAATCCTCCCGCCTGTGATACACCCATTCCCGAGCGCTAATCATTCCACTGATCTCTGCTCCTACGCGAACCATTTACTCAACCTGAATCACTCAGCTGAATGGCTCTCGCCAGAAATTGAACATCAGTGTGATCAGGGCGGGACCGGGGCCCACTACAGGCTCATGCTGTATCACAGAAAACCAGCCCTTTGTGAAATAGCCTTCCAGATCCAAAAAAAGGGCTCGGTCGGTTTGCAGAGCAATAGAAGGATGGTCCATGGATGGTGGACGATAGTGTCCCCAACGCTTGGTGGGAAAAAAACGGGACACAAAAGAAAGGGGACAGAGTCTCTCATGTGTCTGTTGTTTCCATGTCTCCCAGGACTATCAGCTCTCCTACCATGATGCCTGCGACTGAAGGCATGACCCACATGATCCCCAACCACGTTCTGCGAGTGGGCCAAACGATTCGATTGGACCCCGCGACAGAGGCAAGCGATCGGCACGACGACAGCGACCGCGACCACGACATTTCTCTTGAACAGCTCAACCGCATCATCCTGGAACTGGATCCCACCTTCGAGCCCCTTCACCTGGGCAGGAGCCCCACCCAGTCCACCAGGCCGGCTGCAGGTGGGGCGCGACGGCGAACCCTCCGTGGGGACGCTTGCTTTTCTCTCCGACGTTGTTTTGTCTCGGGTCTCTGTTGCACAAAAAAGAAGCTGCACAACACAAACAATCGCAGCCACGGTTCTGACAAAAAAACCGCACTCCGAGCTTATGAAGCAAAGTCGTAGCCTGGGGTTTTGCAAAGCGGCTCTATTTTGGAGACGTATTTATTGTTTTAATTCCTGTGGTGATTGCATTCTCGCTGCTGCTGTGGGATTACTTCTCAGACAGGTACCACACCCTGACGCAGATGCAGAGAATCACACTCTTTTCGCGACAGGATGCCAGGGTGGTGCCGGGTTTTCTTCGTGGGCCGCTGCGAACAGAACTAGGGGCAAAAGATCAGAAGACGTTGTAGAAAAAAAGGACAGGAGAAGGGGCGAGACATATGAGTAAATCTGCCTCGTACTGCCAAATCACGCATTTGAAGTTACAGACGGATGCATTTACACGCGTTAGTCATTACTGCAAAGGTTTCCTCGCAGACGTCTAATCACACTGGTCATTGAGCGAATGAGCAACCAGCGGAGGCTGCTGAGATTATTCAACCCCTGCTCGTTAGCACGTACTGCAAAAGAAACGAGCTGATCCGCTGCAAGCTGGAACCTGCTTGACTGACGGGAAGGTCTTTGCGACACACGCTGTCTGTGACTGACTGTGTTTACGCCCAGAGGCCGAGCCCAAACCAAAGCCAGACGAAAGGGAAAACATCTCCCATTTGCCGCCATGTGTTTCATAATATTTGTCAACAGAGAAGCGCAAACTTGTTTTTGCTAACGCTGTCCTCTTGGTATTTTCAGGCAACTGCTGTCCGGACGAGGACCTCCACAGCATGCTAATCCCCAGAGGATGTTCCACCCCATCCGTGATGCCGTCCACATCTCCCAGTATCCCCATTCCTACGCGCAGCGGCCCCAGTTGCAGCCCTCCTGGAACGCTGGTGTTCTCTAGCTCCCCTGGTTGTTCTCTGCCTCCACTGCCGTTCGGGAGCGCGCCCAGACGAAACCTCTCGCCAAAGAGCGAGGCCGCCCTTTTCCAGGGATCCCTGCGCCTGTCGCAGTCCAACAGAAACAGCGTTTGCTCCCTTCTGTCCATGTCGACGTGCTCAGACACCAGCTATATCCTCGGCAGGTAAAATGTTTAAATCAGGGGTTTCCAAGCCCAGTCCAGGGCCCAACCTGGATTAATGCAACATTACATTCATTTAATAACAATTATGTTAGCTTGTTAGGCCACAAGGATGTGATCTATAGAGTTAGACAAAATCTTAGATCTTGATGAATCAGCCTGGTCAGGTGGCGCTGGAAACTAAATGAGGATTGGAGGTTCACCAAAAAATTGTGCTTGATAGACTACTGACTGAAAAAATATCTTGTTGCAACCCTCCTAATTTATGCTTTTGAGGAAGTTATTGTGAAGGTTCTGCGGACCAGATTATATAGCTCATCGGGCCACATGTGGCCCCCGGGGCCTTAGTTTGCCCACCTCTGCTGTAGTGGGTAAGTTCTTTATGACCCCGCCTAACACTGCACTCCTCCACGCACAGTAACCTTTCCCTGGCGAGCGAAGAAGCCGACTCTCCGGACTCCATCCTGGTTCGCACGTGTGGCTCCTTCAGTGACGGTTCCAGAACCAGACGGTGTGAGAAGCCGTTGATGACCAGGAACTGCCACCCGCAGGACAGCCCCTTTAAAGGAGATTGCGGCAGTCCTGGCTTGCTCTCTGGGTCTTTCTGCGATATTCCTGTTCTTCTCATCAACGGGGCGCCGCACCCAAATCCGGACATCCCAGAGGCCAGTCTGGAGATGGACTTGACAGAGACCATCTCAGGGTCCAGATCAAGACCGTGCCCCCCACAAAGTGCGTCACAGAAGACGTGGTTTTCAATTTTCCAATTCTGAGCTGATGCTAATTAGGTTTTTCTGTGTTATGTAGGTGTCCCAGCCCACTTTACCAGCACGCAGCCCACCATGAAATTTGTCATGGACACCTCAAAGTTTTGGTTCCGTCCACATATCACGAGAGCAGAAGGTCAGCATCGCCGTTCCACATGTCCCGATTGATCATTAATCCTACCGATCCACCGTTTACCTACAACGCTTCCTCTGATATTGAACTCGTTGTAGCTGAGGCGCTGGTAAAGGACAAGGAAGCAGGAACTTTTGTGGTGAGAGACAGCACCTCCTACAGAGGCAGTTTCGGCCTGGCCATGAAGGTGGAACCGGGATCTCCAGGTAAACCCTGACCGCCCAGACCCGGATAAATAACAAAACACCGTTAAAAGAACAGTCACAGCAGAAGCTTTTAGGCAGGTGTTTGGAGCACAATTTAGATGGACGGTGCAGCGGGATAGGGTTAGCTTCACCACTGAAGAATCGCTTCCCCAGCAGCGCCGGTGTAATCCAGATGTCTGCGGTGGGGCAGGACACGACGCTGTCACGCCCTCCACACGCGCTATGTGATTGAAAAACTAAAAGAAGCCAGCTGTTTAAAGAGAGAAAACAGACCTCACTCGAAACAATCGGCATTGTTAAGATTACCAAGGTGCAGTTCGGCCTCTGAAGTTAGAGAAGCCATGATAACATTACAATTATAGACCAGCTGTTGCGTAACACCAACGCCTTAAGTACAGAATATTTTTCTTTTCTTACCCTCACAGAGCCGAACAGCTCAGAACTTGTCAGACATTTCCTCATTGAGTCATCTGCCAAAGGGGTTCGTGTCAAGGGATCGTCCCAGGAACCGTACTTTGGTAAGGACATTTTGTAAAATGTGAACTTTTCAGCGAATCGGGCAAAATTGATCCTGTTTCTGAATGCAAGAGTAAATGTAACGCTGCAAAAATAACTAAATGTTTATTTTTATTGGGAATTTGTATCCCTGCAGGTAGTCTTTCTGCACTGGTTTATCAGCATACCATTTCTGCTTATGCTTTACCCTGCAAATTAGTCCTGCACTCCAAAGGTAAGGTGCATCTGTGTTTGTGTGTGTGTGTGTGTGTGTGTGTGTGTGTGTGTGTTTAAACCTCAACTTTTTGATCTTCTTGCCAGATGCAAGTGCAGCCGAGTGGAAAGCAAATGACAAACCAGCATCTGAGGACAAGAGTAAACTTGGTGGGTGAGAATAACATAAAAACAAAAGTCACACACGTTACCACTTAGGTTGCAGGAAAACCAAAAGAAGAAAAGAAAAAAAATCAAAATAAAAGCTGAAAATAAAACTGAAAGGCTTAAAAAATGTTTTGTTTTTTTAGTCGTTATAGCTTTAGAAACATGCTAACTAGCTGAAGCTCGCTACTTCTTAGTTTGTCACCACAAACAACAATGAACTGATCCCATAAACAAAGTTGTGATGATTATTCAGGAACATCTGAGAGACTGAACGAGTGATTTTGTGTCGTTTTTTCTCGAAGCTTGTAACTTTGTCTACCTGAACGCCGTCCCCACTGAGATGCTGACAGGCCCCTGCGCCGTGCAGAAGGCGGTGTCCTTTACGCTGGAGGCCCCGGCTTCCTTCAGAGCAACCACTGTCAACCTGAAGGTGTCGTCGAAAGGTGTCACACTGACAGATATAAACAGGAAGTAAGACTAGACGCGTCCTGTCGAGCTGCTGCAGAGATTTGCATTTTGTGCAGTCATTTAAGGAAAAATAAAATGTCTTTACAGGCTCTTCTTCAGGCGCCATTATCCAGCTCACCTGCTCAGCCACAGCGGTGAAGATCCAGACAATCGACTGTGAGTCCTTGAAGGCACCACGTGGCAAAGATCTAACTAAAAAAAAAAAATCCAACACTAAAATGTCTGATTTTGTCCCCAACAGGTGGGTAAAAGGATCCTGTGTCGGGGCAAGGTAATTTTAACCAAACATGTATTTAAATAAGAATATATTTACCACAAATATTACTTTATTTACCTTCAGAGAATCTGAATGCAGATTAAAACAATCGTATAAAAGTTCATTTCTCCAAGAATTTGGCGTCCACGTTTTGTTGAGCTACCGTTTTCCTGCTTTTGATCTTATCTATTTCTGTGTCCTGCCAGGATGTTTGGCTTCGTGGCCAAGGGTGTGGAGGCAGGCGTGGAGAATGTTTGCCATGTCTTTGCAGAATACGATCCCCTCCAGCCCTGTGACAAAGTGATCGAGGCCGTTCAGGCAGCCATAAGCAAAACACACACACAGAGGGACGAATGACAGTCCCAGTCTCCAGCGGAGTAGCACACGGAACACAGTCACCCGGCAGGAGTCCTGTTCAAACCACAGCTGTAGCCCACAGTATGTTTCCATACATGCAATAGCAGAACAGAAGCATTTTATCATTTAGCTTGGCCTGTATTTTGAATGATGCAGATGAAAATCACTGTCTGGCTGTAGTCTGGAGGGACTTTAAGGGTTTTGCTAATGCACTTTAAAAAAAACTTTATTTCTGAGCAATAAAATGACAAATAGAGATATATTATTGAAACTATATTTATTTATGCAACAAACACGCCTGTACTTTTTTTTTATAAATTTCATTATAAATGTAATTAGTGTATTGATGCGCGCGTGTGTGAAAATTAGTATGTGCACGCATTGTATCCGAACGAGGACTTTTATCTTTCAATAAACAAATCTATTAGTGTTTATAGTTGTCCTGTATTAATTTAACAGCATGACCAAAACAATCGGACCAGTCTGCATGTCTTTATCTTTATTTTTGACACATAATTTTCGTTTGCAGATATCTTTTCCCAGATCATTTCTAAGATATATTAGCAGAACTCTTCAAGTGCTCAAAGCAAAGTCAGCATGGCTGCATAGAAAACAGACGTTTAAAATAAACACCTAGCAAAAAAAAGGCCTTTTTTAAAACTTGATGACTGCTTCTTTGGTGTTCCACGTCCCGGATCCAACTCTTTACAAATACTGCCCCCTTCTGGTGTAACGAGAACATTTCAGTTCTCTAAAAGAGCTCATCAGCGCCTCACAGGTAAGTAACAGTCTGCTGGATTTTTAGATGATTATGCATCATCAATTAAGGAGGATTTTTTTTTTACTGCAATAAGGAAAAAAAAAAAAAGGCATTGGATGTGTGTGTCTGCAGTGCAAGGCTCTTTACAGTAATGATTGTCATCAGAAAGAAGTCTGACCGATGACAAGACCTGTGTCTGATAAATAGGAAGTCGTGTAACATAAATGATAGTAATCCAGTTTAAATAGAAATAGGTGTGTGGATGAATTCGTGATAATAATCTATTTTCACACGTCAGAAAATTCAGCAAACATACAAAAAAAATGAATATTGACTATGTATTCTGTGGTTTAGGCTGTCGCTTGCACGCTTCCTCAGCTTTATTCTTGGCATGCTAGAGAGAAAACCTTCCATCACTATAAAACACCTGCTATTTATATTAGCATCTTAAAAAAATAAAATAAAATAAAAGATCTGCCATCTGCTGGAGTGAGTTTTAATTAGTTAAGTGTTATAATCTCTCCTTTCTAGTTGCTTTATCGGTAAAATTATGACAGTTTAGCAACATATTATTTTCTCTAACTGTTCATATTTATTGGAAGTATCAGATGTTGTTTTTAGTCTGCTTCTGCATCAGCACGGAGGCCGGATGTGGCCTCGATGCAGACCAAAGTCAGTGTCAACCAAATGTTGCATCTGCAGCCGCCGCACCGGCGTTGTCGGCGGTTACGGCGTGATGGTGGGGATGCTGCGAGAGCGCTTCATGACGAGACGCACCTCCACATCTGGGAGGCTGTCCTGCTTGGTCTGGGCGCAACCCTCGTCCGCCGCCGCCATGCGCAGGTCGAAGCGCAGCGACTACGGACTTCTTCCTCAGCTTGGGATTCCCTCTGAAGAAGGAGCCCTCCCACTGTTTTATCACCTTATCGATCTTCTCCGTCCTGAAAACAAGGGTGTTTTAGCAGTTCCTTTAACTTACAGCACGGATACAAACTTGTGTGTTCGTGTGTGTGGCGTGGCGTGGCGTGGCATGCTAAGAGCGGGTGGAAAAACAAAAAGTTTCCCAGAAGGTGACACTCCCTGTCCTTGGCAACTGGCACGTTTCCACATCAAACACAAATTGTTGAAGCGGCACGATTCCCATGCGACGCTGCTCATGGGAACCTGCGCGGCAGACACAATGCTGGGTGACGAAGGCGACCTTTCACAGCTCGTCTGCCGGAGCCAGAAAGGAAGAATGGGGCCGACCCTGACGTGGAGAACTATTGTGTCTTTAAAAACATGTGGTGAGTCAGCGTCTGAGAGGTGTAAAAGCCCGAAGAGCTTGAAGGAGTTAAACGGTTAAAGGAATTCAAGCTAATCCAGGCGGCGGCGGCGGTGGTTGGGGTTCTGAGTACTTACTCGATAGTGCCGTGACCCTCTGCGCTCTCCTGCACCACATTGCCCTGAAGAATCTCCTGAGTCTTCACTGTGGAAATGGGCGAGTCGTCTTGCGTTGGCTCTGAGAAGAGAGCGAGGTATGACGAAGGACGGCGTGGCGCAGGTTGGACGGCCTCGCCCGTGTTACCTGTCAGGATCACCAAGCTCCTCTGTCTGCGCAGGATGCTCTTCCTCGGCCCAGGGCCGTCTGCTGGGAGCAGCGAAGGGGTTTCGGGCAGAGGTTCGGACTTGGGTTCGTCTGGAGAAACAGCGGTGTTGCCGAAGCCATTCTCCAGCCTCTCCTCCCTCGTCTCCTCCATGAAAGATCTCCAGGGTCGCAGTCTGGCCGGCTGCCCGTCATGACCTCTGTACCTGTTGGCAGAAAGTCGCTTCTTTGTGCCAGGTTGGGGTTGACGGGACCCCGACAGTGCTACCTCTTAAAGATGCTAACATCTCGCCTCGACATGCAACAAACGGGGCCATCACACCCATCTCGATCTTCCGCCTAGCCTCACCTGCCCTCTTCTCGCTCCAGCAGACGCCTGTAGGTGGCGATCTCTCGCTCCAGTTTCATCTTGGTATTCAGCAGCTGGTTGTGGCGTTGGCGCTGGGTGGCCAGTCCCATCCGCACCTGCTCCAACTCAGTCTCCAGGCCGCTGATCACCTGGGAGAGGTCCTGCAGACGGCTGGAGTACAGCTGCTGCGTGTTCTGCAGGGAGGTCTCCAGGCCTTTCTCCTAAACAGTGAAAGTCACTCAACCATTGCTCTCAAGCTAAAGTGGAGCCTTTATATTATATTAGAATGTTTTATATCACAGGGGTGGGAAAATATTTTGGGTTTTAGATCGAGGTGGCCAGGTGATGCTGCAAACTAACCCCTCAAATGAGGACTGGAGGTTAAAATTGACTGAGAAAATCGTTTAAGGAGCCTCTAAATTGTTTGAGAGGACATGCTAGCATGCTAGGTGAAGGAGGGAGTGAACCTTTTCCTAACCAATCAAGCTGACAAACCTTCCTAATTTTCCTTTTGAAGAAACTATCGTGAAGGCTCTGCGGGCCGGAATAAATAGTTCACCGGGCCACATGTGGCCCCCAAGCCGTAGTTTGTTCACGCTTTTATATTATAATGTCCAACACGGAATGATTGATCGTCGATGAGTATCTGCGTGTCATTTGGGAGTTGGCTGTGCGGACGGGAGGATGAGAGGTTTCCTTACTAAGGCGTGGAGCGTCTCGATCTCCACCTGCAGGGTGTGCCACTGCTTCCTGGCCTCAGCCAACTCGGCCCACGCCTCCCTCAGAGCAGCATTGTTGAGGCTCACCTGCGCCCACGCTGCCTCCTCCTGGGTAGGGAGACTAGCATCAGAGGCCGATAATAAAACACACACACACACACACACACAGGCTGCACACACCCTGTGGAAAGTAAATGGTGTCTCGCTGGCACCAGATGAGCAGGACGAGTATCAGTTTGGGTCAACAGACGCCCATGCCTAAGAGTGCACACACAGCTGAGCAAACAGACCCGACACCACCACCACAACACGGCTCCCTCTCTGCCAGCTGCTGCAGGTTCAGGGGTGATGTAGAGCGTGCTGTGGCGGCGCTGGGGGGCAAAAAGGAACCGATATGGCTCCATTCTTGCTGCAACACACACTGTTTTCCCACCGGCTGACAAATGCAGCAGTCGGAAAACAGAAGCAGAGAAAAACCTTTTTAACTGCCACCAGACTTGACTGGAATCAAAACACACAAACGAAAGCAACACGGCACCGTTAGGTGGTGCAGGTTTCATGGCCTCTGTGTCCGCTTTGCCAAATCATCAAGCCAACAAAGCAAGCAGGAACCAGAGGTTTCCCAACAACAATAAACGGTGTTGTCCAGCTGGCTGCATGGCGCGGGCGGACACCGTGGATGCTTCTCCCCGCAGGAGCTGAACTTTACAGGGACACACGGGGAGGGGAAGGGGGGCCAGTGAGGAAGATGACACGATGTGCTCGATTTTACTCCTTAGCCCACATGTTTTGCTAAATGCACAGCACAGGCTGAGCTTTGAACGGCCAAACATGGCTCAGAACTGGTCTTGAGAATGTGTGTGTGCGCGCGTGTGTGTGTGTGTGTGTCTAGTCAGTGGGCCTGGACACTGTGACAGTATTTTAAAAAAGCCCCATAAACCTCAGCGTGACAATGCAAAAGTGTCTCCATACCTCTCTGACAGCTGCGCCGTGTTCTCTGGGTGCTGCTACGGGGGCTGCTGCTGCAGCGTGATGGAGCCCCGAGCCGACGCGCCTCTCTGCCGGGCCCGGAAGTCTGCTCGGATGACACTGTGCTCTGATTCGGTCAAGGAGCTGAGCGAGTTCCATCCCTGCGCCATCCTCCTCCGTCCCCTCACATCCTCCTGCTGCTGCTGCTGCTGCTGCAGTCGCTGCTGCTAACAGAGCATCGCAAGAAGACGCCCGCTGCAGCTGAAAGGAACGGGCTGCCTGCACGCAGCCAACCAGCGGGAGGGGAAGGGAGAGAAAGAGAGGAGGGGGAGGGGGGAGAGCCGGAAGGGACAGAATGAGATAGAAATAACACAAAGAAAGCAGGGATGGAAGAGTTTGTAAAATGCACACTGTATGAACAGAAGAAAAGTGTCTGTGTGTGTGTGTGTGTGTGTGTGTGTGTGTGTCTGCAGGCAGGCTAATGAGTGTGACTGTAACTCCACTCACATTTGCCTTTGCAATTCTGCAACCTCTGTATTTGTCGCAGCACATTTGGACATGAATTGTTGCAATTTTAAACGAAGTGTGTTTGGAAAATGTGGGAAAAGAAAATAAACAAACAAATAATGAGTAGAGAAAATCAAAAGTTGACATGATTCACCGCTTGGAGCATCTGAGATTACTGTAAAAACAGTCAAAACCGCAAAAAAGATTTGAAATGTGCAGGGCTTTGATAAAAACAACACACACATTCAGTGGAACTGGCTGTCACTGCCTAATTATAGGTTATTATTCATAAAACCATGAACGATCAAGCCAGTGTTGTGAACGTGCCAAATGGACCAACCAAATGCTCTCCTTACTTCGCCCTTTGTGTTCAGAGGAGCAAAGGAACTCTTTTTTATGTAGAGTCAAAGATTTTCTGCCCAAACAAGCTCTGTTATGAAATGAAAACCACAAAGAGAAGGTTTACTGCTGATGCTTACTGGATTTTAACTCTTCCACGGACCTCTGCAGCACGAACGCCCTCTGTGATAGTTTTCTCACGCTATTTTCAGTATTACGGGACACGTCTAGGATTTTGGTGAGGATTATATGGTAACGTACACGTAGGGTGTGTTCAGTCACCTCAAACTTCTGTTTCATCTCCTGCAGCTCCGCCGCCGAGTGTCGAATGTTAGCTTGCAGCTTCATGCTGCTCTGCTCCGTCTTCTTTTTTGAATGCCTGAGTAGATCCACCTGTTGTTCCAGACACCTGGTGTTCCTCTCCTCCATCTCACACCTGCGAAGTGACGTCAAACAGCAGTTTATTTAATTAGGTAACACTGCTTCTTTTATTTTGTGAAAAGCTCTTCTTTTCAAGCTGCTACATGTCACTGCCGAGGCTTTATTCGGATGGTGGAAGGATCGGCGATGTGTGTGTGCGCATATGTATATGTGTGTGTGTGTGTGTGTGTGTATGTGTGCGTGTGTGTGTTGTCTGCTGCCTGATGACTCAGTGTCTCGCTGCATCACTACATAAGTCAATGCATAGCCTGGCCTGGATTTCCAGGTTGAATCACAGAGGTGGGAAAAGGCCCAAATAAACTTAAAGCCCAGAAAAAAACATTGCTGCAGGACAAAAACAAATCTTAGTTTTCTCAGTCTCGCTGATTTTTTTGGAGTAGCTAGCAACACACCGGCCAGATTTGAGCTCAAATGCACTGACCTGGCCTGGATGGCGGCAGCTCTGGACTTCATGGTGTCAGACTGTAACGCCAACTGGGCGTTCTCCATCAACAGTTTCCCAACCTGACAAAATCAAACAAAGTCGTAAACGAAATAAATCAATAGAAGAAATAAAAAAAACCCACCATTAACCAATATTAGCATTTCTCATCATCTCTTCTGTATGTCAAAAACATGTAATTCAACACATCAACCCAGATATTCAACCCCTGTGTTTTATTTTTGATCATATCCATCATATTTACTCCAATCTTCCGTTGTGTTTTTATCTTGTACCTAATGAACGTCTCCTTTCTTTATAGCAACGTGATTGGGGAGCTGTCCAAATGAAAGTTGCGATTGAAATCCACTCCGGCCTCATCTGACAGCCGATCAGTCAGTCCGTACGGTGAGGGAACCAATGATGGGATGATTAAAGTATGAGCAAACACCGGAGTCACCTGAGTTTGCTCTAAGACCTGTTCCAGCCATGGGACCGCCATCTCAACACCAGTGAATCGGACGCTATATTGTCAAATGTCAGTTGTAACGTCTAGTAGTGCTTAAAAGCCACAACAGTCTGAGCTCACGACTTTACAGCTAATGATCGTTTGTTTGAAATGACCTTTAAAGGAATTAAAAGATCTACATTCCTTCTGTGTGTGACAGATCGCTAATGACAGCGAAGGGCCCGCCTGGGAACGTTGTGACAATATAGATGACTGTCACGTCTCCGACCGAAGCGGCTGAAACTGAAAACCCTGTTTCGAGCCGAACCCCTGACTCTGATTGGCTGCGTCAGACAAGGACGGTAAGTCACGTCACAAAGTCATACCTCTCCTCTGGTGAATAAAAAAAGAAATAAAGGCTGTTTCTCAGGGTTGAAAGTAGCGCTAATTACTGGTTTTGAAGGCTTTTGAGGCAGTCATGTGACACCAGCCTACCGCTGTGTGTATGTGTGTGTGTGTGTTTTGACTGACAACATTGCTGTGTGAGCATAAGTTGAACGAGTAGAAAACCCCAACAGGTTCTACCCAGAGTCTGATAGTGGTAGAAGGAGCGGAGCTTCGTCTGACCTGTGCACGGAGTTGGCTGACGGCCTCCTCTTGCTGGGACCAGTCGTGGGATCGGGAGGTGCCCCAGTTGACTATTTGAGCCTCCATCCTCTGGTTGTCCTCCTGCAGCTTGCTCACCTGCTCCAGGAAGCCCTTCAGCCGGGCGTTCAGTCCCCGCATGGTGTGAGTGGAGTCCTGCAGCAGGTTCATGGTCGCCTGAGGAAGCACATCCAAACCTATCAGCGGAGGCGCAGCCGCGCTAGCACCTCCGAGCCTGCCAGAAGGTTCAGAAAACTACCCGACGCGCGCACACACACATGCACACACATCTCTCCTTCGCCGATTGAAAATCTGGTAAGGTGAATAAACAGCGATCACCTTAAACATTCCACCGCCCTGTTGGGTTCACACACAGCCAGAGGCGTATCCTGGATAAACATTTACCCATAGATGCTCCAGAGGAGCATGAGGCCGTCCGCCGAGGAGGCAATATGTACTCGCCTTGTCAAGCTGAGCTTGTTCACCACTCCCCGCAGCTTATCCACATTCCTGTAAAAAAATAGTGCTGGTCAACACTTTCGCCTTATCGGTGTTCCACAGCCCATCTGCAACGCCGTCCTTCAAAACTGTTCCTAGCTAGCCAGCCGGCGAGTGTTTCTTTCCGACGGTCCGAGCGGCCCAAGGGGTGGGTTTTCTCCCCTCACACACACCTCTCCCCCACCATGACAGTGTTGGAGCGGGGCGAGAACTGGACGCAGCACTTACACCACCAGCGCTCCGGAGCCCTTTGTACCCTGATCCAGGATTACTGAGCCGCTTTCAAACAGGCAGAAGCACATGGTTTCAGTCGGGGGGGGGGGGGAATGTTCAGGGATTCACACACGCCGACAGGGCCTGTGTTTACACCGGTTTGGTTTTGTTGTCAGTAAACAAGCTGCAGGTCAATCCGTTGACACAGGGAATTCGGTTCAATTTAGCTTTATTGACAGAGCATCTGTTACAGTCAAGACTGGCTCCAGGGGCCTTGTTAGAATAGAGATGTCAGTGGATCACACACACATTTGCATGTTGTCAGCTACCGTGCAGAAGTCATTGGGGACGGGCAACGGAGTTTGAAACGCAAAACCGATCGGAAAACAAACTGGGTAAGATTTTAAATGATGGCGTGTTTTAGCCTTCGCCTCACAGGCGCCGCGTTCCCAGGTGAGCTATCCTCAGCTCAAAGGTCACTTTCTTGTGTGTCAGCATGAACTTCTGCTTCCTAACACTAAAACTGGTTGTACAAGTTTTTTTTTCTTTTTTTTTGGCGTGAAGCGATTACTGTGAAGGAATATCACAACAGGCTGTGGGTCATTCAGGCTTTTGTCAGATATGTGACTGGATATTCATCTGAAGCTGCTTTTCTAGAGCTTTCATTCCTTCTATTCTTTAAAAGAACAAGAATAGATATATGTTTTTGGTTTTTTTTTGGCAGAAATAGTTTTTAAAGCACCAACTCGGTAAATATCTCACCCAGGTCAGTTATCAGATGGCTCCTCCAACGAGTCAACAAACCTGGTTTGCTCAGAGGCAGGATGTTAGTATTACTTATGTAGACAAATGGCCCTACTTTTTTTTTTTTTTTTTTGGGCACACCAACATGCAAATATTGGCTCTGTCTAGGGTTCTTTTTGTCTCGGAGGGAGGAGCAGCTGGGTCTCATTCAGGGATAACGCTGACACGGTATCTTTTCATTTTCTACAGTGTTACTGATGTAATTTATCACCAGGCTAGTCGCTGTCTGAGCCTAAGCTTTAATTATCCTACAGACACAAACACGCACAGGAACACACATGGAGGGAAACTGTCAGACTGGATTTTGGAGACAGAACCAGTTTGTCATTTTTCACCCTCCCTTGCTGGAAGGTGGCCGGCAGTGCCGGGTAAAAGGTGGCACAACCAGCCTCGGGGCCACGTTCATCTGGATTTGGTAGACAAATGACGTCGTCTGGAGCTCAACCAGCAACTGCCACCGCCTCCGCTCATGGACACTGAGCTGCATATATGCAAAGATCCAGATTTTGTCGCAACACAGACAGAACCGCCTCCACCAGTGGGATGGGTTAAACCCGAGAGAGCAGGAACCATCCAGATAGTTCCCTCACCGCCTTCTCGTTGGGGTGCTGAGAAACTCGTCAAATGTGTCTCACGTGAGCCAGGAGCGTCTGATACACGGATAAGACTCAAAACTAAAGCATTTAACCAAAAACTGCATTATACTGATAACGTAAAATATGTTTTCAGAAGATTATTACAACATTTCTACAATAAGAACAGACCCATCCCATTTCTGGGGCGAACGTAGACCTTTGGTAGTGCGCTCGTCAAGCTAACGTTGTTTTGCACTTATACAACAACTGGCTAAAGTTTAACTCAACCGGTGATGCAAGCGGTAGCCACCCTGACGGGAAAGGAATCCGGCAGTCGGCTGGCTTGGCCGCTGAAAAGGGAAAAGAAGAAGCGAGACATAAAAGGATTTAAGGTCACAGTCGAGCTTCCCAGGAGTCCTTGGCACCGACTGGGCTGGGCCAGGAGGCCATGAGAAGCAAACCCTGCCTGTATCTCGTGGCAACCTGCGTGCCAACAACGCACGTGATCGTCTCCAACTTGCCCTTCCGGATCTCACCACACCTTTTCATACTTTTACGCTTAGCTTCTGATCATTCGACACCTAAATAATTACGTGATCACATCTGTTTCACCGGATATTTTAAGCACTGCTTTTAGCACGAGTGACAAAAGACTAATTACATCTGAATATAAATTTTAACTGAAGGAACAATTGGGGTTTTAAAACTTACATGCACATGAACAGCAGGCAGTCCTCCTGTCAGACCCGGTCTTATCAAGGTTTGTGACTAATTGTGTTCACGCCTCTAAAAGAATTCACCAACACAAGCACAAAAGAACAACACTTCCTCCTTCCTTCCCAGCATTTGTAGCATTCCAAATACTCCAGGTTCTGACTTTGAGGCAGATTTGCAGGTTACTAAAGGTTTTGCATCACAAAACAATTAAAATAGGAGTGTTCCATTTAACTATCATTACTTCTCTGGAACAAGGATGGGCGAGATCTTCAAATAAGCGAACAAGTCTGGACTGTGAGATGCGGGGAAATTACCCCGGCAGCTAATCCTAAAGACACACAATTGCCTCCATTAATGTATATTACACTGAGATATGTGTGTGTTCAGCCTCTCACCAGGGTGAGGATAGTGAGGCGGCTCCAGTACATTTACTAAACTTAAAATCACAATTAACCCCAAATTATAGAAAAATATATATCCATCCATCCATTATCCTACCCGCTTTATACCCTGTGGTGTTGCGGGGCCTGCTGGTGCCTGTCTCCAGCTCTCTTAGGGCGAAGGCAGGGATCCACCCTGGACAGGTCACCAGTCTGTCATAGGGCGCACACACCATTCACTCTCACATCTACGGACAATTTAGAGTCTCCAATTAACCTTGCATGTTTTTGGACTGTGGGAGGAAGCCGGAGTACCCGGTGGGAACCCACGCACACACAGGGCGAACATGCAAACTCTGGGCCGGCAGCAGCTGGCAGCGAACCAACGACCTTCTTGCTGTGAGGCAACAGCACTAACCGCTGCACCACCGTGTGGCTCTGGAAAAAGATATGTAGTATCCAAAACCATTTAACAGAAATAATAATACATTTTTAATGAGAATTCTCAGAAGAAATGTCTCAAGGGAGTTGGCAGCTAGTGTGCGCTGCGTCGGTTTGATTGACAGCTGATGGTACAGATAAGAGCCGTTCTGGCTGCTCCGCTCATGCAAAAGCAGAGCGTTGCCCCAGTCAGGTTGGAGCTACTTTGCTCCGGCAGGTTTTTTTGGCACCGGATGAAAAAGACACCCTTAAATGAATACTCTGAGCCCTAAAGTACTTTTGTGATGAAAACACGACGGATCCCACGAGGTTGGACGCCTCAAGGCCACGTTAGATTAAAACACGCTGACGGGCTGGCACACACGGCCCAGCTGCAGCGCCATAAATCCACAGCGCATGACCCTTTCTTACCCTACCCCTATAGAGGACGGTTGGAACATTTTCAGGTTCTCTGTCGTCCTGAGAAGTGTTTTTTTTTGGCTCCTTCATCACAAGAAAAAAAAAAGAGTTTTGCCGTTTGAGTGGTTTTGTGCCCATAGATAATAATTATAAAACCCAACAATTTCTTTCACACAAACCATAAGAAAACCCCCCCAAAACTATTTTTTTTAAAACAAAAACACCTTTATTATTATTAGAGAGAACAGAACGTTAGCAAAACTTTGAGCTAAACTTTTAAAGGAAAGCCTCCTCTGGGGTCAAGGGTCACCGCAGCGACCCCTGAAGCTCTGCTGCCTCCATCTGACCTTGTCTTTGGCATCAGTTCTTTCCACGTTCACGTCCTCCTTCACTTCATTCATAAAATCCTACCTTTGGTCTTCCTCTGAACTGTTGCTGCTCAAAACAACCACGAAGGGATTCGAACCCTCAATCTCCTGATCCGAAGTCAGGCGCCTTGTCCATTAGGCCACGCGGTCCTTGAACATAAAGATAAATATATATACATAAAATCTTAGCAAAGCTGAAACCAAACTGGACACTGTTGCAGATCCAAACTGAATCTGAGGAGGTTTTCTTCCCCCAGTGTCACCAAGTGGCTGACTAATTAGACCAGGAGTGGGCAAACGTTTTGATCCGTGGGCTGCAATGTCAGAAAAACATTTGACAAAGTGGCCGGACTAGGAGCAGATGGATGGAGTGCTTTGCTACCCCGCCTCATTGGAGAAAAAATACACATCTTGGGATATGGAGAAACCGTGTGCTTTAATTTCAAATGAAAACATCTAGTGGGAAAACATCAGAATTCCAGGGAAAATAGAACAAGTTCAAGTTTCAAGTTCGGCAGGCCGGATTAAAACAATTAACGGGCCGCATGTGGCCCCCGGGCCGTAGTTTGCCCATGCCTGAATTAGACCTTTGCAGAGAAAACACTTACATTGATTTACTGAGTTAACTGACTGCATTATGAAACATGTTTAGGTGACTAATACTAATAATAATAATAACTCATCAGGTGCGGTCTTGTTATTTATTATAATTGCTGGTGGCAGTGACGGTGTCATTGCTGATACTTGCACTTACATGAGTCTGTTAAAAACAATTAAAGCTCGTTGGACAGTGGAACACGCCTTCGTGGCCACGGCTGAAGAATGCCGCGGCAGCCGCCGGGCCGCCACGCCTTTGCGGTTACACCTGCGAGCATCCTCCGCCTCACCAGGCCGCTCCCACCTCCGAGCGGGAGACTATAAAAATCCCTCTCCGGAGGCGCCTCAGCATCTCCTTCGCATCCCAGGCGCAAAGAGCAGCAGGAACGAGTCGCCATGAACACCGTCTACCGCTCCGGATCATCCGCCCTGTCGCTGTCCTCCCTGCCGACGAGCGGCAGCTCCAGGCGGGTCATGAGCGTGTCGGGGACCCGGAGCGTGAGGATGTCCTCCAGCAGCCTCGGTTCCGGCTTCGACCTGTCCGGGTTCGGAGCGGGCGGCGGAGACAGCGGGGTCGTCCTCTCGGGCCGGGAGAAGGTCACCATGCAGAACCTCAACGACCGCCTGGCGTCCTACCTGGAGAAGGTGCGCTCCCTGGAGTCCGCCAACGCGCACCTGGAGCAACAGATCCGCGACTGGTACCAGAAGCAGACCCCGGTGGTCAGGGATTACAGCAAGTACGAGGCCCTCATCAACCAGCTGCGCGTAAAGGTGATCCCGCTCCCAAAGCCACCTCTCCAATGGAGCTCCGAATTCTTTCCAACGTTCTTTCTTTGATCTCCGCTAATTCCCGATCCCACTGGCCGATTCTTTTACACTCTCCGGATCTCTCGGCAGATCAACGCGGCCACCGAGGACAACGCCAGGCTGATGCTGCAGATCGACAACGCCAGACTGGCCGCGGAGGACTTTCGGGTCAAGTAGGCAGCGTTATTCCCTAGAGGTGTTCCATGGTGGCGGACTGGGGCGATAGAAGTGCCCGCTAAGCCTGTGTACACATAATTACCTCAGAGTTGTCAAAGTCAACACGGAACTGGGAAAACCGGTTCGGATGCACGTTTATTCTTTTTTTATTTTACGTTAACTTATTTTATACAAATGCAGGTAACAAGGAGCTTTTTTTTCTTCTTTTTTAAATCCATTTTCACAGGTTTGAGACTGAAATGGCCGCGCGCCTGTCGGTGGAAGGGGACATCGCCGGACTGCGCAAGGTCCTGGACGAGCTCACCCTCACCCGCTCCGAGCTGGAGATCCAGGTGGAGGGTCTGAAGGAGGAGCTGGTCTATCTGAAGAAGAACCATGCTGAAGTAGGAGCTCGTAAAAAACAAGATCTCCTTTTTCTCCTTCGGGTTTAATCAGCGTTATTTCCCCCCCTTCTGCCTTTAGGAGCTGGCAGCCCTGCGGAACCAAGTGTCTGCCAGCTCCGTGAACGTGGAGGTGGACGCTAAGCCTCAGGCGGACATGGCTAGCGTCATGGCGGACATGAGGGACCAGTACGAGAGCATCACCGAGAAGAACCGCCGTGACATGGAGAGCTGGTACAAGGCCAAGGTGACGCGCCCACTGGGCTCCGTGCTCGTCCCATCCTGCATGGGAGTATGGACGGACGGATGACGTCCCGGCTCTGTGTCCTCCAGTTCGACGAGCTGAACAAGCAGATGGCGTCGAGCACAGAGAGCCTTCAGAGCTCCAGGACGGAGATCAACGAGCTCAAGAGAACCCTTCAGGCCCTCAAGATCGAGCTGCAGTCCCAGCATAGCCTGGTGGGTCCAAGGTCTGGTCCGCAGGGGGGAAAACCCGACGCGTCTTCTTCTCCATCTTCTTCTTCTTCTTCTTCTTGCAGAAAGCTGCCTTGGATGAACAGCTGGGAGAGACCGAGTCCAGCTACAGCCTGCAGCTGAACCAGCTTCAGGCCATCATTAACAACCTGGAAAAGGAGCTGTCCGACATGAGGACCGACATCGAGAGGCAGGCCAGGGACTACCAGCTCCTGCTGGACGTCAAGACCAGGCTGGAGCTGGAGATCGCCGAGTACAGAAGGCTGCTGGACGGAGAGGATTTGAAGTAAGGAAGCGGGAGATCCGCGCGGAAACACCCCCTCGGGTTCTGCTCAGCTAGCCACTGATCCTTCCTTCTTTCTTTTCTTTAGGAAAGTTGTCACCAAAACTGAGGTTAAACGTAAGTTGGGATATTTTAACACGCTCTTTCCAAATCTGACGTCTCTTAGTTGACTTTACCAGATTTACACGTTAAACGTCGCTTTGTTCTCCAGCCCAGCCACCTCCGGTGGTCAAAACCCAGAGGAAAACCGTGGTCATTGAGGAGATCGTGAATGGAAAAGTGGTGTCACGCACAGAGGATTTGGAGCACCAGATCATCAAGGAGTAGACATCCGAAATGTCAGAAAAACACATCATCAGCGTTTGGGATCTGCAATTTCAAATTTGCTACCAGAAGCTGAGTGATAACTCAAGAAAGGCTGGAAGAAACACCTAATATTTCAGCCACATGATGAGTCAAAGCATGCTGTTGAACTCTAACCCTTGTCCTTGTGTGGATTTCTGGACATTTGATGTATTTTTTCAACATTTTCTTACACTAAACAAAGGTGAAGACCTAACTTTAAGCAGATTAACACTTTTTTTAGCCTTAAACCAAATCTTTATTGCACGAAGGGGTATTTAACTTTCTTAAAAACTGAAGTTTGGGTCAGAATTGGCTCCAACAGTATCGGGGGGCTCCTTTTGTTGTGCAGTGAATATTTGTGGCCACTAGATGTCACTATACTCAATAAAGTCTTACAACTAAACTCGAACGTTTTGTTCGGTATTTTTGCTTTTTAAAATAAAGTCAAATGTGTCTTATTTTCGTTTGTTTACATTAATTGTATTTTAACACATATTTTGATCATGCTTAAAATGTTTGAAAATCTCGCAATATCGTTACTAACCTCAAAGTTTTGTCTGTATATGCGCAATAAAGTAAATAAAAAACCAATATTCAAACATTGTTTTAAAGACAATTCATCCGTTTTAAGTGTATTTATTTATTTATTTTGAAACAATGAGGAAATCGTATCACCGTCTGTTTGAATAAATTGTTTTTTTCGACCTATTTTTGAGGTTCTTCCAGTAATTAGAGCACGAAAACTTTGGGTATGACTGTTTGCCGCCCGCCTGTCTCTGCTGAGCGGCGGTGGTCCTGAAATCTGCGTGGAAGATCAGGTTCTTCTTAGTCACGACCCAAGTGATGACAAAATTCTGCACCACAGGAAGCTGACGTCA
>CAAE01014786.1:1335225-1349804 GCA_000180735.1 Tetraodon nigroviridis
CCTCGATGCTACAATGAGTCGTGTAGCTTTATATTAGCATTAGCATTCTCGCCTCTTACCCGTTTGGAGATATTTCTCCTAAAATCTGAAACTTTAGAGGTAAATGTGAGAGCTGTTGTGGCTTTCTGAAGGGTCAGGTTGTGAATCAGGGTTAGGCCACCTGCCAGTGGATCTCAAAAGGGTATTTGAGGTGAGTGGCAGCTGTGGGCTTAAACCTCCATCTCCATTTCTGGTTCTCCAAGCAGCTGCCTGTAAAAAGCGGCCTTCTTTGTGTGTGTAAACACTTGTTCTTCCACCTGTAGGCACTGGTGTGGCTCCATTCAGCTCAGGTGGAGGAGCAGGAGCTGTTGGTTTGATCGACATGCCAAAGTGTCTTTGAGCAACGCCAAAAATAGCCCCCGAAGCAGCATTGTCAGCGTTTGAATGTGCATGAATGCCTATTTCTTATTTTCTATGGTTATTTAGTCATCAGTGTATGAATAACAGTGTGAATGGGTGAATGGGCACTTTGAGTGGCCAAAGTAACACAAAAAGAGTTATTTACAGTCCGAAAATGGTCATGCTTGGATGGAGGGCGGTTTAATTGTGCCTGCATGTTGAGCTGAACACCTTTTTATTTTTGATAACTAATAATAATAAACACCACTATTATCACTCTGACTAGACAACACAAGAGCTTCCATTTACTAGGAAGTGGAAAATAAATGTGTCTAAGATGAAAAAAAAAGCGATTTTTGAATAGTTTACATTCAAGCTTTTCTTTGGGAAACATGCTAATGTTGAATTATTGATGGCATCTGAAAATAGCATGTGCACAAATATTTCAGGAAGCTGTTCCTAAAATATTTATATTTATTTTCTTCCTTCACACACTTCACATATACCATTAGACCGTAAGTAGGAACTGAAGTTTGGGTTGGTTGACGACAGCAGGAGCTCTGCAGACTTCTGACAGACGGAATCAAACACCGCCAAACGGGACTGAGCAGCTTATCTATAGATAGATGCACGTTGGCCATCTGGGTGCATCTTCTCTCTCAGCATTACGGCGAACGAATCACTTGATAGCTTTCTGACAGCCGAGGATGTTTGCGTTGGGTAAAAACCACCCAGCCGGCGCTGCTTCTTCATCACTTTCACCCAGCCGGCGCTGCTTCTGCTGTATCTATTTTTCCCCCCACGTAAACCTGCGAACGCAGAGGCCTAATGTCGTTTCTTCCTCGCCCTTTTTCCTCGTCCTCTTGACATCATCCACTCCTCGTGGTATTTATAGAGTGGCTCCGGATGCATCAAGGATTCTTGCTGGCTGCTGACTGGCCCACGCATGTTTCCGTCCTGGCTCTCTCCGTTTATTCTCTGCCTTCGCTCACTCTCTCTCTCCTCCTTTTTCTCCCCATAGACACACCTTCATCCCCTGTTTTATTTCAAAGACGTACTTGGTTTTTCCGTTCTTAATGTTTTTGTTTTTTCAGTTGTTGTCCTCCCTTCTGAGAAACATCACCATTATTCAGCACCTACAGAAATACACACACACACACACACACACACACACTTTGAGTGAGTTTTTCAATTCAACGTTGTCTTGTTTAGCTTTAGCCGTCGGTCTGCTGAATGTGTGGAAGTGGTGAAAAGGACCGATAAAAAAAAAAAAAAAAAAAGAGGCTTTAAGAATAGGAACAGCTGGTGCACTGAAACCCGCTGACACCGCGGTTGCCACGACAACGGGCTGTGCACCCTGTGTTTCTGACAGCTGTTCCCATGGTGCCTTCGCTTGGCTCAGGACCTGGATTTTCATTGGCAGGATAGATGGCTTGTCGTCAGGGGGGTCAGAGGTCACATTTATGATGTTTTTTTCCCCATTTGAGCGTCAGTGCAGTTGAGCTGAGGTGTGTTACACCTCGGATACAGGTGTGATAACAGCAACTGACAGGAGCATGTTCATTTGTACAGTACTACAATTGCAGCTTCCTCTAGGTGTATGTGCGTGTGTACGCTTATGTGTGTGTGTGTGTGTGTGTGTGTGTGTTACTATTTCATTCCACAGCTGACAATCCACCAGGGGGAGAAACACTGTAAGAAAGCAAACACTGAGCTCTATCTGTGCCTGGTCCTGCTCAAGGTTTCTTCTCGTACGACTTCACGTCTCCTCTCCACCCTCCACAGAACACTGCACCAGCAGTTTGAGAGCTACAAGCAGGAAGTGCGGCGCATCGGAGCGGAGACGCGGCGCCAGCAGACCCAACAGAAGGACGACGCGCCCACCTGCGGCATCTGCCACAAGACCAAATTCGCCAACGGCTGTGGTCACCTGTGCTCGTACTGCCAAACCAAATTCTGCGCCCGCTGTGGAGGACGGGTGTCTCTGCGCTCCAACAACGTGAGGAAGCCTCTCTGGCCTTTCTTTCACCCACACCGCCAAACTGTGACGCTCATCTAGTCCTCCTGCTTCTGTCCAAACTACTGACCATCAGCTTCTCTGCTTTTCTGGACACACTTTAATGAACCTAAAGTGTGTTTGTGTGTGTGTGTGTGTGTGTGTGTGTGTGTGTGTGTGAAGATTGGCAAGGCACTTCTCATACTGTAGCTTTGCTGTTTTAGATTGGGATGGGCAATTATTTAGCCAATAATAACTGACAACCCTTTGAATTTGGCTTTTGGAGAAATTATGACCGGATTAAATAGTTCATCGGGCCAAATGTGGCCCCCGGGCCTTAGTTTGCCCACCTCTGGCGTTGTTCTACAGTCAGAAAAGAAGCATGTCAGCAGTAACAGCACATCAGGCATCTCAATATCAGTTTTCATGAAAGGAAAAACAGGATATTATTTTGTATTTCAGTTTTTACTGTGGAAATTTAATTTGTTCCAAGTGGGAGGTTAGGGCATTAATGACCCTATTCTTCCACCTAACACCTGATCTCCATTTCAGGGCGCTGCTCTTTTACATCCAAACACAGTGTTTCAACAGAAGGCCCACACTTGTGTATCTTACCTGAATATGTGAACCATCCACCCTCAGCCTGCTGGTCTCCAATCTGTTCAGGATCTTCACAGACCAGCAGGGCCTCGACTCCCACTGACATAACATGCGTGCACACAGGCTCCTTGGCCGCACTCAGAACAGGGAGAAGAACAGAAACTTTTCATTCAGCTGTTTCATGAATATGTCATCAGGTTCTAATAGCAGAGTTGTGCAGTACCCCGTATGCCCTGTAGAGGGTATCACAGCAACATGCTTTGCAAATTAGGACAAATTTGCATTTTCGCACTCTTTCTTTGAAACAGTCGGCTGATCGTGCAGTTGTGCATGGACAGGGGTTTAGCTAACATCTGCGAGAATGTGTCTCGTGTCACTTTTAGTATCCAGCTTTCTGCTGACGAGCTTTGGCACATTGTGACATCACAAGTCATGAGTCATGCCACACCCATCATACTCATGCATGTTAATATGCCACCAACCCCCTCGCCAACACACACACACACACACACTTACACACACACATAATGTTTCTGTCAGAGTTCTGCAAGATGTAACTAACAGCTGTTTGCCCCAAATCTTTCTTTTTCCCCCACTTCCCCACTGTCTTTTTTCATCAACCACCTTTTCTTTCATTCTTCTTTCTCTCATTTCATTACCTCCTTTTCCTCTCCTTTGCTCCACTTCCGCTCTCACTTTTCCCCAATCCTCACTGCTACCTGGACTGCATGCCACAAAGGAGGACAAAGTGGTTAGCATCTTTTTTTCTGTTCTATCTTTACAATGCATGTTGATTATAAACGGTGTTTGTGTCTCACCTAATGGTTAAAAAAATCCAACACTTGCTGGGAGCTGCAGGTTAAATGGTTTTTGTAGAAAAGTTGACATCATTTTTGAGTTTACTCTCTTCAATTTTGGTTTGACCAACATCTTAACATCTGGAATATTGAAATACACAAGGTTGGAACAACACTCAGGTTCTGGAGAGAAATGTCTGTGAGTGTGTGCGTGTGTGTGCATATCTACAGGAAGCCCTGGTAGCTTGTATTTCTCCGCCCTGAAACACCTTGTTCCCCCTGGGGGGTGAGTGTTTGTTCCCAGTGCAGACCCTGACTAACTGTGTCCATTATCTGTCTCCTCCCCTCCTCCCCCTGTCTCCTCCCCTTGCAAAGTGTCTCATAGTGAAGGACAGGGTAAGGCTTCCTGGGTGGTGCTTTTCCATGTTTTCATCTCTCTTCTGCATGGGTCACTATTGTCTCCCCCTCACAGCGGGGTCTGTGCTCATTCACAGACCAGAACAGGTACTCAGAGGAACCATTTCTGCCTCGCAGAACAGCCGACCTGTGATCCTCCATCAGTACTTTTTTAGGCTGGGAATGAATACAGACCCTAAAACCCAGCGGGCAGGCGGAGTGAGCATGAACCATATTACAGACTGTTGGCTGGGGCGTCTGATCCTGACCCCTCTTCCTGTGGCTGTAGGCAAAATAGTTTCTTTAGTTTGTATAAATCTACACGGGAATGGACGTTTTGGCATTTTACCTAGCATGCATAAAAGGAGATACTTCAAGAGCAATCTAGAGCATTTGTGTGAATGCATAGCAAATGCACACTCATGCCTGCGCATGTTCCCTTGCCTGTTTCTGTCCAGACCAGCCCTGCTATGAGGAGATGGGAAAGGCCCTAATATAGCTTCCCTTTTGTGTATTTAAGATCTCTTGATCAGTCACTGTAAAATGTCATCAACATGTTGCCATAACTGAGCTGTGTGGAGTGCTTAGGACAGAAGGATAATACAAAATAAACCTTTTATTTTTTTTAAATAAAATGTTAGTGTAATAAATACTGTTGGAATCCTTTAAAATTCAGATTTTGTAGGCTTTTTGTTATCAGTAAATGCCTTCTAGCCCATTCATCAAAGAAAACACCATGTTCAGTTGCAGAAGCTACATTAGCTAAACAGGATGTACCTAAGCTTTTATAATGGATTGAACAGAGTGTATCTACTCTTATCAGCTGGGAATGGCTTTTAACAACCTGTGGTAATATGATTATTTTGTTGAGAACATATTAGGCTAATGTGCATATTGATTATTTTTAGCACCAGATTACCATGGCTACATTTGTCAGATACATTGTTTTGTTTTCAAATGTTTACTTCAAAAGAGGAACAAAATTAGGTTAAAAGGCCAAAAAGAGTCCTGTTCCAAAAAAAAAAAAAAAAAGATGCTGAAACAAGCAAACCAATGTTTGATACGTGCTCGGGAAAAAATTCCAACCCGGATTTTATCGCTGAGATGGTGATGGACAGTCTGTCTGTCAAGATGGACATAAAGTGAACAAAGCTCAGCTGATCAAAAAAACAAGAATGGACCTGACAATCTGTGAAATCATGGTGACAAACAACCGTTCACACTCACATTCGCGCTCAAGGGAAGAAGGGATGCAGCAGCGCCCACCCCTGCGCCACCACGCCACCTGTTCAACGTGGCAAATATAGGCTGTTCAGGGGCTCCGGGGACCTAAGTTTCGTGCAGTTTGTTGCTCCATTGATTCAAAATGGGACTCTGTCACAGAGTTAGCATCCAGGATGGCTGTAGACGCTTCTGGATCCAAGCGCATCAGGGATGAGCCATTGTAAAGCAAATTGTTTAGAAAGCCGGATGATTGCTCACCCAGAAGCTTCATATGACGTCTTTCTAGATATACAGTATACTTTGTTTGTTCCTGACTGTAACCCATGTGCTCTGCTGAGCTAATAACAAACATGTGAAATCCAAATGTCAGTTGAGGTTTTAACATTTGTTCTTCAGCACTGACACATTGTTCTAACACACATACACACACACACGCTTGTTATTCCATTTTTCTCTCTCTATTGTCTGTGGTTTGGTTACCATGGAGAAGCACATTTTTAGAAAGGTTTCAGCAGGAAGAGGTTGACATTATTACAAGAGAGCTTGTTCTCTGCTCATTTCCTACACACAAACACACACATGCACACACACACACACACAGATACACACGTCGGCCTCAGGCAGTCGCCCACGCCGCGCTCTTCTAGGCAACATGCCGTGCATATGCACGCAAACACACATACAGTATGTGCACAGACTGCACGCCACACAGTCTGCAGTGAGGCAGCAAAATAAACTCTTGCTGAGCTGATTGCTAGCTGAAACTACTGTATGCATCACACACACTATAGGGTGGAGCTTTTTTATACACACACACACTTTGATTCCCCTCCACAATATCCTGGGACAAATGCAGTCACTCCACTGAAGGATTATACTGTATGTATGATGTCCATCCATTTGTGTGAGTGTTTGTGTATGTGTGTGTATGTCTATTATGTCCTCACTGTTTCGGTGCCATATAACAAACATGGGGGTGTACCATCAGAAACCTGGAGGTCTTAAAGGACCGGCTTTTCCACAATGCTCTCAGTTGAGGATTAAGCATGTGATTAGATCAGTTCTTGTTTACCAGTGATGTACAGAGCAACGTATAGCAGAGATAATGCACATAATGCACTCACAGCGCTGCTGATTGACTCTAAATGCTACTCAGAGTATTGAAGATTTTTAGCATATAACCCCAACAAGGAACTTCTAATATACAGTATTTAGTACAGTCCAGTGCATCGCAATACCAGATGAATTTCAACCAGCTAAAGCTATATTTACAGATTTGTTGTAGGGGGAGGGAGCAGGGCAGAGGCCTATAGGTTGGACGTGATTTGTGAGCCAGTATTGTCAGCTGATGAGATGAATAATGGTCAGGAGCTGAAAGGATTACTGGCCACCGTTAATCTGAGGCCCCTCTGCTGAGGTAAAGAGGTGGACGGAGGCAGAGAGAAAGGGGCCAGGACGCTGAGCTCGGCGGCTGCCTGACAGCTGTGGACCGTGCGAACAGCTGATTTGCTTCAGATTAGTCTGGACGCGCGCCAGCAAGGACGCAGTCAGGCCGTGATGAATGCACTTCGGTGCTCCGATGGCTAACTGACTGCTAGCAGCCCCTTCGCTCCGGAACGGCCAGGAGTGGCGTCCTGAGGTCTCCGGATGTCCTGCAGGTGTTTGGTTTTCAACGGGCACCGCAGCTCATGCAGCTGAACGCAAGAGACGAATGTGTTTGGATCTATTCTGTGACAAATAAATCGCTGGGATTATAAATACGGCGGAAGATAAATCCTGTTTTTGTGCTGTCAGTGGAGTGATATTGACTAACCATGGCTCTATGTGAGTATTTGTCACGCCAGAGGTTTTGATTTAGACAATATCTACCACTTTGTTATGACCTTTCACATGCAATTTTAGCCGATAAATCAGAGCTATTGCCTGAAGTTGGAATTTAAAAATATATTCAAAATATTTGCATGATGGTTGAATTTAAACAGCAGTTATTTTGCATAATTTATATCAACACAAAAACAAGGCAATGTAATAAGAAAATTATAGTAAAACAAATAAGATTAGAGCTTTAAACTTTAACGGTAGGCTTTAACAACCTAGCTAAGGTAGGAGTGTCATATGAGGCACATTTAGAACTGCCTGTCAGTGCAGAAATGGTGCATTTCTATTGCAATAAGCATTCTGTTTTGTATATTTGTGTTTGTTTTTTGACACAAATGTTACTGATCCCAGCCCTGAAACAACTGTTGTGGTCCTCCACTCTTGTAGGTAATGTGGGTTTGCAACCTGTGTCGTAAACAGCAGGAGATTCTCACCAAATCAGGAGAATGGTTTCCAGGCTCAGGGCGGGGGAGCCAGGGCACCTCCTTGAACAACCTAACCACGGGAGGTGAGGCTCAGCCTGACAGAAAGCTGCAGCGGCCCAGGTCCCAAGCTCCGCCCAGTATCAACGCCAACGCAGGGTTGCCTGACGGGACACAACGGTCCACCGGTGTCGTTGCCAAGGGTGCCAACAACATGCCTGGATCCCGCTCTCAAAGTGAACCACCCAGAGAAAAGTAAGGTCTTAAAACACACAGGTTTAAAGTTAAACCCACTGACCCCTAGATCTAGCTCACACACATTTCTCCTAAATAGTTGTATTTTCTTTTTCTTTGTTAATGTACAAAAAAGAATGTATTTTTTTGAGTTTTCTAGGTCCAGGCTCTGGTTAGGGTTGGGGTTATTGCTGTAAGTTGGGCTTGTTTTCAGTAAGGATTGGACTCTGCCAGGGCTGCCCTTCGTCACCGATTCTGTTCATAACCTTTATGGACAGAATTTCTAGGCACAGCCATGGTGTTGTGGGGGACCAGTTTGGTGACCTCAGGATCAGGTCTTTACTTTTTGGTCCTACTGGCCTCATCAGCCTAGGACCTCCAACTCTCTCTGGATCTGTTCCAAGCTGAGGGCGAAGTGGACGGGATGAGAATCAGCACCTCCAAATATGAGGCCACGGCTCTTAGAGGGAAAAAGGAGGAGTGCCTCCTCGGGTTGGAGAGGAGGTCTTGCCCCAAGCGGAGGAGTTCATGTACCTCGGGGTCTTGTTCACGAGTGAGGAAAGAATGAAGCAGGAGGTCAACGGGCGCTTGGTGCAGCATCTGCATTAAAGCGGACTCTGCACCGATCTGCCGTGGTGTAGAGAGAGCTGCGCTAACGGGAAAACACTTGTTTACCGGTCGATCTTTGTTTCTACCCTCACCTACGGTCACCAGCTTTGGGTAGTGACTGAAAGATCAAGATTTCCGAAATGAATATCCTCCGTAGGGTGGCTGGGCTCTCACTTGAAGATAAGGACCTGTGACCTGACCCCGGATTAGCGGTAGAGGATGGATAAATAGAGTTTTGCTAAAGATTCTTTATAAGCTGTAAGAGGCAGGGAAGCCTACCCTTAATGGCAATGTGTCAACAAACAAAATAATTATTTCTCTTTTTTAAAGGAAAAGACCAGTTTCCCTGCATGAACAAAATGGAAGGTGCGGTTTGGGACGTGGCAGTGGCCGAAGAGCCCCTGGGAAGCTTCAGTCTCAGTCGTCTCTGGATGAGCAAATCGTTTCTGGAGAAAGAGAGAGACACATGGGTGTTGGACGAAGGTTGGAGAAGATCCGTTCTCAGGACTTTGAGGATGGCCAGGTGAACCTGGGGCCACCAGAAACGCACCGGAGACGCCCTGAGGATGAGGAGCAAAGAGAGCGCCAATGTCGTGAGGAGGAGTACCAGAATCGTTACCGTAGCGATCCGAACCTTGCACGGTACCCCGTTAAACCACAGAAAGAGGAACAGGAAATGAGAATGCACGCTAAAGTGTCCAAGGTCCGCCATGAAAGGCGACACAGTGATCTAGCCATCAACGAGGTTGGACTGGGGCCTGGCGATGGAGGAGTTGGGGGGACTAAAGGAGAGATGAATGAAAACCGTTTGAGCAGAAAGGGTGGAGGTGGAGAAGGAGATCGCAAGGCCCTGGAAAACGATCGAGCATACTCTGTGGAAAGGAACGTGGGAATCGGGCGAGGAGCACAGCTAAGGTCAGGACACCAAACTGGTGGACCCACACCTGCAGAGTGGGGCCCGAACAAAGGCTGCACGGAGCCTCACACAAAACGGACACCAAGGGACAGAGGTGGCGATAACCTGCTGAGAAAAGACTCCCAGAGCTCGGAACAGTCGGAGTCTTTACGGCCACCTCCACCGCGATCGTATAAGAGCAAGGGCGGAGTCAACAAGAGACAGATGTCCATCAGCAGCTCAGAGGAGGAGGGTGGCTCCACGCCTGAATACACCAGTTGTGAAGACGTGGACATGGAAAGTGTCAGCGAGAAAGGTCAGTTGGACGGATCTGCTAACTGTGCTATCTTGCTAAATACTGTATACATGAACTCACGAGTTTGCTGTTTTATATTAGATGCAGCCTTAAACTCCTTATTGAGCAGCTGCACACACCTCCTAGCTCGCATGCCCAGCGTTCCCTCAACTAGGTGTCCCATCTCAGTCTTTTGATTTGTGTCTGAGGCCCATTTCTGTCCGAATTGAGAGACAGAACAATGACCAACTACACAAAATTCCTAAAGTTGCTCCTATTTATTAAACATAAAATGAAGAACTTTATTAGACTTTTATATTATTTTGTCTCATGCTCTTCCAATGCATGTGTTAACCTGTATAAGTGACTGGATGAGGCTTGCACCCTGCCCACAGTGCTTTACTATCTGTGTGTGTCATCCACACAGCTGCACTGTGGCCAAATCCTGCTGTTCTCAGGACAGCTCTCGTTTTTTTTTTGTTTTTTTTTTTAAGGAGTTCCTGTGATTTGGGGCAGCAGATTTGTGGAATTAGGCCAGCGGCTCTTTCGCTATGTAATGTTTCACAAACAGCCAGCTGCACCAGCCAGTCAGCTCCAATCCAACCGAACAGTAGCTGCACTCTGCTTATTACTGATGTATTTTGCAAACACAAGCATACGATGGTGGGTGAAATGGTGTACTTCCAGCTCGGAGTGAGTTCAAGAGGCCATATTATTGTCTTATTTTACCCACACCTAAAGGCGGACTGCTCCTGATAGTCCTCCTAAAGCCAGGCCTGGTTGCTATAGGCTATATAATTTGAGTATTTAATGTTTTCTTATATTTGTTTGTTATTAAAATGGTGGTTTAAAGAGAGATAGCCTCTTTTTTAGCCTCTCTGGAGACGGAGATTTCATCTCTGCGATGTACAAGAATCTTTTCTAAAGTGTTGTTTAACTAGTCAGATATCGGGTGGATCTTAATCTGAGCATTAGAGTAATAGCTCAGATTGGAAGCTTATGCATTTTTCAGCCAATAAAAACAAAATATATCTGTTTTTTTGTGTGTAAAGAGCAGTGAGGTGATCATGGCATTGAGGAAAAAGATGAGGAATGTGTGGCTGTGTTGCCCCAATGTGCTGTAGTTTAACCTGTGTGTCTGTGTATGTGTGTGAGTGTCTGTGAGTGTCTGTGTGTGAGAAATGTTGCCAAATTTAGCATAAACTCAACAGGATATTAGCCCAAGTCTGCACAGTGTTCTGTTTTTTGCTGTTTATACTGGAGTTAAATTTATCAGGAGTCACTGTACATGCATGTGTGTATTTGGGGGGTCTTGGCTCTAAGACCAAGGCTACAGAAATACTTTTGTGATTGATGTTTGGAATTTTGGGAAGTAAACTCATGACATCATTTTTGTCGCGCATTCTCAGATTTATGCATTAGAAGGACCGGTTTTATTTATTTTTCTATGTTACCAAACGACTTCTACGAATCGTAACGTGGATATAAAAATCTTCCTGCATAGAGAAATGACCCCCAACCTCAGGTGGAGCAACAAACGGAGGGATGAAGGCTGAAATGCTCACACGCCACACATAAAAAGCAAGCCCACAGTGATACAGAGCGGATGCGTTATGGTACTTTCTGCCAGCTAAGCCGCACAAATTTTGTAATCAGTCCAGGTTCTTTCAAAACTGAAAACACTGAATCAGCGTTTTAAAGTGTGAAGTCAGCATTTCTCACAGCAAGGATTGTCAGTGGACTGAACATCAGAGAAATCGCTTCTGCCGGGGCTTTTTTTTCTCTGATCCCTGTCACCTGTGGTCTTAATAGCAATATTGCATGGGTATATTTTTTCCAACATATTTTTTTTTTTGTAGGAAAAGCCCAAACTCCCCAGTAGGGTTGGTTTTACATGTAACACGCCTAAAGGTCTCCTCCCACCATCTAACATGTTTCCATTTCCGTCTCCATGCAGGTGACTGGGACTATCATTGTTTAGATCCTGCGGTTTGGCATGTAAGTGTCAGGGAAACACAACATGAGTCAGCGTGTCGTTCCTCCTTTATTCACAGCCGCTCACATCACTTCCTGCTTCCCATGTCCCTGCAGCACCCGGTTTCATGGCAGCCATCCAAAGAGGGCGACCACCTGATTGGACGCATCACGCTCAGCAAGAGGTCGGCCATGCCCAGAGAGGCTGGCTCACTCTTGGGTTTAAAAGTAAGCAGGGAATGGTTCCCATTTAGTACCCGAGCACAGCCACCATGGAAGGAATTTGTCTAGATTTCCTTTATTTATCATGAAAGCAGGCAACGTGAAAGTTAAAAAGTCACTTGAAGTGAAACTGAAGAGTGTATGACTGGTACTATGCATATAATCACATTTTAATGTATACATTTTATACAAGTATACAATAAAAATGAAGGAAAATCCCATTCCACATGGCGGTTTCTACATCTCTTTGCAGGTGGTGGGGGGGAAGATGACAGAGGCAGGGAGGCTTGGGGCTTTCATCACCAAAGTCAAAAAGGGCAGTCTGGCCGATGTGGTGGGACACCTCCGAGCAGGTACGAACGCACTGAACGCATCATTTCGACAAACTGATCTACATTCATTTTACAACAGCTTTAACTAAAATGTGTTCCTTTTTAGGGGATTTTAGGAAATACTCGTCTGTCACATGTCTTTACTACAAAATCTAAGCGAGGGTCAAACATCCCAAAAATAAATCTAATCCTAAATATGACCCCAAAATATTCTATATGAATTATACTCAGGTTACAAGTAAAGATACTTGAAAAGGAGCTCACAACCTAGAGAAGTAGAAGCATCCCTGTCTCAAACTTTAGCTTTCTCTACTCTCAAGTTGACTCGACTGTCGATTATTTAAACACGTAACATGGTTCCAGGTGACGAGGTTCTGCAGTGGAACGGCAAATCACTGCCAGGAGCTACCAAGAAAGAGGTATACAACATTATTCTTGAATCCAAGCCTGAGCCACAAGTGGAACTAGTTGTTTCCAGGCCTATCGGGTAAGAGTCCACCCAATTTACCAGATTAATATGATGCTGATATTATTATTATTATCAATATTATTCTGCTGCCAGTCTTTGTCATTACTCTTGTTTCTACTCAAACTGACATTGATGAGGTGTAAATGATAATAAAGGAAAATCTTTTACTTTTAACAGAGATATCCCAAGAATCCCAGAATCAACCCACCCTCCTCTGGAATCTAGTAAGTACTTAGAATTGAAATGATTTTTATTTTTTATTTGATAGTTCTTTTGTCTCAATGACAGCTGATGTTACCTTTGACAGCTGGTTCCAGTTCTTTTGAGTCGCAGAAGATGGACCGTCCTTCGATATCCGTCATGTCTCCGACCAGCCCCGGGGCCCTTCGAGACCTTCCTCTTTTACTTCCTGGACAACTTTCGGTGAGTGTTTGTAAAACAGACTTTCTCATCATAAAAACTGCAGTGATTTCTGTAAATGACCTGGCCGCCACTTCAACGACAATGGTGCAACTTATTTTAATTGTTCTCAGAAAATCTGGGAAGTGAGAGAATTAGTGTGACTTTTGACTAAGAGCTTCCAACTCGTCTCTGCAGGTGAAGTTGTGGTACGACAAAGTGGGTCATCAGCTGATTGTCAACGTCCTTCAAGCCATAGACCTGCCACCTCGGCCCGATGGGCGACCTCGTAACCCTTATGTTAAGATGTATTTTTTGCCTGACCGAAGGTACAATATGTGTGTGTTTGTGTGTATCATATATACATCAGAATAACTAAGTCGACCACACCAGCCCTCCTCAGAAAACCTTCCTGTCGTGATCTGTACAATTGCGTCTTTGTTTTAGTGATAAGAGTAAAAGACGGACCAAAACAGTGAAGAAGAGTGCTGAGCCCAAGTGGAACCAAACCTTTATATATTCCCATGTTCACCGACGGGACTTCAGAGAGCGTATGCTGGAGATCACTGTGTGGGACCAGCCCAGAGCCCAAGAGGAGGAGAGTGAATTCCTGGGCGAGGTCAGAGCCAGATCTGTTATAAATATAAGCCAGATCACTTACAAATAGAAGTGTAGACACTTCAATAAGATGCTGGGATTTGTTGTGTTAGTGCACTTTACACGTCCTTCTATCCGCTAGTATCTTTCACGGCAGCATTTTATGATAATTATGTGTATTTACCTCCACTGAGGGAGGAGGATATGCGGGAAATGAGCTGCTTGGCGGAGGTCTGCGCTTTCCGACTGCTATTCTAGTAGAAACTGCCACATGCACTCCAATGTAAACCATGACATTTTGATGACACTATATTGGTGACAGTGTTTTCTGTCCACTCGTTTGCTGCTTTCATCCGTCACTGTGTCATCGCTCAGATCCTGATTGAGTTGGAGACGGCTCTGCTGGACGATATTCCTCACTGGTATAAACTCCAGACACATGACGTGTCCTCCATACCTCTGCCTCAGCCTTCCCCGTACCTCCCACGCAGACATATCCATAAGGACAGCCCCAGCAAGAAACTACAGAGTATGTAGTCAATGTGTGCACATGTGTGTGTGTCAATGTGTGTGAGACAAAGAGAGATTTAAATCCTATTATTTACTTGTGTAATGTTGTGCGATCAATTCTTTTTTTGTTTCCTAAGTATTAACCTTGTCCTATCCTCCTGTTTGTGTTAACCTGTGTGCACATGTGCAGGGTCCCATCGCATCATTGATACAGAGTTTGATGATGGTTTGATGAACGAAGGTGGGTGGGGGGCATGGTTTTCCGAGCGCTCTTTGCTATTTGCCACTTAGCCTGTCCAGCACTGGTTGAGGGTGACTCTTTTTTTTTTGCACTTCTCCCCAACTTTCATAG
>CAAE01014786.1:1350882-1366776 GCA_000180735.1 Tetraodon nigroviridis
TGTTTTCTTAGTAGGTCTTGTCTAAATGGTAGCGTAGCACCTTACCCACCAAGGTGATGTGTTCTTACTCCTTCAATACACACAGCAACATGCACAATGTGTGTATTGAATGTCATTAAAGTTGTTTTTACACTTTTTACTAGAAAGGAAGAAAAAGGTGTACGTTTCTGTGTGTTCTGCTTTTCACCGTTGTGTGTGGGTGTCTGTGCTGGATCTGTGTGTAGGCACGGAGCGTAATTCTAGGGAAAGGGATCGAGGCAGCACGTTGGCTGTACCGGAGCAGAAACGGCCCATCCAGCACCGCTCCCGATCGGTGTCTCCTCACAGAGAAGACTGCTGCATGGCCCGCTCAAGACCTGCACACGTCCCCATGCAGAGGTCTGCAGCGCCACTGCCTCATCTATCCATCTATCCATCTATCCATCTATCTATCTATCTATCTATCTATCTATCTATCTATCTATCTATCTATCTATCTATCTATCCATCTATCTATCCATCTATCTATCTATCTATCTATCTATCTATCTATCTATCTATCTGTCTGTCTGTCTGAATTGGGGTGTGTCCAGTTTCCAGGTGTGAATCTGTGTGACTGAGTCAAAGGTGTAGGGTGTGCGTGAGTGTGTGTGTGTGTGTGTGTGCCTTGTGACCCTTGACCCAGGGTGTTTGCCTCTTAGACTGCTGGCCTGACTTTATCATAGCCGCCATGGATTTATAATTTCCCCTCCTTTGATCAGAAGTCTAGATGAGATCCATCAGAACCGGCACCACTCCAACTCCCCCTCCCACTATCACGACCCCCACCTAGAGCACCAGCGCTCCGGCGATTCCGACTATGAATACCCCGAAGACAGGTAAACTCGTGATACTAATCTAATTACATCAGATTTCTGCTTTTCTTTCTTTGAAAAAAAAAACACTTTATTCTGCTTTCAGTTGCTAAATTCTTCTGTTGTATTTTCTGGGGTTGTTTCTCATCTGTTCACCCATCGTCATGGTAACGGCAGCGAGGTCCTTGAAATGCACAGGTCCATCCGGGGTGGAAGTGCTGAGTGCCTGCACACAAACAGGTAAAACACAACATTAGATGAATGCAAATATGTCCTTTAAGTCTACATTGTACAATAACGCGGGCAAGCACACACACACACACACACACACACATACACCCACACACACACATCTACTGAGTGAGGGGAGAACAGACCAGTTCAGAAGATTTCCTAATGAGTATCTGTTATGTTGTTATTCACGTGCTCAGTTTGAATGTTTTTCCTCTCTTTTTCTCGCCTTACGTTTCCACTCGTGTCAGCAGAGGCATAGCTAGGCACAGCAACACACTTCCCCCCAAAATGCCCCTGTTAGTAAACGGTATCCATAAAGATATTTACAGGTAGGTCTGGAAACCTCGGTTGTGTGACAGTGCATCTTCCCCCAGATCCATTTGGAGAGTTATTTCCAGCACCATTCTCTCAACCAGATCAATTCCCCTATAGCTCCCATGCTAACGCTGCTCCTGTCAGTTGTGTGCCAAGTTGCTTTGTCATGGTGCATTTTTGCAAAATAAAAGCCGTGTGTTGTTCCTTTCCTCTGTATTATGCAATCCTTAACAGACCAGATGTTGGTCTTACATTTTGCAGACTCTCTTATTTCCCTATATCTGACTGAATCTTGACTAAACAAATGATCAAACTATTAAAATAATAACATAAGCTCAGAAAATTGTAATTGTTAAACCCATCGGCTCTATTTAGGACAGTAGTTCTCGGTATTAGTTACAGAGGGAGGGTTACGCTACAAAACCCACTTGGAGATTAGAAATGTGAACCATTTAATTGATTATTAGCATAGTAAACACAGGTAAAACCAACAGTGTTTTATTTTCTTTGCTGCTCAACTTACCTGAAAAGAGAATTAAATCTAGAACAAAGCATTTGATTTTGGAGCATTATAGGATAGCGAGCCTCTTGTTCTTGGAATAGTCTGCGAAATGTAAGCGTTTTTGTGGTTGTAAAAGCGCTTCAATAAACTGCCAGTGCTGTCCTTTAATATGTCACCCTTCAAATCTAATTAACATCCCTTCAGTAGCCAAAATGCTCTGATATAGGGTATTGTGCAATACTCTTCTTTTTTTCTTTTAACTAATCTCTTTACATTCGAAAGATCTGCAGTTGCTGTTTTATTCACCACATGCTGGCTTAGTGGCTTCACATCTGTAGGTTGTGTTACATAATCACCATCTCATTTAATCTCCACATACACACTATGTGTGTAAAGAAGGACTTGCACAAGGATGGGTCACACACAGACAGGATGCTGTTTCGCATGCGGTGATTTTGTCTAAAGTGCATTTACTGTTCTGAACAACCACCAATGTAAAGTTATTTATTCTCACTTTGTTGAACAGCAACAGTGTTCATCTTAGTTTATTAAACCCAGAACGCCACTATGTGTTTTTTTCCCATCACAACTCATTCATCTTCCATTTTATTTGGAAATATATCTAATTTGCCTGCCTGCTTGCTGTCCTTTTTTGAGCTGCCTTTTTTTATTTATCTGCCTGCCAATTCCTTTCATGTGTGGATCCTGTCTTTCTTTGCCTCTTCTCGCATGCGTGTCGTTGGCATGCAGCTCCACCCTCCCTGCCTGTCTAAAGAGCAAACCGCCCCCCAGGCAGGAAGGGGGCAGCACCGAGCCACGTAGCATTCTCGCACACCGTGTGCTCAGGTTCACTGACGAGGTCACGGTTAGGTAAGACTACATCCGCCCGTGTCTTCCTCCAGCCACAGCTTCCCTTCCCCACCTTCCTCTGTGTGCCACAACAAAGCCTCCTGTTGGAGCATCAAAGAGATATTCCCCTAAGTTTTCTTCCCCAGGGGCCTTTTTTTTTTGGTTTGTTTTGACCTGGCAGCATCATGTGTGGTGTTTGTGATTGTGCCAAGCTGTTGTTGGTGTGACAGACATGCAGCTGTGCGTGTGTGTGTGCAAACAGATCCTTTCTCCCACTTTCACCTGGTTCCCATGGCAATACAACAAGCCGTGTTTTCGAGTGGGCTCACACAGTTGTGGCCACAAGAAATGTCTGACTGGGATAAATGCCCAATGGGAACATCACGTCCCGTCTGATAGTTATTGATTTTCTCTCTGTCTCGTTCCTTTTTGAAACTGATATTTTCTCCTTTTCTTCTTTTTTTAATTCTTTTACCTGCCTGCTGCCCTGTTTTGGCGGCCTAGCGACCTGCAGCCATCTTTGGACAGAGTCAGGAGCGCCAGCACCACTTGTCTGAGACCAGAACCTAACTTTCACTTCCTCGACAGAGACAGGTATCCATTGCCTTTTTTAATGCTTTTATTCAGTAAAATGAACAAACGCAGGTAAAAAAAAAAAAAGTCTTGTGGCCTTAGCATGAGCTATAATGAACCAGCTGCTCCCAGGGGCCCCGCCCTGTGGAAAAGCAGGGCTGAACACGTCGTCTCTGCTTGACTGCTGATCTTTAGGTGGCGTGTCACCGCTGGGCAGAAAAGTTTTCTTTAACTACCCGCGGCTGACATCTCTTTCATGCCACGCCACCTTTTTTTTTTCTGCTCGGTTTCCAGTTCTGTCTCTTGCTCTTGTGAAATCTCTTGTCATACTTTCACTGTTTGTTGCTTTTATCAACCACAAAAACCAAACCTTAAGTTGGAGGTATTTGAACACACCACTTTATATTATGTTCTGTCTTGCTTTTCTGTGTGTGTGTGTGTGTGTGTTTGTGGTTACCAATTAATGAGAAAGCCAGTGTAGCTATCAAAGCAAACAATCACGTACAAACTTTTTGAAACAGGCAATAAAAACAGCCTGGAAGGAGATGGGTGAGATCGCTCACCGCAGTCGGTTAACGTCTGTTTATGTGTAAACTGTTTAATTCGGGTTCCGTGATTTATTATGAGGCTCATTTTGTGTAAATGGACAGGAACGATTTTAGTTTCATGGTGATCTTTAGAAGAAGTCTTGTTGCAACTTCAGATGCATACACCCCAACAATGTGTGTGTGTGTGTGTGTGTGTATGCATACAGCACAATTTTTTACATTTTCATTTCTTTTTATTGGATAATGCCAGTCGTATCCAGCCCACCTCTATCCTGAGGGGCAGTAAGGGGAGAAGTGGCCCTCTGATGCCCTTTGGCCACACAGCTCTGGTTGGGTCCTGCCCAAACTCTCCACGACTAGACAGGTGCATGCTATGGTCATCCTCACTCCTCTCCCCTTCTCTGTTTTTCCTGTCCCTGCGTTCCATTGAGTGTGTTAAAAACGAAAGCACAAGTCAAACAAGATGGTACATACTTTAACATTAATAAAGAAATGCCCTTAGATGAAGCTTGATGTGTAAGGTATACATTTGCACATACTGTATTTAAGTCTATCATACTAGCAAATTTGAAATGAAAGCAGACAGTGTTTGCTGAAACATATCTGTTCCTGAGATGGAATATCGGGCATTTTTGTACTTTTTATTTATCTAGCTATAGTCACGTTTTAATGCCTTGGCCTGTCTTTCAGAGCACACCTCCACGGTGGCCCCTCTCCGGCAGGGACTCCCCCGTCGGGGCGCCGAGGCAGGCAGCTTCCTCAGCTTCCTGCTAAAAGCAGCAGCATAGAGCAAGGTCGGTTGTCTCTAAAGTTTCTCTGACACACAACTGCGTGTGCATACACACTAGCGCTCAGAAGGTTGACACCGTAACATAGCAGGTAGAGGCAAAAGGCCAGTTCAAATCTTCCTCAGGCTATGAAACAGATTTTTTTCTCATCCAGCAAAGCAAGCATTTTTTTTATCATCTTACCTTGCAGCTAAAAATCTATTTAAACATTTAATGTCAGCTCGAGGATCTCAGCAGTGTGCCTACAGCGCCACCTAGTGTCCGAAAGTTTTACTCTACCCAGTTTTTTCAGATGTGAGCACAAATCTCACTCTATTTTTTGTCTCATCCTTTCTTTTATGCCAGCTCTGGCAGTAGAGGAGCGCGCTCGGCAGCTGGAGATGAAAGTACATTCCTGTCGGCCTTCGGTGTCCCGTAACCATGAAATTGACCTTAAAACCAAACGGGAGGTTGGTAGTCCTTCCTTTATTTTGGCTGCTCTCTTCCATCTTCTGCATTTTTTTTCCCCAGTCTCTTTTTGAGTTCTAGCTTAAGCCCCACTCCTCTCACATGTCCTCACCTGGCTTCACAGATGTATGCAGAACAAAGGCGTAGCAGCGACAACATGTCCGCCCGATCATCTGACAGCGATAGGAGCGACGTGTCAGCCCTCTCCCGCGCCAGCAGTGCCTCTCGTCTCAGTAGCACCAGCTACATGTCCATCCAATCAGAACGACCCAGAGGACGACTGAGGTCAGTCTTCGTTGACCTTGGGTTGTATAGATCGCTTATGTAATCACTGGTTTGTTTTCATTGCTACCGTGCACGCTAATTGTTGTCTCTGTTTTATTTTTGCATGCCGACTGCTGCATGTTGCTCTTTTCTGCATGTTCAATCTCAACGGTCACACACACACACACACACGCACGCACACGCGTTGCACATAATGGACCTTGGGAATGTGTTTGCAAACACCCCGCGCTCAGATCCAAGTCATTAGAGGAGGAAAAGAAGGACCGAAGGATCTCATGGGGGGTAAATGGAGAGGAGGAGAGGAGAAGGGCGGCAGGAAAGAGACGCTTTTCTGAGGAACTGAAGCGCAGGAGGCACACTGTAGCTGGAGATGCGAGAGACTCCAGGTAAAGATCGAAAGGTCGCCAATGGTGATATAGGGACAAAAGGCGGAATTCCAGTTTGAAATGAAAGGTTCAGAAAAGTCCAGAATATATTTTTAGTGTTGTTTTAGTTTTGCTTGCATCCGTCCAGCAGGGGGCAGCATACACTTGTAGAGCTACAGAAACTGCTGAAGGGCACTAAAGGAAAGAAGAACAGAGGAAATCATTCCCAATCGCAAGCTACCACTAGGAAAAAAAAGAGAGAAATCCAAAGAAGAAAGAGGGATCGTCAGAATAATCTGCTAATTTTTTATCCAAAGTAGATAAAAATGGGGTCTGTCCTCTTCAAGTGACCACCGGCACACACACATACCCACCCACACACACACACACTTCCTGACCTGATGTGATGAGAGAGATAAATGACTCTATCTCGGTGGTCTGCAGAGGGCAAGCGGATGATGTAGAGCGCCTTATTAGCTGGCTAATGTGGTGAAGTCTTGGCAGGGAGAGAGAAATTTGTTCTCGAAGCCTCTTCTTCTTTTTTTTTTAGATCAAAAAGCACTGCCCCAGAACCTCACATTCCATTCATTAAAACCTTGAATTGGGTTGAATCACCTCCCAACAGCAGAATAACTAATATAGCAATTAGTAGGTATCTGACATCAGTTCGAGGTCGGTTACATTATTATGAGGAAGACGCGATGAAGAAAATAACAAAAGGCACACATTAGTAGCAATAAAGGTGCTTTGAGCTTGCCTTTCTACCTACCTGCCTACCTAATTAAATAACTTACTAACGCTTCCACTTTTAATAGAAAATAAGCATTTTTATTGGCATTTCCATTTTTATTTAAATATAGTTCTGATTTTTTTTACTAAAACATGATTTTCTCCATTTCGTCCATCTATTATGCCGTTTGCTTCTGTTGTCCCTGTTTTCTGTGTGTGGGTGATGTTTGTGTGCTCTCCTCTGCACGTCTCAGATCCCTCTTTGCATGCCTCCCGTGCTGTCATTGCCAGAACCCCCTCCATCCTCAAGACCCGGACCCCCCTCCGCCACCCTCCCTCTCCGGAGCGCCCATCTCCCACACTGCCCCGCGGTGTCAGGGGTCAGCGGAGAGGCCTCCGTCCTCGCTCCCGCACCCCAGTCACGCTCTTGCGTCATTGGACCAGTGGACTGTGCCTGTCAGGGGCCCAGTGGGAGCGGAGGAGGTCATGGGTGACAGGGACAGTGTAGCCGGGCTCTCCTGTAGCACCGTGACACCCTCTGAGGGGACGGACATGCGTCAGCTCCTCCGTGCTCCCCGGAGGCGCCGCTGGGCATCATGCGGCTGCTGCCCAAGAATAGTGGCTCGGTTGAGAAAAATCAGCCTAAGATCATGATGTGATTTATTCATTTTCAATTCAAGTTTGATTTTTTCATTTGGAAAATTGTTTTAAAAAAAAATCTTTTACCCATATTTGACTCCTAATGCATTGCTAATGGAATACTATCAAGGACAACAGTTCCGCTGTGACAAAAACGAGTTATTTTCTTATTTAATCAAATATAATTTTAGAATTTTCACATGCTTGTGAAATGTGTACTTTAACTATCTGTTGAATTAAACATTAGTGTTCAGTCATAGTCTGAAATGTCATCACTCGCCCTTTCACCCATTGTCCTGTTGTTGTGTGGTCGTGTTATGAAGGTACAGTAAATAACTACCCACAGTAACGTCTACGTTTCCATGCCGACCACACCCTCACTCCGCCTGTCTCCTCTCCAGTAGGCATTTACGATCGGTGGGCCGCAGCATGCTCAAGAGCTCCAGCGTGAGCGGCGAGATCTACTCTCAGGAGCGCACCGATGGCAGCCAGTCGGACACGGCGCTGGGAACGGTGTGTGGCGGCAGCAAGAAGAGGCGCTCCAGCCTGAGCGCGCGGGTGGTCGCCATTGTCGGCAACCGTCGCAGCCGCAGCACTTCCCAGATCAGCGGCCCTGGTGAGTCACCTGCATCCATGTCAAAGGTCATACAGGCAACACACCTATCATTAATTTTTAAAGTACATTAAAATCAACACAGTTGACCAAAGTGCTTTACAAAGAATAAAAATATCAAACTTTAGGTGAAACCATTAAAACCTGATTGACAGTAAAAGACGACAGCTTAGTTGGACTAAAGGTTAAGGAGAAAATGATTTCGGAAAAGTTAAAAACAGGAAATGAGTCAATTTAGGTCATAAAGTTTCTAACATGAAACTGTTCGTCATAGAAACAAACGAGGCGCAGATGAAGAACCTTTCTGCTCTGTAGAGAAGCGTTTTTGTCCCCCCCCCCACACACACACACACACACCCCGTAGGCTGTCTCTTTACAAAGACAAACAAAGAAACAGGAGGATTTCTGCAGAGAGCTCCGAACGGTTCTGCTCCCAGTCACAAAAAAAACCAGACCGGCATGAACTTTTGCCACAGGGGCTATCAGGCCTCTAATAAAGCCCCCCCCACAACCTTGTAGTGGAGATAAAAAGCTATTAGAGCATCATGCCCGAGGGCCGTCTGACCCACTGACGCAGACAGAGGAGGAAGAAAAGCAGGTAGTGCTTTGATTTCCAAAGTCCTGACTGAGAAAGGTGGAAGCAGGTAAGAACGACTCCCGTCTTTTATATCAGCCTCTGTTCGTTTAATGATGATAACTAAACTGAGCATATTTAGGTGGAAAAAAAACCATCCCAGTATTTCTGTGAGGGTTATTTGCAGAATTCCATTGTTTTTGGTTTTTTTTGCACCATACTCGCCACCGTGGCGACGTCCCAGTCTCCGAAACCACACTGGCTTATTTGAATCGCTTCCCTTCCCAAAAAGATTTCCTGTTTACTCATGATGACCAGATTCCGATTCAGGACATGGGTGGGTCTGTGCCTTTGCATCAGATATGGCAGAGATATGGTTTTAATCCGAACACGCAGTTGATTGTGGGAAGAAAACTTTACTGCACAGTAAATTCTCCCCTTTTAATGTCAGTAAATTCTCCTTAATACCACAACATAGACTGGCAACGAGCTTTTTCTTCATCCTAGAATTTGGAGCACAGCAAGGTTTTTGTTTTTTGTTTTTTTTTTCACACTTGAAGATCCTATTAAAAATTATTTGTATTAAATTATTTGTTACAATGTGCTGTTAATAAAGGTTTAAATATGCTGTTTTCATTATCGCTGTTGGTACTGATAAACGGCATCAGCTTTGGCTGAGCTTAATGAAATAAAATAAATTAAACCTAATGCAATAATTCCCCTTTATATTAAAAGTAATGTGGGGGAAATGTGTCAAATAAAGTTATTTTGTGAATCGGAGTGATGTTTGTGCAGCACCGAGATAAGCTACAGCCTCCTCTGCTGCTGCGGTTACTGCTAAACTACAGTTTACAGAAGATAAACGAACAAAAATGAGTTTCTAGGGAGTTCCTGACATAATTATAGGACAATGAAAAAAAAAAAACTATTTAAAGAATAACACATTTAAATAACTTTCCTGAGTCAGTGTTTAGCAATAAGCTTTTCGAGCCACAATCAGAACCATTCAGTATTTCTGGGAATAAGAATTGTTGAATCAACCGTCTCTGGTGAACACATTATGATGTTTGTCTTCTCTTTCATCCAGAGGGCAAAAGTAAGAAGGAGAAAGGTGCACCCATTCAGAGGAGTACAGAGACTGGCATGGCGGTAGAGCTGACGAGGAACATGAGCCGGCAGCCGAGCAGGGAGTCCAACAATGGCAGCATTAACAGCTACAGCTCTGAGGGGAAGTCAGTACAGCCCTCCTTTTCTCTTCTGTTCACGTCCGTTTGGTGTATTTCTGCTCAGTGTCACATCAGGTTTTCGGGGTTTAAGCCTCGTCTTCTCGTCTTCTCTTGGTTGTTAGAACTTTCCTTTTTTTCCTGTCGAAGCTCCATAGCTCTCAAATGTTTGTTCACGTCGTCAACAATGACAAAAATATCTCTGAAAGTAGGGATGACTCACAGCCAGTTTTCCACATTTCCCATTTATTGTGTGGTTGTTTTTGGTAGCTTGATCTTCTCAGGAGTCAACCTCGGTGCCAGCAGCCAGTTCAGCGACTTCCTGGATGGTCTGGGACCAGCTCAGTTAGTGGGAAGGCAAACACTGGCTACTCCTGCCATAGGTACGATTTCCTTTCCTTTCCTTTTCACCCCTTCTGTTGACATCAGTTCCTTGGAATACCAAATAACTGAAAAACTGTTTGGCAGGTGACATTCAGATCAGTATGGTGGAGAAAAAGGGTCAGTTAGAGGTAGAAGTGATCCGTGCTCGGGGACTTGTACAAAAGCCGGGGTCCAAATCACTTCCTGGTAAGATCCACCACCCACTACACAGAAGATAAAGAATCTGATAGCTCTGACCTATGTTTTTTTTTTGAGTATAGATCTGTGGGGATCTTCATCAATACTTTTTTTTTTTGTTATTTTGTTTTTTTACCCGTAGCCACATATGTCAAGGTCTATCTGTTGAACAACGGAGCATATGTAGCCAAAAAGAAAACCAAGATTGCAAGGAAAACGCTCGACCCGCTGTACCAGCAAGCACTGCTTTTCGAGGAAAGCCCACACGGTAAAGTCTTACAGGTTAGTCCATTTTATTACCTCATGTCCAATCATTTCAAAATCGAAATTTACAAACGAATGCCAAGCAAGATATATATAAAACGTTTCCTTCAGGTGATTGTTTGGGGGGATTATGGCCGCATGGACCATAAAAGCTTCATGGGAGTTGCACAAATCCTCCTGGAGGAACTGAACCTATCAAGAATAGTCATTGGCTGGTACAAATTGTTTCCGCCCTCCTCCCTGGTGGATCCCACGCTGGCCTCACTAACACGGCGGGCTTCTCAGTCATCCCTGGACAGCTCCTCTGGACCTGTAGGGGTGAGATCCTAGTGGACCAACGGCTCTCCAACCACTAATTGTACTGTAGCAAGGAAATGCAGATGGCGACAGTGTAGATAAACAACAACAACAATCAGAGACAGTCGAAAAGGAGAAAGCTTTGAGACCTGACAATCACAATCACTGTCCCAGTTTGTTTTGTCTGCTTGTAGGGAGCGCCGTGTTTCCGTGTTCCATGTCCATTCCAAGTACAGTGTCATCGTTTCTCTGCAGACGGCCGCGCTTCCACAGAGAATCATCTAAAGCAGGGTCACGTCCTACCTAGAGCAGTAATAGAAATGTATGGACCCATCCGAATGTAAGGACCGGCTAGGTGGCTCCTCCTCCTCTGTGGTGGCCTCCACCGGAGCCTGTGAGAGACAGCAGGCACTCCTGCGCCCAGGCGGGGCGCTCCGTTCTGGGTACTGAGTCTGGAAGCACAGGGCCTTCTTCTGGTGCCTACACCTTGAAGCCACATCACCGATCGCTCGCGCTCGAGAAAAACAAACAAACAACAACAAAAAAAAAGAAGGAAAATCCTCTTTTCGACATGTTTACCATGGCTGCTGCGAAGCCACTCTCTGTTTCGGTGTGTTTGCTTTTGTCTTTCCTTTCTTTCCCTTTTATTACTACCGGCACAAATCGTTTTGCTGATGCTGTCGTCAGTCGGCTGTGTGCATGGAGACCAAAAAAAAAAAAAAGAAAGAAAGGAAGACAGATGACAAAAGGTCTGAAAATACTGAAACGTCTGCGAGTGCGATGCAGGACTGGGACGGGCAGATTTATGTGCTTCAGATTCGTGTGCAGCTTCGTTTCCTCGTTCCACCGCTGGTGAGCGGCCGATCTTTGTAAAGATGTATATTAGGCCTTCCAGGAGGTGGACCGATAAATAGAAAACTTTATGTCACCTAAAGTTACTCTAGAGGTACAAGCATTCCTAAAAAAAATATAGAGTTCTTTGTTTGCGAGACAGAACATCACATTTTTAGGGGGGTACATTCCTTCACTGCAGCACACGTCAGGCTTCAGGCCCAGCCTTTGTTTACATTCTGTTCAAATTTAAAGATAAGCACAACAGCTTGATTTTAGTTTGGAACCCTTTTGGAAAAAATGATTAAAAAAATGATGTTTTTTTTTAAAAAAAGTTTCAGATTTGCTCGGTTTTCCCTCCTGCATCTCTGCGAATGTGACGGTAACAAAAAGAACGGCCAGTCGGAGACGCTTGTTCGGCCTCGCGGACCGCTCCCGCCGGGTGAGGGGATGGGGCCCCGCATGACTCCAGAACCAGTTCCAAGCTGCATGCACATTTTTATAAAAGAGATACAGGAGAAAAAGGAAAAAAAAAAAAGAACTCGATAACGTGTGTTAGTTCCACATACCGTAGGCCCGCTTGTATGTTGCATGCAGTTGTACAGTTTGCTCGTACTTGAATATTAAAGAGATAAAACCAAGAAACCGAAGCCATTTCCATCATGCAAAGAACACAACTGCAGTCTGTTCCGCTCAGTCCGGTGCTGAATGTCTCGAATTCAATCCCAAGATTACTTTGATGTCTCTCCTCATCCCTCTGGAAGATGTACTGTACTGTACGGTAGTACTGAGCAGACCTCAAAGCCCCTCTTAATATGACACCACATAGTATACCTCCAAGGGGCTGAGACTACACGTCACCACTCAATAAATATGTACAAATCAGATGGATATGTATGGGAATATGAATTATGTTGCAACGTAATGGGTTCAGATCCGCTAACATGAACTGTTCTTTAACAGTCCCGCACTGTAAATACCTGTTATCCTTTGCAGCGACGTTTGCAAAGAACAAGCGGTACAAATGAGATGTTAATATGGGAAGAGCGCAGTGGAACGGCACACGTGGACCCAGACGTACAGACGCATCGCTCTAGAACTCATCAACAGAACGTGTTTCTATGCCTGAAATCCTCTGGCAATGTTCAGTCCCACGGAAGAGTTTGTCTTTAATTGTCCAGTGAGGCTGGTTTTCCTTTTTCCCTTTTTTTTTTTTTTTTTTTTAGTATTAACGGGAAAATTAAAGTGCTGATTGTTTACAATTTCTGTGTTTCACTAAAACAAGAGAAAATGAGAAAAAAAAAAAGAGTTACGCATTCACTGCATTTCTTGTTTGTATAACAGATGTGGCTCAAATGATGTGTATGTTTTATATTTAAGAGAGTTCATTTTTATCATTTACAAATAAAACAAATGTGTGGAAGAAAATTGCAATTTCTGTCTGCCTAATGATGTCATTTGTACTAAAAATAGATTTTTTTTTAAACTCCCATAAATGTCTAAACCTGAAGAGAGACCCTTAAAAGCATTTTTGGGTAATTGTATTTAAATTAAAAAAAAAAATCCATGTTTTTTTTTTCCATTAAAAGAATGAAGTCAAACGTCACTAATTTGGCTGAATTAAATTCTTTATTACCATAAATGCCGGAGTGAAAAGTGACTGTTTTCAGGGTCAGCGTTGAGACGCGTCTCATATTGTTGTATTTGTTGAAACTTCACATGGCGGTCGTGCATGGCGGGGTGGGGGGGTCATGTAACATGAGCCGCCTGTGTAGTGAGCACAGTGACCGTGCGCCCCACTGAACAGGAAGTTGAATTACCATGACCTCGTGTACGACCTCACATATGATAGAGTGCAGAGGGCTTGGGAGATTTATGCTCCACATCCTCTTATTAAATAAGCCGAGGGCCCCCAGCGAAACATCTGCAGGCAATCTCGACCGACCCTCCCGTCCGCCTCGCTGTGCCCGCCGGACGGCACCAGCGGCCTCGACCTGCGTGTAAAAGCGAGAACGCTGTGCTGGAGAGAAGACCCCCGCATCTTAAAGGTCAGGGGTCGGAAAAAGTTCCCATGCAAACACAGTAATCTATCTAATGAGTTCAAAGGTCAGCATGCATGGAAATGAAATACAAACACGATGATATTTACTTTTTTGATAGGACCCATTAAGATGACCTTAATGAAGCCCAGTGAAAGTAAACAAACAAAGTCTTTGGGAAAGCAGGCTAAATGTCTGAGGGTAAATAATAAGACTTTTGCCACTTTGCCTTAAAGAGTGGGCAAAGTAAATACTTTAATATTTTATTGCATAGTTAACTTTATTAAGTTAGAATCCCAACCCTAAATGTGATACTTGCATGTAGGTCAATTTCCAATATTAAAAAGTGGCTCTTTTCACCCAGTGGAAAACTTTGTGTTTTATCTCTTATTTTGACGATCAAAAACATCCGCAATAAAACATCTGTCCGTATCTGCATGAAAAACAAGGTTAGCAGATAAACACATTTAAAAAGTCTGACAGTGAGTGGAATTTTTTTTAAAATAACAACATGGAATAACAACTATTTTAACAAATAAAATAGGCGATTCTGATTCCGTCTGTCTGGTTGTACAGTGGCCGGTAGGTGGCGTCGTTTTGCTGGCAAAGATAAAGAAACCTGTCATAATAAAAATATAAGATAATATAAGATATAATACTTCTGTGATCCGGAGAGCGATTCCATTGGTAAACATTTTTACAGTAACTATTATTAATATATATAAGCAGGCCTAGTGAGGAGGGGGTGTGAAAGAAAACATTCGGTTCAAAGGAGGAAGTGCACTCTGAAGTTCACCGAATATAGTTTAATCACAAATACAGAACAACGAAGAACATGAAAAAAAATAAATAAAAATAGAAGTAACCGCGATAATAAGAATAATTTAGTCAAGTCAAGTGAGCTTGATTGTCATTTTCAAACATATATATAAAATATATAGCTTTTCCAACCGAACACGTGGAAAATTCATTTGAATCAGTTACTAAATACGCTTTAGTTTATGTTATTTTTGGTTTTTCTGTGTGTGTGTGTGTGTGTGTGTGTGTGTGTGTGTGTGTGTGTGTGTGTGTGGTGTGTGTGTGTGTGTGTGTGTGTGGTGTGAGGGGGGGACTTTCTCGGAAAGAATTTACATCCAGGGCGACGGTTGCTCATTTGCGTCGCTCCCACCACCTGAGGAGCAGCCGCTGGCTTTGATCCCAACAAGTGACGTGGAGCTTTGATGCAGCCTCGAGCGTGGCGGTTGTGAACCCGCAGCCGTGGACGCGCAGCCCGGAAGCAACAGGCGCCGGCGCGCAGGCGCGCAGCCACCAGTCTTTGCGCGGCGGCGGCGGCACCGGACGCGCGTCGTATCCGCGACATGGCCAACGCGGCGCACACATGGACGCGGCGTGATGGGGAGCTGTTGAGAGGCTGGTGGAAGAGGAAATAGGGCGGTCAAAGCTGCGCGCTTTGGTTTGGCGACAGTTCCGCTCCCATACGTGTCTGCGCTCGCACGTGTGTTTTTGTGTTGTGGGTGCTGGGGTCCGCTCCCAGGGGCCGAACACGCATGCTTGAAAAGAAAAGGTCCGCGCGTTTGGTGACCGTTTTGGTGATGCCATGCCCCGGAACCATAACGGAGACGAAGGCGGCGCCGGGCTCTGGATGAGAACGTCGCAGGGTCACCGGAGCGAAGGCGGCTACGGTTTGAAGGATGTGGAGACCGGCCCGAGGATGTTGAACAACGCGGGAGACGGCTTGCTGTCAGGCTCTAGCGCAGCAGGTGCTGCGGGCTCCGAGAGCCTCCAGGGGAAGCAGGGGGCCCGGCTCAGCCTGCTCGGAAAACCGCTCATCTACAGCGCGCAGAGCGGCCGGAGAAACGTGCGTTACCGGCGCCTCCAAAACTACCTGTACAACGTGCTGGAGAGACCGAGAGCCTGGGCGTTCATCTACCACGCGTTCGTGTAAGTTGGCGTGTGCGTGCTGGAGAATGTGAAGTATCACCTGTTGATTGTTTGCCCCTCTTTGCAGGAGGATAAGCGCTTAGAATCGTTGCGCAATCCGAAGCTGCATTTTTAAAATAAACGCGGAGTTTCTTGCATGATGGCCGACATATCAGACATGACAACAACAGCCAGAAAAACAGTTTCTCATCCGAACCTATGCAGCCCCTCTGAACGCTGCAAATGATTTTAAATGACTAAAAAAGTGCGGTTGCGCGAACGCACACGTAGTAGAGAGTTCATTTTTACTGACGTGCGCGGTGAAAAGCCCTGCCAGCAGTTCCACATCTGCGTGGGTAAAATCAGAACTTGTGCCTGCATGCTGCACAAGGTCAAGCACCAGGAACATCTTAAATCCGTCTGTCTGCGCTCAGACTTTTTAGGCTTCCTAAGCAGCTGCTTTTG